>SJYX01009275.1:0-49191 GCA_006410675.1 Oreotragus oreotragus | reverse complement strand
GGGGTTCATGTTTGGGAGTTCATGTACACCCGTGGCAGATTCATGTCAATGTATGCCAAAACCAATACAGTACTGTAAAATAAAAATAAAAATAAAAATAAAAATCTTCATGTCACATGCATCTGTTAACCTAGAAACTGTGCTCAGAACAAAATTAATATTTGTGCCTTTTTTTCCAATACCCTCTCCAGAGTTTGTTATTTGTAGACTTTTTAATGATGGCCATTCCGGTGAGTATGAGGTGATATCCTGTTGTAGTTTTATTTGCATTTCTCTAATAATTAATGATATTGAGCATCTTTTCATGTGCCTACCAGCTATCTGTATGTCTTCTTTGAAGAGATGCCTATTTAGATCTTCTGCCCATTTGTTGATTAGGTTGTTTGATACTGAACTGTATGAATTGTTTGTATATTTTGGAAATTAGGCCTTTATTGGTTTTGTCATTTGAAAATATTTTCTCCCAGTTCATAGGCTGTGTTTTCAATTTCTTTGTGGTTTCCCTTGCTGTGCAAAAGCTTTTAAGTTTAATTAGGTCCCGTTTGTTTATTTTTCCTTTATTTTCCATTACTCTAGGAGATGAGACAGATCCCAAAAAATATTGCTGCAAGGCATAGGGGACACAAAAATAAATTCACATAATTCAGCCGTGGCTATAGAGAGAAACACTAACGGCAGTCCAGTGCCCTTGGCACTGGGGTACGATCATAAGAGGTACACAGATAAAAAGCACCCAGCATTCTATATGAAACATTCATATGGTAGCTTCCCCAAGTTCCCTCAAGTCCCTAGCATGGGGAGGAGCACTGTCTCTCTGGCTGTCAAACACCTCGTCTGAGATCCACCAGTGCCAGCCAAAACCTGGGAGAGGCCCAGAAACTCTTGGCCCAGGGACAGTTAGTGGCTCTGAGTGACAACACAGAGTAATGGAAACCTGGCTGCTAAGCTAGGCTCTGGGTAGAAGATGGTAGAATCGAGCTACTTCAGTCCTGGTGTCAAGTGAGCATGCTCAAACTCCTGCCCTCCTTTCCTGATTTCAAGACTGAGTCTGGCCATGTTTGGCTGGTAGCAAATTCCTCAGTGTTTATTTGATGACAGTATCATTGAGAAGTCTGACTCCCGCCCTTCCCTGCCTCTGAGTGTTTACCATCTGCAAATTGCTGGAAACAAAATGTTCTAGCGCAGAGGTGAGTGATCTCTGTAGGCGAGAGAGCAACCCTCAGGGGTGAGCCGGCTTGATGGCTTCCCTGGCAGGGCAGATAAAATATGAAATACAAAACCAGTAGTGAGAGATGAGAGAGAGGAGGGGAAGGAGCTGGAAGGAGGGAAGAAAGGAGGGGTGAATGTGGTCAGGATGTAATGTTGTTGTCGTTCACTTGCTCAGTCATGTTCAACTCTTTGTGACCCCATGAACTGCAGCATGCCAGGCTTCCCTGTGCTTCATTGTCCGCTGGAGTTCACTCAAACTCATGCCCATTGAGTCAGCCATGTTACCTGTCTATAGATACAGAGAATGTGCAGAAAACCAGCAAAAAGTTGCCCCAGCTCCTTTGTGGAGTCTCAAGTGCAAAATCACTCTTAACTCTATATGAGAAAGATAAAAAACGGAAAGAGTAAATTACTTCCTCTCTGCTTTTGATTTTTTTTTTTTTTTTTTTTGCCACACCACAAGGCATGCAACAGCTTAATTCCCCTTCCACTGCAGGGCGGGAGGGTTCAGCCCTTGCCCCTTGCAGTGAAAGTGCAGAGTCCTAAACACTGGACCACCAGGAAATTCCAGTTCCTTTGAAATTTTACTTTCACTCTTCCTTTGAAATTCTAAATCCTCTTTTTGTTGTTGCTGCTGTTGTTTTCATTTGGGATTTTTTTTTTTCTTCCCTTTGGTACAGAGGGGTTGCCAGAGTGTCCTAGGTGGGAAAAAAGAACACAGAAGTAGAAACCTGAGCCAGGCTATTATCTTTGTGGCCTTGGTGGTTACTCCAGTGTTTCACTTTATTAGGCATATATGAGAAAAGGAAGGAAGGAGATAAGACTTGTCTTTTTTGCTGTTGTTGCAGTTTCTATGTTCTTGCAATAACTTCCTACTGCAAAAACTGTGTGTGTGTATTTACTTTACTATTTTATTTATATATGTACAATATATAATCCATATTACTAATTTAGTCACCAAGTCGTGTCTGACTCTTTGCAACTCCATGGACTCTAGCCCACCAGACTCCTCTGTCCATAGGATTCTCCAGGCAAGAATACTGGAGTGGGTTACCATTTCCTCCTCCAGGGGATCTTCCCAACCCAAGGATCAAACCCACATCTCCTGCACCGGCAGGTGGGTTCTTTATCACTGAGCCACCAGGGAAGCCCTTACCACTGACACTGGTATATAGAATATAATACATTTAGAATATAATGACTCTGGTATAAAGAATAATATAGGTCGTAATTCTGGACTTGAGTCTCTAGAGGGAGGCAGAGAAACACGAGAAAAGCTGCAGTTATAGCCGCCACACACAGTGCTGTCAGACTTAATCAGGGAATGGATTTATTTCACAGACCAGGCAAGATTAGAAGTCAGAAAGGTCAGTTCTGCCTTCCCCTTAATTTGAAACATGAAACACACCTTTAGTCAGCACGTGTGTATGTGTTAATTGCTCAGTCATGTCCAGCTCTTTGCAACCCCATTGACTGTAGCCCACCAGGCTCCTGTCTATGGAATTTTCCAGACAAGAATACTGGAGTGGGTAGCCATTTCCTTGTCCAGGGGGTCGTTGCAACCCAGGGACTGAAGTATAATCTATACATTTTTAAAGAATCAGTAAGAAAAAAGCTGCATACCACAGGGCAATCAGCATTGCTGCATCTATATCACGAAAGGGCTGTCAGGTCATCTGGTCGACCCCCTCAGTGGCTGCTGTGCAGTGGCAGGAGAAAATGTGTAGGACCCAGAGTTTGGGGCCAGCTCTCTCTAGTTATGCGACCCTCACTGAGTTATTTGTCTTCTTAGAAATCCAATTTTTCATCATCAAAAGGGTAAGAGACATTGTTTCTGTCTTGGTTTTTTGCTGTAAAAACTGATAAAAGGAAAACTTCATTCATAAAACAACAAAGAACTACCTGGATATAGATCCAATTATTTCCATGACCCATGTGTTCAAGCCGTGAGCTGTCTACTTAATCCTGTTCTTAAAGGGCCCCAGGGAGAGTCCACAGACTGTAAGTTCTATAACAGAAGGGAAGGAACTAGGGCTGCTCCTCTTAGCATCTAACATGGTACCTGGTAAACAGTACATAATTTTAATTTCCTATTTGAAAAAGTAAATAGACTTATATGCAGGTAAACTATACAATTTAACATCTAAGTCTATTCTTCTTCTTCTTCTTATGAAAGGGAGCACTATTAGTGACTACTCCAGGAAACAGAACTAAAGCAGGTCTGTCCGGGGCCAAGGGGACATAGGATACATGGTCTCTCTACTTACGTGACACTTCCTATGAGGTGGGCACTGCCCTGAACATAATACCGTATGAACTCACTTAATTTCATAGTAATCCAGTTGAGGTTGGTACAATGATCAACCATATCCAGCAAATGTTTAGTGAGTAGCTTCCACATGTCCCACGTCTTCTCGAGTCTGAGACTACATCAAAAGACAAAACCCACAAAAACAACGACGTGTCCTTTATGTGTGCCCAAGCACTCCAGTCATGTCTGACTCTTTGCAACCCTATGGACTGTAGCCCTCAAGGCTCCTCTGCCCATGGAATTTTCTCAGGCAAGAATATTGGAGTGGGTTGCTAGTTCCTTCCCTAGGGGATCTTCCAGACCCAGGGACCGAACTCATGTCTCCTGTGGCTCCTTCATTGCAGCTGGATTCTTCTCCACTGGGCCACTGGGGGAAGTCCCCTGTCCTTTGCCGGTGGGAGTAACCAATAAATGTAATCAATAAATATATTACATGCACACCAAGAGGTGACAGAGCTGTGGATAAAAGAAAGAGATTTGGGGAATGTTGAATGAAGACATTTGGGCACAGAAATTCCATACACGTGGCTGCAGTTCCGCCTAAGGTGATCTGTCTCCAGTGGTTGCTTTTAACTTCGTCTCTGTGTTCTCTTTCAGTTCTGATGTGCCCCTCACCTTGTACTACATTCAAATTCATTTCCTCCGTAAGCAGCAGTGGGGAGCACACAAAATCTAGCCACCCTTTCTGGACATCAACTCAGTAGCCTCCATCCACACCAGACATTGGCCACCTCTGTTGACTTGCTTTGGGTCTCAGCTGAGTTTGCACTGCACTTGGGGCCCCTGTAACTGCCTGCTTGCCCTGTAGGAATGAAAGCTCTGCCTCAAGAGCTCTCTGTTTGTAGGTTTGGGGGAATGGCCAGATAAACCCACCAGATAGGAGGAAACACATAACCCCGAGGATAAGGGCTAGGCTTTTGGACCTCTCAACTGCTTAAACGAATTCTGGCCTCTGAGTAGGGCTGAGCCATGGAAACCACATGATGCTCAACTTCCTCTGCATGCCCCACACCTCCCCACCCTGCTCTCTGTCTCCTGTTGAGTCCTTGCCCTTCCTCATCTTGTGACTCTGGCAGAACTCCAGGGTGCTTATTCAACCTGTCTCCAGATGCCCTGGGCCAAGAAAGAAAAAAAGGGTAAGAACAGGCTCCAGGGCAAAGCTAGCTGCCAAGAGTACTGTCAATAGCCCCACCGAGGCCAGGCAGTGAGCACAAAGGAATCTTTAAAAGTGAGCGTCACCCCCAGAAGGAGCTTGAGCACTTTCTCAGCCTTCCATGGTGAGCTGTGCCCACCCCCCACCAGGCTTCACACCAACTAGTAAGCAAATCAGAGCAAATGTTTTGAGGGCCTATGTGCAAGGCACTGTGTTCAGTTATTTACTTTTGTGGACACCATAGCTTTCATGCAAATCTCTTCCTCCAGGCTTTTTCTTCATACCTACAAAGTGAAGGAGTTTAAGTTGACAGTCTCCAGAAAGGCAGCAATGATAGTCTGGCCACTTCTTTGGCAGACTGTGAGCAAACTGAATTCAAGAACTGAGCCCCATTCCATTTATTTTTCTCTCCCCAGCTTCTAGCACATGCCATGATGTGTGGGAGATGCCAGGTAGATGTCTGTGGAACAAACCAACTTCTGAAATAAGGTTCTTCAAGAAGGTCTCCAAGACCAGCCAAAAGCCGACTCATGTGCTGTTGCAGATACAGGAGAGAGCACATCCTTATTGTTGGACGGCTAGGTGTGTAAAGCTGCGGACCTCTACTAAGGAACATCAACTGGTATCTTCAAACCCTTCAGACTCTAAAAGTATCTATGAATTCACAAACTATAAGACATACAACCCTTTCTTTAAAAACAGGCCTCATTTTTTGAAGAATTACTAAGCTAGAGGAGTCATATTCCCTTATCTCAAAACTTACTACATAGCTACAATCATAAATCTGTGGGGTACTAGCATCCAGATAGATATAGAGATCTATAAAGCAGAATGGAGAATTCAGACATAAGCCTTTCATTAGTGGCCACTTATTTTCAACAAAGGAGTCAAGGTAATTCAATGAAGAAAGAACAGAGCTTTTTTAATAATTGGCATTGGGAACCACTGGATATCCCAACATGGAAAAGAATGAATCAGAACTCCCTACCTCACACCATACACAAAAATTAACTCAAAATGGATCAAGGATCTGAATGAAAGAAATTAAACTAGAAAATTTAGAAAGAAATATGAGAGTAAATCTTTATGACCCTGAGTTAGGTAATGATTTCTTAAACACCAAAAACATACTGGCCTAAGGCTAGGGATTAGGGGGATGGGGGGGGGTGGGTGACAGCAAGTAGATTTAGAGATTCTTTTCAGGGTTATGAAAATGCCCTAAAATTATATTATGGTGATGGTTGTGCAACTCTGTAAATACACCCTCAAGTTTGAATTTTTCAACTTAGAAGAGTACATGGTGTGACTATATGAATTATAGTTCAATAAAGGTTGCTTCAAAAATAACTTTTAGGGAGACTCCCCTGGTGGTCCAATGGCTAAGACTCCTCCCTCCCAATGCAGGGGGCCTGGGGTTTGACCCCTGGTCAGAGAACTAGATCCCGCATGCTGCAACTATGACCCAGAACAGCCAAACAAATAATAAAAGAAATATTTTTTAATATAACTTTTAGGGATAGAAAACTTGTTTTTAGCTAAGAAGTGAAACTGATTTGGGAGCTCTAGAGGTAACTTTTTAAATGAACTATTCATTCCAGTGTGATATTAGCATTTAGATTCCATAGCAGAGATAATATCACTATCAATAGCTACTTGATATGAGGCAGTACTAATATCTGCTAAAAGTTTGTCCCTTGATCTGGAAGGTCTTACTACATGGGGACTCCATTAAGTCTGCATGTATCTTACTGATAGAATTAAGGAGACATCATGGTGGTTTATTTAAACCTGGCATGATAGCTAAAAAAAAAAAGTGAGAATTGGGGAAACAAAAGGACAACTTCTGAAAAACATATTCAGCTTAATGCACTGACAGCCAGCACCGCAAGGATGGCGGTAGCAGCACTGACCTGCCACAGGGAGGATCTCAGGAGAGATTCACAGAGAGAAATGAGAGGAGGAAAGGCACGGAGGCAACCTGTGCCCGTCCACAGAGGAATGGATGAAGGAGCTGTGGTACGCACATACAGCGGAACATTACTCGGCCATTAAAAAGAGTGGAACCAGGCCATTCGCAACAACACAGACGGATGGGCCTAGAGATTCTCGTGCTGAGTGAAGTCAGTGAGACAGAGAAGGAGAAATACCATATGGCATCCCTTATATGTGGAACCTAAAAAGAAATGATACCAGTGAACTTACATATAAAACAGAAAGAGACTCACAGGCTCAGAGAAGGAATTTATTCATTGCCAGGAGGGTAGGATGAGGGGAAGGGATAGTTGGCGAGTTTGGGGTCAACATGCACACACTGCTGTATTTAAAATGGATAACCAGCAAGGACCTACTGTATCGCGCAGGAAACTGCTCAACACTGATACTTGTATAGCTATGGCTAAGTCCCCTTGCTGTTCACCTGAAACTGTCGCATTGTCAACTGACTGTTGCTGCTGCTAAGTCGTGTCCGACTCTGTGTGACCCCATAGGGCTCTGCTGTCCCTGGGATTCTCCAGGCAAGAACACTGGAGTGGGCTGCCATGTCCTTCTCCAAGTCAATTGACTGTACCTCAACACAGAATTAAAAGTTTTTTAAAAATGAAATGAAAACATGAATTTTGGAGAACAAAATTCAGGTAGGTGACCCATCCTATCCTGACTTGTTCTTGAGAAAATAGATCAGAAAATTACCCATATTCTTGGAAGCAACATAGATTCTCCTTCTCCTGTTAGGCTTTCAGCTGTAATTACCTCTTATCTGAATCAGCTATTGAGCGAAAGTCATTTAAGTCACTAATGCAACAGAGTCTCCAGTGTGTATGCCCATTGCAAAGCCTGGCACATGTATTTATAACACTTGTGTAAGGAAGCAGTTCCCCAAGTACAAACCACCACTGTCACCAAGCTGTGTTCACAGTTAAAAAGAGGAACCACGTGGCTCATTGGAGCTGACAACCAGCGAGCAGATCCGAGGCAGGTTCTTCCTGCATTTTTAGATGTGTGTGTCATCTTTCTTCCCCTCTCTACTCCCAGAGACAAGCAGCAAGTTAGGAAAAAATGACCAGTCTAGTTCAAGGCCCCAAGGCATCCAGGGTGTTCTGTCTGCCCTATGAATCAGCAGTTGAAGTGTGGAGACACCATGCATCTAATCTGGATATCAGGCCTCCAAACCTAAGACAAGGAGGCAGGCTTCCCTGGTGGCTCAGTGCTAAAGAATTCGCCTGCCAGCGCAGGAGACATGGGTTCGATTCCTGTTCCGGGAAGATTCCACATGCTAAGGAGCAACTAAGCCTGTGCACCGTGACTACTGAGCTTGTGCTTTGGAGCTTGTGAGCCATGACTACTGTGCCCAGGCGCTACCGCTACCGAAGCCCAAGAACCTGCCCTCTGCAACAAGAGAAGCTATTAGAGGGAGAAGCCCGTGTACCGCAGCTGGAGAGTAGCCCCCACTCTCTGCAACTAGAGAAAATCCCACCCGGCAAGGAAGACCCAGCACAACCAAAAATACACAGATAAATAAGACAAGGAGGCATTTGGGGAAAGGACTACTGTCAAAGTAAAATTTACTCAGGTCTGTGCTAACCCCTACCTACCACCAAAGCTAAGGACCAGAGGGAAAAGAGCCTTCACAGATGAGCTAATCAGACTTGAACAATCCTACATAATAACTGTAACAGTCACTATGTATTCTAAGGCATCACGTCTAAGCACACCTGTATTCTAAGGCATCACTTCTCTCTGCACCTTAGTATGCAGGGGACCCCAGAGGTGTGAGTGAATGGGGATTCGGTGGATATAAATGCATGCTGGGAACCCCCTCCCCACCCCAGTCCACTTTCCACATTTGGCTTTCAGAACTTATAGTCAAGCCTTAACCTCCACCTGTCCAGGCAAGAGATCTGTTGAGTTTTCTGTGGGCTCCACTCCAGCTGAGAAGGCAGGATAGCAGGATGGCTGAGGGAGCCCCCCAAACTCAACAGCTCAGCCAGACCACCCTCCTCCAAAGTTCACTTAATACACTCCATCTACATGCACCCATCTCTCCCTATGGCACAGATGCCAACTCTAAGATACTAGGAAATAGTCACAGATTACCACACAGCTGGAAAAAACCTCTCATGAGACAGAGGCCAAATCAAATAAACAGGGGAAAGAAAGCAAATTCTAGAAGAAAAAAAAAGTCTATATATGAAGGGAAGATAAACTTCCAGAAGAGAAGCTATCCCTAGGGTCTTTAGAGAGAAAGAAGAAACAGGAAAATGAACTGTGAAAAGCACAGTTCAAGAATGACCCCCCCCCAAAATCCTTGAAAATTAAAAACATGAGTACAGAAATGAAAAAAGCAAGAGAAGAATTAGAACATAAAACTGAGGAAACATTCTACAAAGTAGAGCAACTAAAATGGAGAGATGGATACTAAGAAGCAAAAAACAAAATAATTAGAGGATCAGTGCAGGTGTTCCACACCTGAACAACAGAAATTCAGAAAGCAACCAAAGTAGAGGAGGGAAGCATCAGTGCAGTAACTCTAAGACAATTATCAGAACCGAAGAAGGCAATCTGAGGATTAAAAGTATCACTGAATATCCAGAAAGATGGGAGGACGTAGACTCAGACCAAGGTATATTATCCCACCATTGCAAAACACCAGGAGCAAGAGAAGTCACTAGAACAGGGGTCCCCAACCCCTGGGCCACGGGCGGCAACCTGTCCATGGGCTGTTAGGAACTGGGCCACACGGCAGGAGATGAGAGAAACAAAAGCCATCCCCACCCTCCCCAGTCCTGGGAAAAATTGTCTTCCATGAAACCAGTCCCTGATGCCAGAAAGGTTGGGGATCGCTTCCCTATAGGCTTCAAAACATGTTGTTTTCAAAGGTTTGGGAATCAGGATGGCATCAGAGCTCTCAGGAACATCATGGGACCCTAGAAAGGCACAAGGCAGTATCTTCAAACTCCTGACCAGAAAGAATTCCCAATCAGACTAGTCCATCCAGATAAAACATCATTCCAAAATATTGGGATAGAATACAGACATTTTGGGACCTTCATGGTTACAAAAAGAAAGGAAAAAAAAAAAAAAACCTCCCATGCACCATTCTCAAGAAGGTGTCTGAAGATGCTCCGTGAAACTGAAAGGAAAATCTGAGAAAGAGGAAATGAGGGGAAATAAGGAACAGATGATCTTACATCCAAGCAAGCAAGAGCATCCCCGGGTGATGGAGATCTCAAGATGCCAGCTGGCCCCCAGGCATAGGGTTCAGCTGGTCAAGGGGGTGGAGCAGCCCGTTGGAGGCCCCAGAAGAGACCTCCTTAGGAGGACGAAATAGATGGAACACCTGAAGTCTCTCAAAGTCCTAAGCGGAGATGTCGATGAAAGAACTTGGAGTTTCATTAGTGACAGGTGCCTGGAAAACCAAGGAAATAAGTTTGATTTCACTTTGAAGAAAACAAAAATTTGCATCAAAAAGAAGAAATAGCTAAGGTTGAACATTAAGGGAGGCGTATACGGGAGCTCTGAGCTATTATCACAACTTTTCTACATGCCTACAATCAATTTAGGAGAAAAAGGAATTATAGTGCATGCAGGAAACCGACTTCTCGCCGAGGGCAGGCAGCTATGGGCTGTGAGCTGCCCTGTAGAAAGGCCTGGCAGGGCGGGGAGTTGGTGTCTCCAGCCAACAGCTGAGTGAGCTTGGGAAAGGAACCCCCCACACCCTGAGTTGATCCTCAAGACGATCACAATGGCTTTCCTGAGAGACACTGAGTCAAAAGTCCCAGCTAAGCGGCACCTGGCCTCCTGACCACTGCAACGGTGAAATGTTTATCTTCTCAGCTAAGTTAGGGGTGCTTGGTTAAGCAGAAATCAATAACCGATACAGTATACTACCTGGCCCTGTATTTACAGTTGCCCCTGAACAACTAGGATGTTGGGCACCGACAGTTCACGCACTAGAAGATCCAAGGATGACTTGGATCCTCATCCACGGTCCGCGTCCTCGGATTCAACCAATCACAGACAGTGCAGCCCTGTCATGCGCGTTCAGTGAAAGAGATCCGAGCAAAAGTGGGTGCAGTTCAGACCTGTGTGATTTGAGGTCACCTGTGTCAAACCTAGGGAAGACTAGAAATTAATCCGTCCAGCGCCTGAGAGGATACAGGATGAGAAAGTTGTGAGCACCTGGTGGGAAGGACAGCTAAAGGCTCATCTTTAACGAATTCAGAACTGGTGTTGCGCCAAAAACACAAAGTAGAAATGAGCAGTAAAATCAATGAAAGTGAGTGCCTCTTCAAAGAAGAGAAGGGTGGGATGGAGAGATGCAGAGTGTTTTATCATGAACCTTGTGTAACTATTCGACTTTTTAACCTTGGTGCATGTATAACTTTGATTAAAATGTAAGCATAACAATTTCCTCACCACACAATTCAGATGTGGTTCTTTTTTCTTTTTGTCTCATCTAAAACTCCTTTTTAAAAAAATTTCAGAGTGAAAAGGCTCAGGCAGTTTTCCTCCAATAATTAGTCCTTTAGATTATGTTCTGACCCTTGAGTTATCTTTCAGTCTTTTCTAGTTTGTAGAGCCTCAAAACTTTTCACTCTGTATCAAAGCTTTTTCCCTAAATCACTAATCTTTTCAGTTTTTCTTTTCTTTGACTGTGTGTATGTATGTGTGTGTATGTGAGTGCATATGTGTATGTATGTGTTGTGTGTATGTGTATATGCAGGCACGGTGTATATATGCATATGTGTAGGTGTGTACGTGTAGATGCAGGCATGTGTGTAGGTATATGTGTCTGTATGTATGTGTATATATGTGCATGTGTGTACGTACATGTGTGTGGGGAGGGATCTTTTCCACTTCTCCCTTCCATCTAATGAAAGCCCTACGGTTGGGTTTGTAGTGCCCCAGAATCTGGCTAGTGCCTGGCACATAAAAGGCACCCAGTACCTGTTATGTAAATAAATGAGCCTCCATATTGAGTTACAATCCACCAAAGAGGCTGGAAATGCAAGAGCTGGTGAAGCTGAAAGAGAAGGGGTTGGGGAAGGCCCTCAGCTCACAAACTCGCACCCTGTGCAGGGCTGTGGCCATGCGGGCATGGCTCCAGGCTGAGCAAGGTGACAGCGAGCTGATGGCCACAAAGAGCAGGGGAGGGGCCGAGGCTGCCCCCAAAGAGATGTGGTGTTTGTGCAGACCAGTAAGCAGCTCCCAGCGTCCCGGAGGGATCAGAGCTCGTCCCTGGAGGTGGAGTCCACTCCCCCGAAACAAACACAGGACAGACCTGGACGAGGCAGGGCAGCCCAGGAGTGGAGGGCGGAGCCACCATCAGGACCTGACTTCTGCCTGGGGCGGTGCTGTTGGCCAAATGGAATCAAGGAAAGTGCCCCAGTGAGCCAGGCCAATGCCAGTTAACTCAGGCCACCAGGAACCAGTGACTCTCTTCCTTATGAGTTACAAGGTGTGGAGACTGAAGGAAACTACTCGGTTTCAGAAACCACATTACTTGATTTATGTCTGCCTGTCCCTCTGAGCCCCCAGACCCAGGGGTGTAGATGCCTATCTACTTTTGCTTCTCAATAAAATCCTGAACATCATGCTCCATGCCTGGAACATAGCAGGTGACCAGTAAATATTAGATGGATGGATGAGTGAATGAATGGGTGAACAAGTGAGTGAGTGAACAGGTGAGTGAGTGAACAAGTGAGTGAAGAAGTGAGTAAATGAATAAATGAGTGAGTGAACAAATGACTGAGTGAATAAGTGAACAAGAGTGAATGAATGATATCTGAGAGCTTGTCACGGAGAGTTCATTTTTTTAATTAATTTATTTTTTATTGAAGGGTAATTGCTTTACAGAATTTTGCTGTTTTCTGTCAAACCTCAGCATGAATCAGCCATAGGTATACATATATCCCCTCCCTTTGGAAACTCCCTCCCCCCCCATCCCACCCATCTAGGTTGATACAGAGTCCCTGTTTGAGTTTCCTGAGCCATACAGCAATTTCCCATTGGCTATCTATTTTACATATGGTAATATAAGTTTCCACGTTACTCTCTCCGTACATCTCACCCTCTCCTCCCCTCTCCCCATGTCCATAAGTCTATTCTCTATGTCTCCTTCTCCATTGCTGACCTGGAAATAAATTCTTCAGTGAGAATCCATGTTTGATGGGGACAGAGTTTCAGCTGAAGAAGGTGAAAAATTCAGGAGATGATGATGGTGAGAGCTGCACCATGTGAATGTACTTAGTGCCACTGAACTGCACAGTGAATATGGTTAAAATAGTATATTACATGACTTTTAGCACAATAACAACAAAAATTAAAAACAAATCTCATTGCATGAAAGGTTTCCTCTTCATTTTATAAAGGATGAAACAGGTTCACTGGAGTTGAGTGTTTGACTCAAATCTCAGTCAGCAGGTGGCAGGACTGGAATTCAAACCAGGGGAAGACGTGCCACTCCAGACAGATGCCCTGGGTTCGATTCCTGGACACCACCCCATCCTGGTGATGTGCCTAAAGCTGGCACTCACCCTTCCCAACTTGATTTATGTCAAGGAAGGAGGTGATCAGGACACCTCTGCAGACAGTTGATCCTGGGAGGAGGTGATCTGATACAGGAGAAGCAGGTAGGTGAATAGCTCAGGTACATAGTAATAGCTCCTTGAATGTTCACTCTCATTAAAACCTGGGTGGGAGGGGAGTTTTGAGGAGAGTGGATACATGTGTATGTGTGGCTGAGTACCTTCGCTGCTCAACTGAAACTATCACAACATGGCTAATCGGCTATAGCTGAATACAAAAGAAAAAGTTTAAAAATAAAGTAAAAACACAAATTTGAAAAGAAATCAACTGTCAAAGCCCTTTGGTATTTAATGCTTGGTAAACTTTGTTACTTTGGACTCAGTTGGCAAACACCCTGATGCTGGGAAGGACTGAAGTCAAAAGGAGAGAGAGAGAGTGGCACAGGATGAGATGGTGGGATAGCATCACCAGTTCAGTGGACATGAACTTGGGCAACCTCCTGGGGACAGCAAGGGACAGGGAGGCCTGGCGTGCTGCAGTCCATGGGGTTGCAAAGAGTCGGACACGACTTAGCAACCTAACAACAGTAACAACAAAATGTGTTGACTGGTAACATTAGATAGATTTTTGATAACGGTTGCATGCTCTATAAAAATGTTTATCAATAAAAATAAATAAAATAAAACAGTGCTGTCTATTTCTGCACACACACTTAACCCCATCCTTGGCTCACTCTCAAAACACAGTCAGGCCTCGATGAACACAAAGGCTGAGCTAACCTAATCATTACCCATGACCAAGCTCGGCGGGTAAACAAATGAACGCTTTCTACCTTCCATGAGCTGCACAATCAAGACTGCCACTCTTAGAAACGACACTGAAAACAACAAAACCCACCAATTATTGGAGACGCAGAGTCTTTCCCACACACCCTTCCGTGACTTTCTAGAGTCGACGATTGGGTGCTGGTGCCTCCGTCCCCAGAAACATGTCTTGCTTCCCCTGAGCAGAGTTCTGCTTATTTGCCCAGGACTTGCTTTCTCTCCAGAACAGTGCTGTTCAGTAGAAACACTGGAGTGGGCAATAAGTTCATTCCATTACATCTTACAGAAAAACCCAAATGAAATGAACTTTTGGGCCAACACAATATAATGCAAGCCATATTTATAGTCATAAATTCTCTAGTTCAGTTCTAATAGTCAAATTTTATTTTGACCTTGAGTAAGTCCTTTCTCAGTTCAGTTGCTCAGTCGTGTGTGACTCTTTGCAACCCCATGAATCGCAGCACGCCTCCCTGTCCATCACCAACTCCTGGAGTTCACTCAGACTCACGTCCATCGAGTCCATGATGCCATCCAGCCATCTCATCCTCTGTCGTCCCCTTCTCCTCCTGCCCCCAATCCCTCCCAGCATCAGAGTCTTTTCCAATGAGTCAACTCTTCTCATGAGGTAGCCAAAGTACTGGAGTTTCAGCCTTAGCATCATTCCTTCCAAAGAAATCTCAGGGCTGATCTCCTTCAGAATGGATTGGTTGGATTTCCTTGCAGTCCAAGGGACTCTCAAGATTGAGTCTTCTCCAACACCACAGTTCAAAAGCATCAATTCTTCGGCACTCAGCCTTCTTCACAGTCCAACTCTCACATCCATACATGACCACAGGAAAAAACATAGCCTTGACTAGATGGACCTTTGTTGGCAAAGTAATGTCTCTGCTTTTGAATCTGCTGTCTAGGTTGGTCATAACTTTTCTTCCAAGGAGTAAGCATCTTTTAATTTCATGGCTGCAATCACCATCTGCAGTGATTTTGGAGCCCCAAAAAATAAAGTCTGACACAAGCATCAATTCTTTGGTGCTCAGCCTTCTTCACAGTCCAACTCTCACATCCATACATGATCACAGGAAATGTTTACTCCTTTCTAATCTTTATGCCTTTATTTCGTTTTCATTCAACGGCTAGGACATTCACAACATTGTTTAATAAAAGTTGGTAATATTAGGCCTTCTGGCATTTTTCCTGATCTTAGGGGAAAGTATCCCATATCTTACCATCAGCTGTTGGTGCTAGCCTTAAGTCTTCCATGAATGTTCTTTATCAGATTGATAATGTTCCGCTCAATTCCTAGTTTGGTAAGAATTGGCATTAGATTTTGCCAAATGCCTCATCTGCATTTATTGAAATGACCACATGGGTTTTCTTCTTTACTCTGTAAATGTGGCATAGTACTTTAATTTTTGAATATTAAACCAACCTTGTATTGTTAGGATAAACCTGACTTGGTCATAAAATATTACACTTTATTTATTACTCAATTTGCTTTAATACTATTTTGTGGAGCATTTTTCTATATGTACTTATAAAGAGTTTTATATGTACTTATAAAGGTTTTCCTCTATTTTGTAGTGCTTTGTCAGATTTTGGTATTAGAGTTAATATGGCATCAAAAACACAAGTTGGCAAGTGTTCCCTTCTATTTTCTGGGAGTTTTTGTAAAATTGGTATTATTTCTCAAGAGTTTGAAAAAATTCTCCATTGAAATCATCTGGATCTGGAGTTGACAATGAATTTCTTCTACAGATATGAGACTAATAAGATTTCTTTTTCATCTTGTACCAGTTGGATTTTCGTTTTCTTTCGTCCATTTCATTGAAGATGTCAAATTTTTGTTTATAATGTTGGTTGCAATATTCTCTTTTTATCTTTTTAATGCTTGTATACCCTCTGTAGTGATACCACCTCTACCCTAATCCCTATTACTGTTTTTTTAGATTAAGATATAATTAACATATAACATAGAAATTTAAGGTTTCCAACTTGTTGATTTGATACATGTATATCTTTCAACAGAGTTACCACCATAGCATTAGTGAATACCTCCACCATAATACATAATTATCAGTTCTTTTCTGTGGTGAGAACATTTAAGATCTAGTCTCTTAGAAACTTTGAAATGTATAATACATTGTTGTTAATTATAGTCTGAATGCTGGGCATTAGATCTTCAAAACTTGTTCATCCTCTAACTGCAAATTTCTACTGTTTGATTTGTGCCTCATTTTCTTGATCAGACTAAACTAGAAATTGACTTAAAAAAATATTTTCAAAGAACTAACTTTTAACCTTGTTAATTTTCTTTGTTACTGGTCTGTTTTCACTTTTATTGTTTTTTGATCCTTGGTATTCCTTTCTGTTTATTTGGTTTTACTTTTCTTTTTCTACCTTCTTAAGGTATAACTTTATATCAAACACTAAAGATCTTTTGTCATTTAAAAATTTAAAGGATACAGTTCCCTTTTAAGCACATGGTTTGATATGTTGTGTTTTTGTCATTCAGTTTTTGAAGCATTTTCGAATTCTCCTTGTGATTTCATCTTTGATCATGGATTATTTAGAAGTGTGTTGTTTAATTATCCACATATTTGGTTTTCTTTATAGATATCTTATTGTTATTATTATTGCTTTCTAATTTAATTTCATTATAATCAGATAACATGTTCTATATTATTTCAGTTCTTTGAAATTTAGAGACTTGTTTTATGACACAGCATATGGTCTGTCTTGGTGAATATAGCTTGTGTGTGTTTGTATGTTTTCCAAGTCACTTCAGTTGTGTCTGACTCTTTGCGATCTCATGGACTGCAGCCTGCCAGGCTCCTCTGTTCATGGGATTTTCCAGGCAAGAACACTGGAGTGGGTTGCCATTCCCTTCTGGGGATCTTCTCAACCCAAAGATTGATGCTGAGTCTCCTGCATTGCAGGCAGATTCTTTACAATTGGAGCTACCAGGGAAGCTATACAATATAATACTGTATAAACATCACTTAAATCATAGTATTATTTAGGTTATCTTTGTTTTGACTGATTTTTGTCTAGTTGTCTAATTTTTTTAACATTTGACAAAATTTAATATCTGTTCTGAATAAGTTCTTAACAAGTTAAACATAGACAAATGTATCTCAATGTAATAAAGGCCATATATGACAAGTCCAGAGCTAATAATCAGGTTCAATGGAGAAAGGTTGAAAGATTTTCCTCTTAGATCAGGAACAAGACAAAGGTGCCTACTCTTACCACTACTCTTCAACATAGTAATTCAACATAGTAATGGAAGTCCTTGGAAGATCTGGACTGGCCAAGGATTCCAGAGAAAGAACAAAGAAGGAGGCATCAAATTCTGGATTTCATGAAGGAGGCATCAAATTCTGGATTTCTTTTCAATTCTGTGTTTCAGAGATTTGGAGAGGGAATGAATGATGGAGATGGCTATTTTCTCTGCAAAGTCTGGAGCCTTCTATGGGGGAAACTATCTGGAGGCTTTTTCAACTCAATTCTGGAGCCAGGAGTAGGATGACTTGAGTTGGCTGACGAAGTCACATGCCCTTCTCTTGTGGCTTGGCTGGTATTTTGATTTCTGTTTCTTGATTGGAATGATTCTATTTCTTCAGAAGAAATGGTTATTTCTTCTTCTAAACAGAAGGTTATGAGATTCTTCAAGTTCGAGAGATCGGAAATCCAAAATCAATTTCACTGGCCAGAAATCACAATGTCGGTTGGGCTGCAAAGGAGGCTTTAGGGAAGAATTAATGTACTCACTTTTTCCAGTGGCTAGAGCTGTATTTCTTACACCCATGGTTCCTGGTTGTTCTTCCATCTTTAACACCAGAAGTCTAGCATCTCATCTCAGTCATCAGGTTACCTTCCAACCCTCTCATCCTCAGCATATAATATATAGTTAAGTTTTGCTTTTTTACTTCTTCCCATAAGCTTTGCTTTGTCATTGGAGTGTTGAGTTGATTCAGTATAATNAAAAAAAAAAAAAAAACAGTTAACCGTGGTCCTACCTGTGAAATGGGCTGCATGGCCCAGCAGGTTCACAGAGATCTAGGAAGTGGGTGGTGGTCATGACTGTGACCCATGTTCCTAGACAGACAGATAAAAGGCTTCAGTAGAGAGGAAACGATAAAAGTGCCAGAAACATGTTCTAGCCTGAACTGGGTTCTTTTCAACACCAGTCGAATTTTCCCATCTCAGGAGGTTTGGGAAAGGAGAGTGGGGGTGAGCCTGAGAACATTTGAACCCTAACTCTGCCTTCCTCCAGCTGTAGGACCTTAGGCAAACGACTTCACCTTTTTATAGCTCAGTGTCCTCACCTGTAAAACCTCATTTGGTTGCTCTGATATCACCTATATGCAGAGTCTAAGATATGACACACATAGGGACTTCCCTAGTGGTCCAATGGCTAAGGCTCTGGGCTCCCACTGCTGGGGGTCTAGGTTCAATCTCTGGCCAGGGAGTTAGATTCTACATGCCCTAACTAAGGGTTCACAAACTGCAACTAAAGAACCTGATCCAGTGTAGCCAAATAGATATTAAAAAAAATAAAATACACAAATGAACTTATTCACAAACAGAAAGAGATTCACAGACATAGATGACAAATATATGGTTACCAAATGGGAAAGGGGGTGAAGGAAGGATAAATTAGCAGTTTGGGATTAACAGGTACACACTGTTATATGCAGAATAGATGAATAAGGTCCATGTATAGTATGGGGACCTATATCTTGTAATAAACCATAATGGAAAATAACCTGAAAAAGAATATATATATANGAAAGGGGGTGAAGGAAGGATAAATTAGCAGTTTGGGATTAACAGGTACACACTGTTATATGCAGAATAGATGAATAAGGTCCATGTATAGTATGGGGACCTATATCTTGTAATAAACCATAATGGAAAATAACCTGAAAAAGAATATATATATATACACACACACACACATATATATATACACACAAACACATATATATACACACAAACACATATATATATACACACACATGTATACACACACACACATATACACACACACACATATACACACACGCATATATACACACACGCATATATGTACACACACACATATACACACACACATATATATACACACACATATATACAGACACATACACACACATATACACACACACATATATATACACACAGATACACACACAGATACACACACAGATACACACATACATACACACACACATACACACACACACACATATACACACAAACACACATATATATACACACACACATATACACACAAACACACATATATATACACACACACATATACACACACGCATATATACACACACGCATATATACACACACGCATATATATACACACGCATATATATACACACGCATACACACACACATACACACACATATATATACACACACATACATATATATACACACACAGATATATATACACACACAGATATATATACACACACATACACACACACATACACACACACATATATACACACACACATACACACACACACACATATATACACACACACATATACACACACATATACACACACATATACACACACATATACACACATATATACACACACATATATACACACACACATACACACACACATACACACACACACACACACATATATATGTATACTTAACTGAGGGCTTCCCAGGTGGCACCAGGGGTAAAGAACCCGCCTACCAGTGCAGGAGACATAAGACACAGGCTCGATCCCTGGGTCAGAAGATCCCCTGCAACAGGGCATGGCAACCCAGTCCAGTATTCTTGCCTGGAGAATCCCATGTTCAGAGGAGCCTAGCGGGTTATGGTCCATAAGGCCACACAGAGTGGGACACGACTGAGCAGCTTAGCATGCATGCACACACACGCGTAACTGAATCACTGGGTTATACACCTGAAACTCACACAGCATTGTAAATTAACCATACTTCAATTTAAAAAGAAAGAATCCAAATGAAGTGCTTAGGGCAAGGTCCGAGGAAGAGAAGCACGAAGTGTGAGCAGCTTTTGTTCTTCTTTCACGTCCTCCAAGCCCCCATCAGCTCTCTCCTCCCTGATGTTGCCAATTAGAACCCCTGTGACACAGCCACGAGGCTCTTGCTTAACCAGTTTCCTCGGCATTCACTTCCTCTTTTCTTCACCTCCTTTGTTGCCCAACCTGCCACTATCTGATCTGTTCCACTTTGCTTCTCCACTTTGCTTCTTAGCTCTGGGACATCTTCTCCTCCATGAGCCAGGTAACTGCCCCCCAAACTGCCTCCATATCATCATTTTACTTAAGACATCCTGGTTCAGAGTCTGGAGAGTGTAAGTTCACCGGAGACGTTCTATCAGGTTCTTGAAGAAGAGCACAGATGACATCATCACCTGCATCCTCAATCTCCTCTGCACAACAGCACACCTTAGCTATCACGGGTGCATCACCCACCACAGCTCATAGCCTAAATGGCCTCTGAGTATGGAGGCTTGGACCACACACACAGGATAATAGCATGAAGGAGTTAAGTGAGAGGCCAGGTGGCTAAGGACACACACCACTGTCTTCTGAAAGACAGCCAGAGAGTCCGCCCATGGCAACTGAGGCCATGCCTTTGTCCTCAGTGGGATTTCTACTGAACAATCCAGGCCAATTTCTCCTTCCCTCTGACTCTGTTCTTCCAATGGACTCTAGTTATTTTTAATGCATTTTTTAATTGACATAATTCAGGGCTTCCCTGGTGGCTCAAATGGTAAAGAATCTGCCTGCAATGCACGAGATCCCGGTTCAATTCCTGGGTCGAGAAGATTCCCTTGGAGAAGGGAATGGCAACCCACGCCAGTATTCTTGCCTGGAGAATTCCATGGACTGAGGAGCCTGGTAGGCTACAGTCTATGAAGTCGCAAAGAGCTGGTCACAACTGAGCTAACATACACATAGTTGCTGTACAACAGTATATAAGTTACAGGTGTACAATATAGTGATTCACAGTTTTTAAAGGTTATACTCTATAGTTATTATGAAATATTGGCTCTATTCCCTATGTTGTCCAATATATCCTTGTACCTTGCATGATGCATGCTCAGTTGCTCAGTTGTGTCAGACTGCTTGTGACCCCATGGACTAAAGCCCACCAAACTCCTCTGTCCATGGAATTTCCCAGGTAAGCATACCGGAGTGGGTTGCCATTTCCTTCTCCAAGGGATCTTCCCAACCCAGGAATCAAACCTGCATCTCCTGCATTGACAGGTGGATTCTTTATCACTGAGCCACCTAGGAAGCCCTATCCTTGTAGTTCATTCCATACATAATAGTTTGCACCTCCATTAACAGTTTGTGCCTCTTACTCTGTTATCCCTCTATTGCTCCTCTGCCCAAGTAACCACTGGTTTTTCTCTAAACCTGTGAGTCCAGATTAAGGAGCAGGACCCAGCTGTCATCTTGCTCGAGAGAGCTGCAAACCCAAGGATCATCCTGCTGTCCCCTGGCCAGCAACCAGGGAAGTGACTCGACTCCATACAAAATATTTACCCAAGAAGAGTGATAACCATTGTCTAAACCCATTAGCCTGGCTCTTAAAAAAAAAAAAAAAACAGTTAACCGTGGTCCTACCTGTGAAATGGGCTGCATGGCCCAGCAGGTTCACAGAGATCTAGGAAGTGGGTGGTGGTCATGACTGTGACCCATGTTCCTAGACAGACAGATAAAAGGCTTCAGTAGAGAGGAAACGATAAAAGTGCCAGAAACATGTTCTAGCCTGAACTGGGTTCTTTTCAACACCAGTCGAATTTTCCCATCTCAGGAGGTTTGGGAAAGGAGAGTGGGGGTGAGCCTGAGAACATTTGAACCCTAACTCTGCCTTCCTCCAGCTGTAGGACCTTAGGCAAACGACTTCACCTTTTTATAGCTCAGTGTCCTCACCTGTAAAACCTCATTTGGTTGCTCTGATATCACCTATATGCAGAGTCTAAGATATGACACACATAGGGACTTCCCTAGTGGTCCAATGGCTAAGGCTCTGGGCTCCCACTGCTGGGGGTCTAGGTTCAATCTCTGGCCAGGGAGTTAGATTCTACATGCCCTAACTAAGGGTTCACAAACTGCAACTAAAGAACCTGATCCAGTGTAGCCAAATAGATATTAAAAAAAATAAAATACACAAATGAACTTATTCACAAACAGAAAGAGATTCACAGACATAGATGACAAATATATGGTTACCAAATGGGAAAGGGGGTGAAGGAAGGATAAATTAGCAGTTTGGGATTAACAGGTACACACTGTTATATGCAGAATAGATGAATAAGGTCCATGTATAGTATGGGGACCTATATCTTGTAATAAACCATAATGGAAAATAACCTGAAAAAGAATATATATATACACACACACACACACACATATATATACACACAAACACATATATATACACACAAACACACATATATATACACACACATGTATACACACACACACACATATATATACACACACGCATATATACACACACGCATACATGTACACACACATACACACACATACACACACACATATATACACACACATATATATACACACACATATATACAGACACATACACACACACATATACACACACACATATATATACACACACATACACACACATATACACACATATACACACATATACACACATACATACACACACACATACACACACATATACACACAAACACACATATATATACACACACACATATATACACACACGCATATATACACACACGCATATATATACACACGCATATATATACACACACATATACACACACACATACACACACACATACACACACATACACACACATATACACACACACATACACACACACATATATATACACACACACATATATACACACACACATACACACACACATATATACACACACACACATATACACACACACATACACACACATATATACACACACATATATACACACACATACACACACATACACACACACATACACACACATATACACACATACACACACATATATACACACACACATATACACACACATATATATACACACACACATACACACACACATACACATACACACACACACATATATATGTATACTTAACTGAGGGCTTCCCAGGTGGCACCAGGGGTAAAGAACCCGCCTACCAGTGCAGGAGACATAAGAGACACAGGCTCGATCCCTGGGTCAGAAGATCCCCTGCAACAGGGCATGGCAACCCAGTCCAGTATTCTTGCCTGGAGAATCCCATGTTCAGAGGAGCCTAGCGGGTTATGGTCCATAAGGCCACACAGAGTGGGACACGACTGAGCAGCTTAGCATGCATGCACACACACGCGTAACTGAATCACTGGGTTATACACCTGAAACTCACACAGCATTGTAAATTAACCATACTTCAATTTAAAAAGAAAGAATCCAAATGAAGTGCTTAGGGCAAGGTCCGAGGAAGAGAAGCACGAAGTGTGAGCAGCTTTTGTTCTTCTTTCACGTCCTCCAAGCCCCCATCAGCTCTCTCCTCCCTGATGTTGCCAATTAGAACCCCTGTGACACAGCCACGAGGCTCTTGCTTAACCAGTTTCCTCGGCATTCACTTCCTCTTTTCTTCACCTCCTTTGTTGCCCAACCTGCCACTATCTGATCTGTTCCACTTTGCTTCTCCACTTTGCTTCTTAGCTCTGGGACATCTTCTCCTCCATGAGCCAGGTAACTGCCCCCCAAACTGCCTCCATATCATCATTTTACTTAAGACATCCTGGTTCAGAGTCTGGAGAGTGTAAGTTCACCGGAGACGTTCTATCAGGTTCTTGAAGAAGAGCACAGATGACATCATCACCTGCATCCTCAATCTCCTCTGCACAACAGCACACCTTAGCTATCACGGGTGCATCACCCACCACAGCTCATAGCCTAAATGGCCTCTGAGTATGGAGGCTTGGACCACACACACAGGATAATAGCATGAAGGAGTTAAGTGAGAGGCCAGGTGGCTAAGGACACACACCACTGTCTTCTGAAAGACAGCCAGAGAGTCCGCCCATGGCAACTGAGGCCATGCCTTTGTCCTCAGTGGGATTTCTACTGAACAATCCAGGCCAATTTCTCCTTCCCTCTGACTCTGTTCTTCCAATGGACTCTAGTTATTTTTAATGCATTTTTTAATTGACATAATTCAGGGCTTCCCTGGTGGCTCAAATGGTAAAGAATCTGCCTGCAATGCACGAGATCCCGGTTCAATTCCTGGGTCGAGAAGATTCCCTTGGAGAAGGGAATGGCAACCCACGCCAGTATTCTTGCCTGGAGAATTCCATGGACTGAGGAGCCTGGTAGGCTACAGTCTATGAAGTCGCAAAGAGCTGGTCACAACTGAGCTAACATACACATAGTTGCTGTACAACAGTATATAAGTTACAGGTGTACAATATAGTGATTCACAGTTTTTAAAGGTTATACTCTATAGTTATTATGAAATATTGGCTCTATTCCCTATGTTGTCCAATATATCCTTGTACCTTGCATGATGCATGCTCAGTTGCTCAGTTGTGTCAGACTACTTGTGACCCCATGGACTAAAGCCCACCAAACTCCTCTGTCCATGGAATTTCCCAGGTAAGCATACCGGAGTGGGTTGCCATTTCCTTCTCCAAGGGATCTTCCCAACCCAGGAATCAAACCTGCATCTCCTGCATTGACAGGTGGATTCTTTATCACTGAGCCACCTAGGAAGCCCTATCCTTGTAGTTCATTCCATACATAATAGTTTGCACCTCCATTAACAGTTTGTGCCTCTTACTCTGTTATCCCTCTATTGCTCCTCTGCCCAAGTAACCACTGGTTTTTCTCTAAACCTGTGAGTCCAGATTAAGGAGCAGGACCCAGCTGTCATCTTGCTCGAGAGAGCTGCAAACCCAAGGATCATCCTGCTGTCCCCTGGCCAGCAACCAGGGAAGTGACTCGACTCCATACAAAATATTTACCCAAGAAGAGTGATAACCATTGTCTAAACCCATTAGCCTGGCTCTTCAGAAGCTCCAGAATGAAGAATATGGAAACAATTGACCAGTTGGGGAAAAAGAAACGGCCAAACCAAACACAGATGGAGAAGCAGAGACAGCACGTTAAGGAAACACAGTGTTCACCCTCTAGGTCGCTTCAGATGTTCATGAGCAAGCTAAGTTAGACAGAGAAATTGGGTGTGATGTGGTCATAGCTTCCTGGTTACACTTACAAACTGGAGCAACTTTACAGTCAACGCCCATCTGGCCTGTGCTGCCTCAAAAACACCACCTGAGTCACATCTTACCTGGGACACTTTATGGACAGGTAGGAGTCATCCCAGGGCAGCAAGAGGGAGGGGAAGGGAAGCGACAGGGTGGGAGAAGCAGATCCACACAAAGGGCGTGCTATTCAGCATGAGCGCCTCCAAAGAAAACACAGCTGGTGGTTCTGTCACGTGGGACCTATCAGGGAAGGTCAGAGGGCACCACCACCCCCGGGACACCTCAAAGGCAGGGAAGGAGCGGGCTGGGGAGGGAAGGAGGGAGAGGAATTCACACGGCAGCTGCGGCACGTCCCCTGTCTCACGGGTCAGGGCTCACTACTCGGGACAGCAAGCCTCCCTCTCTCTGCCCCACCTTGGGCTGTCTTCACCCCCTGGTGCGTGAACTCACCTGCACTTCTGGTCGATCCCCCCGTTAGCACCTGGGACTCACACCGCACAGTGTAGCCCTTCATCTGATCTGGATGTGGTGCGAGCAGCCAGGGCCACCATGAGCCCCACGGACTGGGGAGGGGGATTAGGAGCCAGAGAGGCTGCAGCGCCCACCAGCTGAGAGTCCGGGGAAGGCAGGTGGGACCAGGGAGACTGGGGAAGCGCATGCCTGCATTCAGCCCAGTGCGTTCCTTTGGAGTCACGAGTTTCCCTTTTTACGGTTCAAATAGCCAAACTCAAAATGCATGAGCTTCAGCATCGCTATCATCCCTTCCCAAATCAGCTGGAGTAGAGTCTGTTCCAGTTTCACGCCTTCTGATGCAAGCCATCCTACTACGGCCCCACCTCCCCGATTAACCCTCCACACTTCCTTAATCCAATGTGTGCAGAGACAAAGACCGCTTATTCCATCCAGAGGCAAAGCACCCATGCTCAGACTATGGGCCCCGACAATCTTCTATGGAAACTAGAATGGCCAGCATCATCTCTCTCCCCAAGCCCAGAACCTCTACATTCCTGCTGGGAGTATTTACAAAAGCCATATGATGCTTTTTTTTTTTTTTTAATAAATAATTCAAAGGACACGGCTTAGGCAATGACATGTCAAATTCAAAACACTTTATTACATCAAGTCGCTTGAGAGTGTGGATATGGGGTAGGGGCTGTGCGGGGTGGTGGGGAAACGTACACGCCAGGGTGGTTGGTTTCTAGTCCTACTCGGGCACTGACAGCTGTGTGCCGTGGGTGGTACCCGACAGCATCCTCCTCCACAAAGAATGGAGTGGGAACAGATTCCCGCAGCGCTGGCATCCCATGATTCTATTTTACCACGACCGAGCCAAAGAAAGCACTTCGTTTCAAAGTCCGTTAGTCCAGTTTTCAAACATCAAGAACTCCTCGGGTTTAAAATTGAGAGGAGGCATAGAGCTTACCACTGCTCTTCTTTCAGACAGAGGAGAACACATTCTAACCAGGGTCCATATAGTCTGGCAACCACAGGGCAGAATTTCCTTAGATTCTTGTGACTGTCCTGGCTGTATGACTAGAGTCTGAAAGTCTGCTTACCTGGACTGGCTTCTCCCACAGAAACACAGGGAGCTGCCTACCTTCTAGATGGCAGGTTATCCATCTACAAAACAGACTGAACGCTGCTGTAGAAACCCTCCAGGGGGACTCTGGTGCTTTAAGCGGGCTACCCCTCAAATGTGTATCCATGAAGGCTTCATCTTAAAATAACTGGGATTCTGCTAGTTCTGGCTACCAGCTCACTATGAGGAAAATACCACAACCAAAATGAAAGAACTGAAGATCAAAGAAAACAGGAAGGAGACGCTTGGGCTGCCTGGACCAAGCTTGTGAGCCATGTGGGAGGGACAGGGCAGGATGTGATACACAGTGCAGCGACCGTGGAGAGGGAGCTCACCCTGCCCTGAGATTCAGGAGTCGTCAGAGAGGATCAGAACGCTAAAATCCAGGGGGTGCAAGTCCATCCCAGCCGGGAAATGTCAGCTCAGAGGGTTGGCCACTAAAATGTCATTCACTTCCAGGTAAGGTATGTCTCGTTTTGCAAGTACTAAATACAGTACCAGCTATAAATGGCATGGCCAAACTGGAAGGAAAGCGACCCTCACCCTGGATAAACCTTAAGATTTCCTTACAGGTGAACAAGGAAAACTTTTGCATCATTCTCAATAGATCTCCAGATCAAAAGAACACTCAACAATCTCTATAACTATCCTAGGAGGTAAGAATTTCTGTTACAGGGGCCTTCCCTGGTGGTCCAGTGGCTAAGACTCTCCACTCTCAATGCAGGGGGCCCAGATTCAATCCCTGCTCAGGGAACTAGATCCCCCATGCTGCAACTAAAGATTCTTTGTGTTGCAATGCTAAGACCCTGCACAGACAAATAAAAATTTTTTTAAGAATTTCCATTATAAATTAATATGAGACACGGGTCTCATTAAACAATGCTTGGTTCTTAGTGATATTGCTGCAGGAGTACCTATGCACTGTTCTGAGTTAAAACAATATTTTTTTTTAAGTGCTCTCTATTTGCAGAGCTGACACACTGGCAACGAACCATCTAAATGTTTAAAGAATGACAACACCTGGCGAGCATGACCCGGAGCAGAGCCTGAGGCCACAGGAGAAGAAAGAGGCAAGGACTGACAGGGCAGTAGGTGGGGCTGTTGGAGGCACTCTGGATGGTAGGGGTGTGGGGCACTGACCCTGCAGGAGGCAGGAGGCCCTGGGAGCGGGCCTTGAGGGCCGCAGGAAAAATCCTGGTAACTGTCCACAGCGGTGCCTGGGGGCTCCATCCCCTAGCGGCAGTCCAGCTCCCCCAACAGTCACCCTGCAGAATGAATGGGTTTTGTTTGGCTTCTCTGAGATGCATCTCAATACAAGAGCTTTTGCCTGGAGTGAGTCAGAAGCAGGAAAGTCTCCAGCCTCACCCCAGCTGGTACTTTTCCATCCCTTCTCCTGGATTACATAACATGCCACATTTTTAGAAACTTAGTTCTAGCTGCAGAGATGTCTGTGCAAAAATTCCGGCTCCCCAGTCCTCAGACTCTCAAAGGTTTAAGAAACGAGATGCTGGTGTTTATTGAGCTCCAAGGAGGAGGAAGTGGAGAATAAAGTATCTTCTTATAGGGTCTAACATGGTCACCTGGAAATAGCTCCTTCCTACCTTTTGTGTTTAGATAGGGACACGGTCAGAGAACCTACATATGACTGGGCTTTATCTTGTTTCCAGAGTAGCACTTGGGAAAGTGCCCAGCTTGGATGTAGTGTTATATATGGAGGTATGACATTAGCTGCAATTCATACTAGCATGTAGATGATTGACTGCAATTCATACTAGTGTGTGGATGATTGATTGTAATTCACACTAGCAGGTAGATGGTTGGCTGAAATTCATAATGGCATGTAGATGATTGATTGCAATTCATACCAACAAGCAGATAATTGATAGAAATTCATCCTAGCATGTAAAATGGTTAATAGAGAAAGGAAATTTCTTGAGAACATCTGGAGAAGACTGGGCTCCTGAAATAAGGAGAGACTGAAGCCAGAGGAGAAAAAACATGTTGGCAGAGATGGAGGGAAAGGGGCTCAAGGTAAAAGGAAAACAGAGGCAGACACAGCCTCAGTGACCATCAGTTTCATTTTGCCTGATGACAAGTTACAAGGATCTAATTCCAGGTCTCTCTTTTCTCACCTCACCTGCTAGAATGTCAGCCTCATCCTCTTGGAGCCATTTGTCCAAAGCAGCCCCTTGTCCCCGGTGACAAGTTCTGACCAAGTCCTCTCCAATCTAAGTGCCTGGGAAGGAAAAAACAACAGCTCGAGGCCACCTTGCCCTCAGTGGAGCTTCAGGCAAAGCCACGTGCATGGGGAGAAGTGTCTCCTTGTTTAATATTTGCTCGGCTGCCAAGGATCATGAAACCATAGTCCCAGCCAGAGCCAAACAGGAATGGAAAGAAATGAAGGCGCAGGCAGGACACCATGGGCTGCAGCTGTGCAGACATCCCTGTGGGCCAGGCCACTGCCCTTCCTCCCCGCGCCCACGGGTGCTGGCATCAGGCCTGTGTGCCATTCCCCGGGAGGGTCCCATGAAAGAGGTGCACTGCAGGGTAATAGTATCACGTCAATTTCTGGGAGAGGTAAAGCTTAATTGTGGCCTAATGTGTTTTTAGGCAACTCATTTCTGCAGCAGCGGCCACTGCCTTCTGATCCCCTCGTCCTGCACAACCTTCCAAAGTGCCAATGGGACCTCCCTACACCCCCGGTGTCAGGTGAAACTGCGTCTCAGATGGACGTGCAGCTTGGACCCTGAGAAGCCAACTCGGGGTCGGGGGTGTCCTGATATACTGATGGAAGTCTGCAGACCCCTGCCCTTGCTTCCAGAACAAAGACAGGCACGTGTAGCATCGTTGTCCTGCGCCCCACGGGGCCAGTGGCTTTCCTTCAGGCGCCCTCTCTGCGCGACAACCGCTACAGGGCAATCGCAGCAGTTGACCTCCCCCTCCAAAGATTCAGCCACCCAGCCAGTCCACGGGGAGATATGGTGCCCCCCAGTTTTTCACCTCATAAATATTTAGTAGCAGATACACGTTGAGTGCCGGCTGGATGCCGACCATGGGACCAGACACAAGTCACCAAAGAGAAGAAGATGTGCTCCCCGCCTCCGTGTCCTAAAGACTCTGACAGTCTAGGTAACAATGGTCGCATCTCTTCCCAACTCTTCGTTCAGAAGGTGTCACGGGGGCAGCTTGAAATCAGTCACGTGGGAGAATTTGCACTACAGAAATGGGCAACCACTTCAGGTCCGGGTTCTGTTACTGCTGCTTTGGTTTCTGTGGCGTGCTTTTGTACATGTGTATGTTTGAGGTGCTTTGCCAGCTGCTGCTGCTGCTGCTAAGTCGCTTCAGTCGTGTCCAACTCTGCGCGACCCCATAGACGGCAGCCCGCCAGGCTCCCCCGTCCCTGGGATTCTCCAGGCAAGAACACTGGAGTGGGGTGCCATTTCCTTCTCCAATGCATGAAAGTGAAAAGTGAAAGTGAAGTCACTCAGCCGTGTCCGACTCTTAGCGACCCCATGGACTGCAGCCCTCCAGGCTCCTCTGTGCATGGGGTTTTCCAGGCAAGAGTACTGGAGTGGGGTGCCGTTGCCTCCAGCACATCACTGTATAACAATGGTGCGACTGAAGGGCTAGAGCAGAAAACACATTCTTCTGCCTTAAGGGATGGTGTAAGGCTTCTACACAGGAGAGAGCATAGTAGGTGTGCATTTGAAGCTGAGTAAGATTTCACCAGGCAGCAAAAGCGGAACAAAGAATTCCAGAAAGAGTAACCTAAGTCGAGGCACAGACGTTCCTAATTCAAAAAGCTCTAGAGATTCAGAGAAGGAAACCAATACAGTCTGATGTGCTGCCCAGGGAAGGCAACTGAGCTTCAAAGAATTGATAGGATGGGTCTTTGGCAGACGTGGTGTGGGGATGGGTAGGGAGGAAGGACATGAGTGTGGAGCAGATGGCAGGTGAGGTAAGAAAAGGGAGATCTGGAATTAGCTTCTTCCAGTCAGGAAAAATTAGGTCCTTGTCATCAGGAAAAGTGAAATTGACAGTCACTGAGGCTGTATCTGCCTCCATTTTCCTTTTCACCTTGAGCCCATTCCATTCTATCCCTGTCAACTCATCTCTGCCTCCAATCCCTCTGTATTTCAGGAGCCCAGTCCTCTCTAGATGTTCTCATGGAACTCCTTTTCTCTATCAACCATCTACATGCTAGTATGAATTGCAGTCAGTCATCTACATGCTGGTATGAATTGCAGTCATCTACATGCTGGTATGAATTGCCATCAGTCATCTACATGCTGGTATGAATTGCAATCAGTCATCTACATGCTAGCATGAATTGCAATCAGTCATCTACATGCTGGTATGAATTGCAATCAGTCATCTACATGCTGGTATGAATTGAAATCAGTCATCTACATGCTAGTATAAATGGCAGCTACCATTCTGCCGCTATGTGTGACGCTACATTTAAAGTCTCCAACTGGGCACTTTCTTAGGTCCTTCCCTGGAAGCAACAAGATAAAACCCAGTCTGAGCAGCATGGAGCTGGGCAGCTCAGCTTAGGAAGAAAAGACTGATGCCTCTCTCTTCTATCCTTCCGATCCTTGGAGTCCCCATGGTAGGTGTTACACATAAAGAAGAACAGTGAGTGAACTTGCACAGAAAAACCACAGCTTCCATGTGTCTGCACATCATAAAGAGAGAGCAAGGATCTGTCTCCAGTTCAGACTCGGATGTTATCAGTATCGTCCCCAGGTGAGAAACTCCTTCCTTAAAAAGCACTACTTATTCCCTTCCTCCTCCCCAATAACACAAATAATGAGCAGAGAAATTCTGTTTTTATGGTTTAAAAATTAGCACAAAAGACCGTCATATTAAAATGGCCAAAACCCAGAACACTGGCAACATCAAATGCTGGTGAGGATGTGGAGTGACAGGAATTCTCATTTGTGGCTGGTGGGGATGCAAAATGATACAGCCACTTTGGAAGACAGTTTGGCAGTTTCTCACAAAACTAAACATATCCCTACCACACAATCCAGTAATTATATTCCTTGCCATTTACTCAAATAAGCTGAAAACTTCTGTCCACACACAAACCAGCACACAGATGTTTATAGCAGCTTTATCCAGAACTGCCCAAACTTGGACGCCACCGGGATGTCCTTCAGGGAGTGATGGATAAATGAACTGTGGTGCATCCAGACAATGGAGTATTATTCAGCGTTGAAAAGAAACGAGCCATCAGCCAAGAGAAGACAGGGAGGAGACTTGAGAAGCCAGTCTGTAAAGGACGCACAGTACAGGATTACAACCATGGGGCGTTCTGGAAAAGGCAAAACTATACAGACAGGCAAAGGATCAGTGGTTGCCAGGGGCTGGTAGGGAGAGAGATGAATTAGTGGAGCAGAAAGGATTTTTAGGGCAGTAATACAATGTTACAATGATAGATGCATAACATGATACCTTTGTCCAAACCTACAGAATGTGCAACCTCAAGAGTGACTCCTAATGTCCGCTGCAGACGTCGGGTGACTGTCTCTTATACACATCTAGATGTGTATAAGAGACAGCACACACACATATACACACACATATACACACATACACACACATATATACACACACACATATATACACACACATATATACACACACACATACACACACACATACACATACACACACACACATATATATGTATACTTAACTGAGGGCTTCCCAGGTGGCACCAGGGGTAAAGAACCCGCCTACCAGTGCAGGAGACATAAGAGACACAGGCTCGATCCCTGGGTCAGAAGATCCCCTGCAACAGGGCATGGCAACCCAGTCCAGTATTCTTGCCTGGAGAATCCCATGTTCAGAGGAGCCTAGCGGGTTATGGTCCATAAGGCCACACAGAGTGGGACACGACTGAGCAGCTTAGCATGCATGCACACACACGCGTAACTGAATCACTGGGTTATACACCTGAAACTCACACAGCATTGTAAATTAACCATACTTCAATTTAAAAAGAAAGAATCCAAATGAAGTGCTTAGGGCAAGGTCCGAGGAAGAGAAGCACGAAGTGTGAGCAGCTTTTGTTCTTCTTTCACGTCCTCCAAGCCCCCATCAGCTCTCTCCTCCCTGATGTTGCCAATTAGAACCCCTGTGACACAGCCACGAGGCTCTTGCTTAACCAGTTTCCTCGGCATTCACTTCCTCTTTTCTTCACCTCCTTTGTTGCCCAACCTGCCACTATCTGATCTGTTCCACTTTGCTTCTCCACTTTGCTTCTTAGCTCTGGGACATCTTCTCCTCCATGAGCCAGGTAACTGCCCCCCAAACTGCCTCCATATCATCATTTTACTTAAGACATCCTGGTTCAGAGTCTGGAGAGTGTAAGTTCACCGGAGACGTTCTATCAGGTTCTTGAAGAAGAGCACAGATGACATCATCACCTGCATCCTCAATCTCCTCTGCACAACAGCACACCTTAGCTATCACGGGTGCATCACCCACCACAGCTCAAGAGCCTAAATGGCCCCTGGGTGTGGAGGCTTGGACCACACACACAGGATAATAGCATGAAGGAGTTAAGTGAGAGGCCAGGTGGCTAAGGACACACACCACTGTCTTCTGAAAGACAGCCAGAGAGTCCGCCCATGACAACTGAGGCCATGCCTTTGTCCTCAGTGGGATTTCTACTGAACAATCCAGGCCAATTTCTCCTTCCCTCTGACTCTGTTCTTCCAATGGACTCTAGTTATTTTTAATGCATTTTTTAATTGACATAATTCAGGGCTTCCCTGGTGGCTCAAATGGTAAAGAATCTGCCTGCAATGCACGAGATCCCGGTTCAATTCCTGGGTCGAGAAGATTCCCTTGGAGAAGGGAATGGCAACCCACGCCAGTATTCTTGCCTGGAGAATTCCATGGACTGAGGAGCCTGGTAGGCTACAGTCTATGAAGTCGCAAAGAGCTGGTCACAACTGAGCTAACATACACATAGTTGCTGTACAACAGTATATAAGTTACAGGTGTACAATATAGTGATTCACAGTTTTTAAAGGTTATACTCTATAGTTATTATGAAATATTGGCTCTATTCCCTATGTTGTCCAATATATCCTTGTACCTTGCATGATGCATGCTCAGTTGCTCAGTTGTGTCAGACTACTTGTGACCCCATGGACTAAAGCCCACCAAACTCCTCTGTCCATGGAATTTCCCAGGTAAGCATACCGGAGTGGGTTGCCATTTCCTTCTCCAAGGGATCTTCCCAACCCAGGAATCAAACCTGCATCTCCTGCATTGACAGGTGGATTCTTTATCACTGAGCCACCTAGGAAGCCCTATCCTTGTAGTTCATTCCATACATAATAGTTTGCACCTCCATTAACAGTTTGTGCCTCTTACTCTGTTATCCCTCTATTGCTCCTCTGCCCAAGTAACCACTGGTTTTTCTCTAAACCTGTGAGTCCAGATTAAGGAGCAGGACCCAGCTGTCATCTTGCTCGAGAGAGCTGCAAACCCAAGGATCATCCTGCTGTCCCCTGGCCAGCAACCAGGGAAGTGACTCGACTCCATACAAAATATTTACCCAAGAAGAGTGATAACCATTGTCTAAACCCATTAGCCTGGCTCTTCAGAAGCTCCAGAATGAAGAATATGGAAACAATTGACCAGTTGGGGAAAAAGAAACGGCCAAACCAAACACAGATGGAGAAGCAGAGACAGCACGTTAAGGAAACACAGTGTTCACCCTCTAGGTCGCTTCAGATGTTCATGAGCAAGCTAAGTTAGACAGAGAAATTGGGTGTGATGTGGTCATAGCTTCCTGGTTACACTTACAAACTGGAGCAACTTTACAGTCAACGCCCATCTGGCCTGTGCTGCCTCAAAAACACCACCTGAGTCACATCCTACCTGGGACACTTTATGGACAGGTAGGAGTCATCCCAGGGCAGCAAGAGGGAGGGGAAGGGAAGCGACAGGGTGGGAGAAGCAGATCCACACAAAGGGCGTGCTATTCAGCATGAGCGCCTCCAAAGAAAACACAGCTGGTGGTTCTGTCACGTGGGACCTATCAGGGAAGGTCAGAGGGCACCACCACCCCCGGGACACCTCAAAGGCAGGGAAGGAGCGGGCTGGGGAGGGAAGGAGGGAGAGGAATTCACACGGCAGCTGCGGCACGTCCCCTGTCTCACGGGTCAGGGCTCACTACTCGGGACAGCAAGCCTCCCTCTCTCTGCCCCACCTTGGGCTGTCTTCACCCCCTGGTGCGTGAACTCACCTGCACTTCTGGTCGATCCCCCCGTTAGCACCTGGGACTCACACCGCACAGTGTAGCCCTTCATCTGATCTGGATGTGGTGCGAGCAGCCAGGGCCACCATGAGCCCCACGGACTGGGGAGGGGGATTAGGAGCCAGAGAGGCTGCAGCGCCCACCAGCTGAGAGTCCGGGGAAGGCAGGTGGGACCAGGGAGACTGGGGAAGCGCATGCCTGCATTCAGCCCAGTGCGTTCCTTTGGAGTCACGAGTTTCCCTTTTTACGGTTCAAATAGCCAAACTCAAAATGCATGAGCTTCAGCATCGCTATCATCCCTTCCCAAATCAGCTGGAGTAGAGTCTGTTCCAGTTTCACGCCTTCTGATGCAAGCCATCCTACTACGGCCCCACCTCCCCGATTAACCCTCCACACTTCCTTAATCCAATGTGTGCAGAGACAAAGACCGCTTATTCCATCCAGAGGCAAAGCACCCATGCTCAGACTATGGGCCCCGATAATCTTCTATGGAAACTAGAATGGCCAGCATCATCTCTCTCCCCAGGCCCAGAACCTCTACATTCCTGCTGGGAGTATTTACAAAAGCCATATGATGCTTTTTTTTTTTTTTAATAAATAATTCAAAGGACACGGCTTAGGCAATGACATGTCAAATTCAAAACACTTTATTACATCAAGTCGCTTGAGAGTGTGGATATGGGGTAGGGGCTGTGCGGGGTGGTGGGGAAACGTACACGCCAGGGTGGTTGGTTTCTAGTCCTACTCGGGCACTGACAGCTGTGTGCTGTGGGTGGTACCCGACAGCATCCTCCTCCACAAAGAATGGAGTGGGAACAGATTCCCGCAGCGCTGGCATCCCATGATTCTATTTTACCACGACCGAGCCAAAGAAAGCACTTCGTTTCAAAGTCCGTTAGTCCAGTTTTCAAACATCAAGAACTCCTCGGGTTTAAAATTGAGAGGAGGCATAGAGCTTACCACTGCTCTTCTTTCAGACAGAGGAGAACACATTCTAACCAGGGTCCATATAGTCTGGCAACCACAGGGCAGAATTTCCTTAGATTCTTGTGACTGTCCTGGCTGTATGACTAGAGTCTGAAAGTCTGCTTACCTGGACTGGCTTCTCCCACAGAAACACAGGGAGCTGCCTACCTTCTAGATGGCAGGTTGTCCATCTACAAAACAGACTGAACGCTGCTGTAGAAACCCTCCAGGGGGACTCTGGTGCTTTAAGCGGGCTACCCCTCAAATGTGTATCCATGAAGGCTTCATCTTAAAATAACTGGGATTCTGCTAGTTCTGGCTACCAGCTCACTATGAGGAAAATACCACAACCAAAATGAAAGAACTGAAGATCAAAGAAAACAGGAAGGAGACGCTTGGGCTGCCTGGACCAAGCTTGTGAGCCATGTGGGAGGGACAGGGCAGGATGTGATACACAGTGCAGCGACCATGGAGAGGGAGCTCACCCTGCCCTGAGATTCAGGAGTCGTCAGAGAGGATCAGAACGCTAAAATCCAGGGGGTGCAAGTCCATCCCAGCCGGGAAATGTCAGCTCAGAGGGTTGGCCACTAAAATGTCATTCACTTCCAGGTAAGGTATGTCTCGTTTTGCAAGTACTAAATACAGTACCAGCTATAAATGGCATGGCCAAACTGGAAGGAAAGCGACCCTCACCCTGGATAAACCTTAAGATTTCCTTACAGGTGAACAAGGAAAACTTTTGCATCATTCTCAATAGATCTCCAGATCAAAAGAACACTCAACAATCTCTATAACTATCCTAGGAGGTAAGAATTTCTGTTACAGGGGCCTTCCCTGGTGGTCCAGTGGCTAAGACTCTCCACTCTCAATGCAGGGGGCCCAGATTCAATCCCTGCTCAGGGAACTAGATCCCCCATGCTGCAACTAAAGATTCTTTGTGTTGCAATGCTAAGACCCTGCACAGACAAATAAAAATTTTTTTAAGAATTTCCATTATAAATTAATATGAGACACGGGTCTCATTAAACAATGCTTGGTTCTTAGTGATATTGCTGCAGGAGTACCTATGCACTGTTCTGAGTTAAAACAATATTTTTTTTTAAGTGCTCTCTATTTGCAGAGCTGACACACTGGCAACGAACCATCTAAATGTTTAAAGAATGACAACACCTGGCGAGCATGACCCGGAGCAGAGCCTGAGGCCACAGGAGAAGAAAGAGGCAAGGACTGACAGGGCAGTAGGTGGGGCTGTTGGAGGCACTCTGGATGGTAGGGGTGTGGGGCACTGACCCTGCAGGGGGCAGGAGGCCCTGGGAGCGGGCCTTGAGGGCCGCAGGAAAAATCCTGGTAACTGTCCACAGCGGTGCCTGGGGGCTCCATCCCCTAGCGGCAGTCCAGCTCCCCCAACAGTCACCCTGCAGAATGAATGGGTTTTGTTTGGCTTCTCTGAGATGCATCTCAATACAAGAGCTTTTGCCTGGAGTGAGTCAGAAGCAGGAAAGTCTCCAGCCTCACCCCAGCTGGTACTTTTCCATCCCTTCTCCTGGATTACATAACATGCCACATTTTTAGAAACTTAGTTCTAGCTGCAGAGATGTCTGTGCAAAAATTCCGGCTCCCCAGTCCTCAGACTCTCAAAGGTTTAAGAAACGAGATGCTGGTGTTTATTGAGCTCCAAGGAGGAGGAAGTGGAGAATAAAGTATCTTCTTATAGGGTCTAACATGGTCACCTGGAAATAGCTCCTTCCTACCTTTTGTGTTTAGATAGGGACACGGTCAGAGAACCTACATATGACTGGGCTTTATCTTGTTTCCAGAGTAGCACTTGGGAAAGTGCCCAGCTTGGATGTAGTGTTATATATGGAGGTATGACATTAGCTGCAATTCATACTAGCATGTAGATGATTGACTGCAATTCATACTAGTGTGTGGATGATTGATTGTAATTCACACTAGCAGGTAGATGGTTGGCTGAAATTCATAATGGCATGTAGATGATTGATTGCAATTCATACCAACAAGCAGATAATTGATAGAAATTCATCCTAGCATGTAAAATGGTTAATAGAGAAAGGAAATTTCTTGAGAACATCTGGAGAAGACTGGGCTCCTGAAATAAGGAGAGACTGAAGCCAGAGGAGAAAAAACATGTTGGCAGAGATGGAGGGAAAGGGGCTCAAGGTAAAAGGAAAACAGAGGCAGACACAGCCTCAGTGACCATCAGTTTCATTTTGCCTGATGACAAGTTACAAGGATCTAATTCCAGGTCTCTCTTTTCTCACCTCACCTGCTAGAATGTCAGCCTCATCCTCTTGGAGCCATTTGTCCAAAGCAGCCCCTTGTCCCCGGGGACAAGTTCTGACCAAGTCCTCTCCAATCTAAGTGCCTGGGAAGGAAAAAACAACAGCTCGAGGCCACCTTGCCCTCAGTGGAGCTTCAGGCAAAGCCACGTGCATGGGGAGAAGTGTCTCCTTGTTTAATATTTGCTCGGCTGCCAAGGATCATGAAACCATAGTCCCAGCCAGAGCCAAACAGGAATGGAAAGAAATGAAGGCGCAGGCAGGACACCATGGGCTGCAGCTGTGCAGACATCCCTGTGGGCCAGGCCACTGCCCTTCCTCCCCGCGCCCACGGGTGCTGGCATCAGGCCTGTGTGCCATTCCCCGGGAGGGTCCCATGAAAGAGGTGCACTGCAGGGTAATAGTATCACGTCAATTTCTGGGAGAGGTAAAGCTTAATTGTGGCCTAATGTGTTTTTAGGCAACTCATTTCTGCAGCAGCGGCCACTGCCTTCTGATCCCCTCGTCCTGCACAACCTTCCAAAGTGCCAATGGGACCTCCCTACACCCCCGGTGTCAGGTGAAACTGCGTCTCAGATGGACGTGCAGCTTGGACCCTGAGAAGCCAACTCGGGGTCGGGGGTGTCCTGATATACTGATGGAAGTCTGCAGACCCCTGCCCTTGCTTCCAGAACAAAGACAGGCACGTGTAGCATCGTTGTCCTGCGCCCCACGGGGCCAGTGGCTTTCCTTCAGGCGCCCTCTCTGCGCGACAACCGCTACAGGGCAATCGCAGCAGTTGACCTCCCCCTCCAAAGATTCAGCCACCCAGCCAGTCCACGGGGAGATATGGTGCCCCCCAGTTTTTCACCTCATAAATATTTAGTAGCAGATACACAGTACAGCAGAGTGGCTCCGTTATATGTATATATATTTTCCATATTCTTTTCCATCATGGTTTATCACAGGATATTGAATATAGTTCCTTCTGCTATATAATAGGACCTTGTTTTGCATCCATCTTATATCTAATAGTTTGCATCTGCTAACCCCAAATAGAGGGGAGTTTGGGGTCTCGTGGAATTTTAAAACCCTCATTGTTGCCTTGTGTAAATCACGGCAATAACCCCCAGACCAGTCTCCCACTTGGCACCTCTCAAAAGCCACCCTACCGAAGGTCGCCACGTCTCTAAAGCAGGGCTCAAGTCACGCTATCCCATGCTGTGACACCTCTAATCATGTTCCACATGGAAGAAGGGCTCCTCGCCTTGGCACCTGGGACCCTGCCGTTCATCACAGCATCCTCCCCTTCCTCACGCCTCCCTCTAGTCCCGGCGCGTGCCCTGTATCCCTGGACCATTCACTGTCCTCTTAGCCTGCTCGTCCACCTCTTGCTCAGGCTGCCGTGTAACTCCTTTTCACGGCTACCAGCCTCCCCTGGCAAAATCTTAATGCATCCCCTAACGCTTCTAAAAGGACCTTTTTGACTTATTTCTTATCTTTTGGCCACATTGCACAGCATGTAGAGTCTTGGTTCCCTAACCAAGGATCAGACTCTCAACCCCAGCACTGGAAGTGCAGAGTTTTAACCACTGGGCCACCAGGGAAGTCCCTAAAGGACCCTTTTTTATAGAGTTCTTTCATGATCCTCCTTCCCTGATTCTACCTATCACTGAATTCCTCCCAAATCATACAGGTTTCATTTCCATCTCTGAATTACTGAGTAAGCCTTGCAATACTAAACACTGAATGAACTGATTTAGGGTTTTCATTTCATTCCTCTTCTGACCAAAGCATAAAACTCTTCAGAGTGAGTGCCAGCTGGGTTTTCCCAATATGCCCCCCATCTCCGGTACAGCTCTTTGCCCTTAATGAGAGATGAATACATTTTTGCTGAATTGACTTGAAGGAGTAGAAGAGGACCAGGGTCTGAAGGGACTTCAGTGAGACTGGTGAAGATGGTAGCGCTAATTGTTAAGAATTGTAATTGAATGTGCGATGAGTATAAACCGCTTTTTAAAATATGCTTAGTATCTGTGCAAGCTTTTTTCCACCCGACAGTTACGTGTTCTTCCTGTAAATTGCCAGCAATGACTGAAGTTTCTAGGTTGCAGTGTCTCATAAGTATAATCTGTAGAAATCAAGGTGGCTGCCTTTCTGAGCCCCTGTTTCTAACAGCTCTTTCTGCTTCCCTCCAGATGTTTTCAGGGTTTGATGAGAGCATTTTTCTACAGCAGTGGTTCTCCAAGAGCCAGCCTCAGACCCACAGCATGAGAGTCACCTGGAAACATTAGAAATGCAAATCATCAGGCCCCCCACACCCGTAGACCTACTTGATCAGAAACCCATGGCGGGGGTGGCAGGCAAGGAAGAGAGCAATCTGTCTTAACAGCTTTCCAGGGTCCTCTTGGAGAAGGCAATGGCACCCCACTCCAGTACTCTTGCCTGGAAAAACCCATGGACAGAGGAGCCTGGTGGGCTGCAGTCCATGGGGTCGCTAAGAGTCAGACACGACTGAGCGACTTCACTTTCACTTTTCACTTTCATGCATTGGAGAAGGAAATGGTAACCCACTCCAGTGTTCTTGCCTGGAGAATCCCAGGGACAAGGGAGCCTGGTGGGTTGTCATCTATGGGTTCGCACAGAGTCGAACACGACTGAAATGACTCAGCAGTAGCAGCAGCAGGGGCCTCTGATGAAAATTAAAACTGAGGACACCGATTCTTGACACTTCCAGATCAGAAGTGTGGTCCATGGACCCTCAGCATCCACACTGCCTGGGAGCTTGAGAAAAACACAACATCTCAAGCCTCACCTCCAGCCCCGCTGAATCAGCATCTCCATTTTAACAAGACCCCTGATGCGTACTTGGCAGGCTCAGAATTGAGAAGTGCCCTTCTAGAGCACTTTGGAAAAAAAATGCCTTCCGTTAGGAAACTGTCGTCAAGGCCTGTGGATGGTCAGAACGGTCCCACATTGCTACCACTTCTTCCACCAAGGGATGGTGTCTATGTCCCATTCTCTTGAATGCATTGGCCAGTGACGCAGTTCCATCGATAGATATGGCTGTGTTGATGTCTGTGGTCCCAGGCCGGGCTCTGAAAGACCTGAGGTTTCTGTCTTCATCCCTGAGAACAGCGTCTTGCGGGACTCAGTCAACACACTGTCAGAAGCCCCTGCAGATGCCAGGAGGAGAAGGGGAACTAAGACTGGTTCCCACGCCCGCTGGCTCTCCTCTGACAGCCCGTCGGCAGCCATGGGAATAAGCCATGGAGCGTGTCCCAACCCTGGTGGACCCACAGGAGCAGAAGACACCCCACTGAACCTGGTCACCCCCACAGACTTGCAGCAGCTAAGAAAGGTTGTTGTTCTAAGCCAGTACATTTTGGGAAGCCTTGTTATACAGCAGTATAAATCTGAAACAGGAAGCCAATGAGTGAACTAACCACGTCTTCTGACGCCATCTCTGTCTAAAGTCATTTGCTGAATTATAAAACTATAAGCAATCTTCACAGCAGCACTATTCACAATAGCCAAGATCTGGAAGCAACTGGAATGCCCAACGATAAAAGAATAGATAAAGAAGAACGTATATACAAGGGAATATTATTGAACCATAAAAATGAATGAAATAATGCCATTTGCAGCAACATCATGGACCTAGGGGGCCTCCCAGGTGGTATAACTGGTAAAAAATCTGCCTGCCAATTCAGGAGACATGGGTTCAATCCCTGGGATGGGAAGATCCCCTGGAGTAGGAAATAGCAACTCACTTCAGTACTCTTGCATGGAGAATTACATGGAAAGAGGAGCCTGGCAGGCTACAGTTCATGGTGTCACAAAGAGTGAGACATGACTGAATGCACACATACGTACACACAGACCTAGAGATCATCACACTTAGTGAAGTGAATCAGGGGAAGACAAATACCATATGCTGTCACTTAAATAGGTGGGATCTATAAGGTTCTTGTTAGCAGATATAAGTTATTACATTGGAATGGATAAACAGCAAGGTCCTACTGTATATAATAGCATAGATAACATATTCAAGACCCTATGCTAAACTATAATGGAAAAGAATATTTTTTAAAAAGATGTATATAAATATATGTATAATTGAAACACTTTGCTGTATAGCAGAAATTAACAAACTGTAAATCAAGTGTACATCAATAAAAAATTAAATAAAAATTTTAAAACAAATAAATAAAATTATAAGTATTATGACTTCCATGAATTTTCCCTGAAACTCTCAAATGTAGAGAGATATAGCTATCTGCAAGATGAATAGCCTGTGAGTGGAAGACTCTGCTCAGAAAAACGGAATTTATCATACAGTACAGAATAAAATACAAATCACTCAACGAGGGCCACTCATGGGCCAGGAAGGGTAAGCCAGAAGAGAGTTCTCTTCCTTGGGCCAGAAGCGCCTACAACACGGCCAACAATTTCCTCTAAAACAGAAATCATTCACTTTATTTTTAAATTTTGGTACTTCTAGCCAGGAAAAATTCATATTCTTGAAAAATAATTTCAGGAAGGACACTGTGTCATAACTCTGTGTTGATAATCAAATTTGGATCGGTCGATCTGTGTGGAGCTCCAGCTGCATGCAGAGGTGAGCCTGGGTGTTTTCAGGGCCACCTGCAGAAATCTGGGTGCAGCAGAACTGTGTGCATCTGGGTGCCCACACTCCTTGGGCCACATGGCTTCCATTACCCAGGGGTGCTTATGGGCATCAGTGTGAAAAGGGTGACAGGAACTCAGGGCCCCCAGCTCCCCGGTTCTGCACCCGCTCCTCTCCCTGAACCACAGCCTTCCCTCACAGGGCTCCCAGCCCACAGCCTGCATATATTAGGAACTCGATAGCAGAAGCATTTTAACAAATCACTTTACTGGTCTTTCCATTCCTTAATGCCCCCTTCTGCCGTTGATAACTATCAGTCAAAAACTAGAATCTGGGACTTCCTTGGTGTCCAGTGGTTAAGAGTCTCCCTGCCAAGGCAGGGGACATGGGTTCGATCCCTGGTCTGGGACGATTCCACTTGCTGCATAGCAACTGAGCCGGGCATCACAGCTACTGAGACCTCGTGTCCTAGACCCTGTGCTCTGCCGCAGGGGAAACACTGCAAGGAGAGGCCCCGCTCCTCGGGGAAGAGCGGCCCCCACTCATCGCAACCAGAGAAAGCCCGAGCATAGCAGCGAGACCCAGCACGACCAGAAATAAACAATAAAATGTTTAAAAAAACAGAATCTGAAACGTACCACTGATGTTTTAACATGAATTTAAATCAATGTCTCACTTCTCCTGGGGTCTTTGCATTCTGCCCCACTTATGAAAAGAAAGGTGTTCATTTTAGGCAGGTAGGTAAGTAAGTAGTAAAGAATTCGTTGCCTTTCTTTTTTTTACTTAAATTTTTCTCTTCAATGAAAAGGGTCTTTCTTAGTGGCATCGCTACAGAGGCTAGTGGGTCTACACCCCCCACTCTGTGCTAAACACTCGAAGGTATAGGATGTGGAAGTGTGGATAACACCCGATCAACAAGGGCGTACACTGGCCGTGTGTGTGCCGCTTGGTACCCTTATGCAGAAGGCCCACAGCGGCGGCGGCTCATCTCCACGGTATGCCTGTGTCACCAGGAGAGAAAGCGCAGGTGTAGAGTCGTAGGACAAGCCAGAAGTCTGGTGAGACGTCTATTCCAGCCACTTGCTGAACCCCATGCAGCCAGAGGGAAACCCCTCAAGGCCGCCCACCTGGCTCTGTTCAGCTTCTGTGGTCAGCCACTGACAGCCAGCTGACTTAGGAGTGTGAAATAAATGATGCTTATTACAAAGCCTCCCAGGTTCTAGAGCTATTTGCTATAGAGCAGAATCCCAGCAAAAGTCAAGAAATGAAACATTTCCGCAATGAGCTCAGAGTGTTAAGGATGCCCGGAACTAAAAAGGACTGAGTGTGAAGCAGCTGAACTGAGGTGGATGAACCTAGAGCCTATTATACAGAATAAAGCAATCAGAAAGAGAAAAGAATGTCATATATTAACATATATATGTGGAATCTAGAAAAATGGTACCAATGAACCTATTTGCAGGGGAGTCATAGAGATGCAGACACAGAGCATGGGCTTGTGGACACAGCAGGAGGGTGGGGTGAATTAAGAGAGGAACACTGACATATACACGCTTAGCACGTGTGAGACAGAGCTAGCGGAAGCTAAGCACAGGCAGCTCAGCTCCTGCTCTGGGATGACCTAGAGGGGTGGGGGTGGGGCGGATAGACAGGAGGCGGTGGCAGCAGAGGGTGAGATGGTTAGAGAGCACCAGCAACTCAAGGGACACGAACTGGAGCAAACTCTGGGAAATAGTGGAGGACGGAGAAGCTGCACGTGCTGCAGTCAGTGGGGTTACAAAGTCAGACACGACTTAGTGACTAAACAAAAAATATTTATACTTATGGCTGAGTTGCCTTATTATACGGCAGAAACCAACACGACACCGTAAAGCAATTATCCTCCAGTTTAAAAAGATGAATTAAACAGAAAAGGATGCCAGGCACACACCAACTCCAATGCAAAGGCAGGCTTCATCAGGGAGACATTCCCTGCAGGGCTGTCTGTGGGTCTCAGCATCGCAGAGTCCATTGAGGGCAAAGAGAGCACGTCAGCAGGAAGCTCTTGGGGTGGCCTCTACATCTGAAGGTCGACCACAGTGCTTCACATCCCCGGCAAGACAGGCTCTGTCCTGCCTGGAGCCCGTGAGAGTCCACAACCAGAGGCGCACAGTGGACGGGGTGCTGACCAGCGTCAAACGCCGTGGTTCTCAGCTCCAATCAGGCCATTTCAATAACTCACCACATCTTGTGAGGAAACACAAGCATGGGTATTTCCATAATCACTAAGTTGAGGGCTCTGTAGACACTCAACAATGCAAACTGATTTTTGTTTTCTTTTACTTTGGAAAACAATTTGTCAATTTCTCTTTTTATTCCAATCCTGATAAAATGCACATGATGTAAAATTTAATGTCTGTTATGGACTGAATATTTGTACCACCCCTGCCCCAAATTTATGTCACAGCCCCAGCCCCTAGTGTGGCTGCATCTGGAGATGAGGCCTCAAAGGGGTGGATTAAGGGTAAATGAGGTCACGAGGGTGGGACTCTGTCTGACAGAATTAGTGCCCTTAGAGGAGACCCCAGAGAGCTCTGTCTCTCTCCACACACAGAGGAAAGGCCACATGAGGACACAGCAAGCAGGCTGCCCAAGAGCCAAGAAGAGGGCCTTTGTCAGAAACCAAATTTGCCAGCACCTTGATCACGGTTCACCAGACTCCAGAACTGCAAGGAAATACAGTGTCTGTCATGTAAACCCTGCTGACAGGAACTTGTTACGCAGCTCAGACAGACAAATACACCTTTTCAACTACGCTTACATGTATAGTTCAGTGACATTAAGTACTTTTCCGTTATTATGCAAAACTGATTTTCTAATGTTCAATTAGGTATGAGACAATGGTAAAAAAATTTTTTTGCCGATGAAATCATAAAAGTCTAGAACTCTGCATTCAGATTACTTTTCAAATAGCTTTAAACTCTCATTCATTTTTAAGGACCCAAACTGGAAAACACAACTTTGTGACTGTAACGAAAACCAGTGGAAAATTTTGACCAGTGAAACCATCACACCCAGGAGTCAACAAATGAGTGTTCTTGATATGGTTAAGTGAGAATGGTTCGGTAGGTGGGTTTTATTTTTCAGAATTTCCTTCTTTGCCTCTTTTGGTTGACCAGTGATTCCCGGTATTGGTAAGTTAGATAAGGGATTTGTACAGATTCCATTCCATGTGGCTGCACCTTCAAGGATGAATTGGTTGCCACCAGGCAAAGAGGGAGAGGGTCAGAGCCCAGATGGATGAAGTCACAGGAACATAACTGTACCTGACATACCAGGGAACTGGAGAAGTTTCAAGTGTGACTGGGACACTGGATCACAAGGGCATCCCAGGAGGAAAAGTCAGGAAAGTGCATTGGTCCCAGATCACGCAAGGCTTTGAAAATCATGCTAAGATATTTGGACCTGATCCTGTGTGTGTGGGCGCTGAAGGTTTTCCTTGGGGTTGTGTCTGGGTACAACTTATAGTCCAATACAGCACAGAGATTGAAGGAAAGGGTGACTAGAATCAGGTGTTTCCTGCAGAGATGACAAAGGTCTGAAATAAACAGTAGCAGCAACATAGAAATGTGGGCACAGTCACATTTGTAGGGGCAGGTGTTTTTTTCAGATAAAACTGACATTTTGTGGAGAGAAAGAAGAAAATTTTCAAGACTGATGAAAACGTTTCTAGCTTGTTTCAAATAATGGTTAAGATTGGAAATTTCCTCCCGGCAGGAAATTTTCCTGGAGTTTTCTCCTAGGCAAATATCTTTTTGACATGGATAAATTAATTTTAACTGATTGCTGCATATTCCTATTGCCACTTGGAGCAGAAAGTGAGAAGGGGGATTAAAGGGGGACAATTCAACACCCCTCTGGTTCACAGTGACCTAAACCATCAAACAGGATAACAGCCAAAGAATGGAACTTTCCTAGAACCAGCTGCAGAGCCAGATAAGAGTGGCAACCCCTGGGTATGGTGCCTATAGCTGGGTTTATTGAGCACATAGAATATGTACCAAAAGAAAGTGTCTCCCAGGGCTTCCCTGCTGGCTCAGTGGTAAAGAATCTACCTGCCAGTGCAAGAGACAAGAGTGCGACCCCTTATCTGGGAAGACCCCACATGCTTGGAGCAACTAAGCCTGAGAGCCACAATGAGTGGGCCTGGGCGCCACGGCCACTGAGCCCTGTGGCACATCTACTGAAGCCTGTGTGCCCTAGAGCTGGGGCCGCGGGAGGAGAAGCCCACACCCCACGACTCGAGAGCAGCCCCCCTGGCCGCAAGCAGAGAAAAGTCCATGCAGCAGTAAAGACCCAGCACAGCTAAAAATGAAACAAAGAAATAAAACTGTTTTCTAAAAAGATGTCTTCCAAAATCCGCTTCCAATAGAGCTGGACAGAAAACTCTTCCTTTGTAACATAACAGGACTGGTAAGTTGAAATCAGTTGAACAGCATTAGTTGTGTTCTCCAAGGTAAATCTCATCCCTTTCCATTTCTTTCTCATACAGGAGTCCTTTGAGACACTTTTAGGAGAGTCTGTGGCTCAGCTGGTAAAGAATTCACCTGCCATGCGGGAGACTTGGGTTCGATCCCTGGGTTGGGAAGATCCCCTGGAGGAGGGAAAGGCGACCCACTCCAGTATTCTGGCCTGGAAAATGCCATGGACCGTATAGTCCATGGGGTCGCAAAAACTCAGACATGACTGAGCGACTTTCACTAGGAAAGTCGGAGCCGTAAGGCCTCCTCTGTGACTCAGAGTACTGAGCCATCGTGACTCGACCACGTGCATCAACAGCTGTGGCAAACACCGGGGCCACATCTTTTGTGTCTCTATTTTATCACTGGGGCTTCCCAGGTAGCTCAAGTGGCAAAGAATCCACCTCCCAGAGCAGGAGAGGCAGGAGAGATGGGTTCAATCCCCAGGTCAGGAAGATCCCCTAGAGTAGGAAACGGCAACCTGCTCCAGAATCCTTGCAGGAAAAATTCCACGGACAGAGGAGCCTGGCAGGCTACAGTTCACGGGGCCAGAATGAAGAGGGCACGGCTGAGAGGCTGAGCAAAAATCACTGAAAGCCATGGAGACGTGAATTTGAGTTAGCACTGTGACTGTGTCGATCTTGCCTGGGAGGTGCTTAGAATCTAATAAGAGAAATAGGCTGATACAGAAAGGACTATAACGCAAATTAAAAAAATCAAAAGTAGCATACAGAGGGAAGAGGGAAAGTGCTCCTGTAGCGCAGAGAAGCCACATTTTATCCTCTCAGTGTTATGAAAATATTATCTACCCTCCCTGGACCCCACGAGTCCTCCTCTCTGATTTCTAACTCATCTGGTTCCACTCTTGGGCCGCTCCTCATGGCGTTTCCTAAAATGCACACTGTGTTTTGTATAAAGGTCTTGCACTCTCTCTCATCCCACTGCCCAGTCTGAGACGAGCGGTGTCTGAAGGCCCGGGAGGGCTGTGTGCATGAGGGCTGGCTTATTCCATTCGGGGAGGTCAAACCTCGTTCAAGTCACGCTCCAGACTGGGCTTTATTGGACCCAGTCCATGCTCTCTTGACTGCTAGCTTCCTGAAGGTGGCTGGGAACAGGACACGCTAGGGGAAAATCCAGGAATGTCTAGATGTGGTAAAAATACCAGTGTTTCTCTGGTATGCACACCAGACTCTGGCCCTAAAACAGGATGTTGATCTGTTTACCCTGAAGGCAATTAAACCTGAGTTCCTCAGAAACATCTATTTTACATTCCTTACATCCTTCCGGAAAGCTTCCATTACAAGTGTCTTTGTTAACTTTTCATGATAGCATCTCAGGATGCCAGCAGTAAAATGAACTGAAGGAAGAGCAGTTAGATTAAATTCTAGGTCAAGAAAATCTTCTAAAATGGGGCTTAGAGATTCAATGCACTAGGTTAGCTTAGATGCAATCTTTGCCTATGACCAAGCTCTTATGATCTCTTCTAATCCTAGAATCCTGTAATCCTAAACTCAATGGAAAAAATATAAAGATCAATGGAAAGGCTGCTGCTGCTGAGTCGCTTCAGTCGTGTACAACTCTGTGCAACCCCATAGACAGCAGCCCACTGGGCTCCCCCGTCCCTGGGATTCTCCAGGCAAGAACA
>SJYX01009273.1:0-10347 GCA_006410675.1 Oreotragus oreotragus | reverse complement strand
GGCAAGAATACTGGAGTGGGTAGCCATTCCCTTCTCCAGGGGATCTTCCTGACCCAGGGATCAAACCCAAGTCTCCAACATTGCAGGCAGATTCTTTACCATCTGACCCACCAGGGAAGCCCTCATTAGTCACTAGGGAAATACAAATTCAAACCACAATGAGATATCACTACAAAATTATTAGAAGAGCTACAATAAAGTATAACAATAATACCACATGTTGGTGAGGATGCAGATAAACTGGATCTCAGTGAGAATGTGAACTGGTACAGCCACTCTGGAAAAGAGTTTGGCACTGTCCTAATACAGTGCCATAACAAATTAGCCCACATTTCTTAGCTTAAACAACAGAAATTTAATCTCCCGCAGTTTTGAAGGCTAGAACTCCAAAATCAAGGTGTTGGCAGGGCCATGCTCTCTCTGAAGACTGTAGTGAAGAATACTTCCTCTTCCTAGTTTCCCCTAGTTTATGGCAGCTCCTGGTAGTTCTTGATGTTCCTTGGCTTATAGCTGCATCACTCTGATGTCCATCACCATCATCACGTGGCCTTCTTCCCTCTATGCATCTATCTAAACCTCCACTTCCTTTCTCCTATTCATCAAATCTAATCATTGAATTTAGGGCCCACTCTAATCCAGTATGACTTCTTCTTGACTTGATTACATTCTGATTATGAGTAGACCTTAAAATACTCTACCTCCAATGTTCCCTTCCATTTTTATGTGTCATTGCCAGGGTTTTCATTCTACCTTGCTTTAAAAAAAATTTTTTTGATGTGGACCATTTTTTAAGTCTTTATTGAATTTGTTACAATATTACTTCTGTTGTTTATGTCTGGTTTTTTGGCCCTGAGGCATGTGGGGTCTTAGTTCCCCAACCAGGGATTGAACCCACGTCCCTTGCATTGGAAAGTGAAGTCCTAACCATGGGACCAGAGAAGTCCCCACCTTGTTTTTAATACACCCAAATTCATCATTATTGTCATCTTTGTTTTTTAATAGTCAATACCTGTTTAGATTTATCTGCATATTTACCAGTTTCTTTCCCACATATTAATTTGCTTACCATCACTTTCTGCATCCTACACTCAAGTTCAGGATTCAACATATTTCTTCCCAGAGTGAATCCTGCAGAGATTTTTAGGGTGACAGTCTGTGAGTGATAAGCTCCTTTCATCTTTGTCTGAAAATGTCTTTATTTTGCCCTTCTTTGAGTACAAAATTTAATCAGATGGGATGGCGGCTTTGCAAATATGCCACTCAGATCTCTTGCTATGGGAGTGTAATTGACAGATGGCCTCAGCTGCTGTACTCTGAATCCACCACCACGTTAGCCTGGAGGCCACTGAGGGCGCATTTCACATAGGCTGCTGCCAGTCAGTGACTAAGCACAGCAAGGATACTAAGAATTCCTGCAAGACATGTGACTCCTCTGATGGGCTGCTTTGGCTGGAGGACTCCTCATCAGCCTGGCTGAACCTGTCTTAGAATTGTACTGCAATCTTAAAATCTGCCTGCACTAGCCTCCCTTTTTGTCAATGTGATCTGAAAATTCTTTCCTACCTTCTGGGCTTCCTCCTCTTTTTCTCCAATGAATCTCTTGTAAATCCTATTCCATCTTGGCTTTTTCTTCTCATAGGATCTGGAGTAATGCACATGGTTTGTAAATTACGCCAATATAAAATGTATACATGAGTACTAGGGGTATAATATACAGCATGATAACTATATTTAACACTGCTCTCCGGTATATTTGAAAGTTAAGAGAGTAGGTCCTAAGAGTTCTCATCACAAGGGGAAAAAAACATTTTTTTTCTTTTTTTGCATTTATATGAGATGGTGAATGTTCACTAAATTTTTGGTGGCCATCATTTCACAATATCAAACCATTATGCTGTTCAGTGTAAGCTTATAGAGTGCTGTATGTCCGTTATGTCTCAACGAAACTGGAAAAGAATAAAGTGAGATGTTAGCTTGAGGGTAAAAAATAAAATGTATGCAATAATAAAAGCGTCATACATGTCAATGTATGCCAAAACCAATACAGTACTGTAAAGTAAAATAAAGTAAAAAAAAAAAAAAGCCTCAGTTCCACCCTCACCCACATCTCTCGTTTCCTCCACCACAACCACATTCACACAGATGTACTCCTTTTTATCATTTTTGGTGCACCCTTTGAGGTTTTTTTTTTAATAATTGTTTTTGTTTATTTATTTTTGGCTGCACTGGGCCTTCACTGCTGCACCTGCTTCTCTCCACCTGTGTTGCACAGGCTTCTCATTGTGATAGCTTCTCTTGTTGCGGAACATGGGCTCTAGGGCAAGCAGGCTTCAGTAGTTGCGGTGCAAGGGCTCAGTAATTGAGGCTCCTGGGCTCTCCAGCACAGGCTCAGTAGTTGTGGCACACCGGCTTAGTTGGCCCACGGAATGTGGGATCTTCCCAGAACAGGGATTGAACCTGTGTCTCCTGCTTTGGCAGGCGGATTCTTTACCACTGAGCCACCAGGGAAGTCCACCCTTTGAGTTTTTTTTATTAAAACATAATAAAATATGAATGCATAGTCTTGTTTTCCTCTTTCTTACTCAAAAGGTTGCATACTATAAACACCACTCTAGTTCTTACACATTTTATCTTCCAGGTCTCTTCAACTTTTGAAAATATCTTCCATCTTTGGGTTACTGTGTCACAAAATTGTGAAACATCTCCTTAAATCTGTTATGGAGTTCATTTATTCTCTTTTTATCTGTGTTTAATTTGCTTTTTAATTCATCCATGAAATTGTTTTCGGTGCCTGTATTTTTTTAATATTTATATGTCTCTGGTTATTTTTCCTAATCTGTCTGTTCTTTTTTCAGAGAGTCTTGTTCCTAGTGTTTTGATCCTTCTTTTAGATTTCTAGTTATTTAAAATATATCGATCTTATGTTTTCTTTCAAAATTTATTCCATTATCTCTGGTTTGGGACCCCTAGTCCTTCTGCTTACTATGTTTGCTGGTTTCTACTTATGATGGATTGTTTCCTTATGAAGCTTTCTAATTTTTTTTATTATAAGCGCAACAGTGGTGGGGTGTTTTTGTTTTGTTTTTTTTTCTTTCTGTGTGTATCCAATGCAGCTGGGGTTCTTTGCATTTACTTTTACCAGGCATATCAATTAGCATCCAGTGAGGAGACATAAACCACCAGTTACTTGAAGATAATTAATACAAAGAATTACTAACAAGTTAAAGGTGATTACTAAACAGGTAAAAGAGAACTCTGAAGAAAGTTGAGGGAAAGGATGCAAGGATGGAAAAAGCTTAAAAGAGCGCTGCCCTTTCCCCACCCCTAGGCTGAGACTCAGACCTCATCAGAAAGGGTGCAGCCCATTGGATGGTGGGAAAATCCTCTGAGTTGCAACAGGTCGGAGCTGGTCCACACCTGGAAAGCCAGGTTGCTAGTGAGCTGGGGCTGGAGAGCAGATAGCTGTCTTTTTGGGAGCCAGGGAAGCTCGCTGGGGGTGCATGCCACTGGGTCTCCTGTACCCTGTTGACAAGGATGCCACTTGCTGGGATTCTGGTGAAAATTGCTAAATGATGAGCACCACTGCATCTTCTGCACACCACTGACAGTTGCACCATAGATTCAGGAAAGAAAAACACGCCAGACCGGAAAGAGGAGTGCTGGCCTCTGCCGGGCTTTACGCTGTTCCTCCAGCACCCTCACTTGACAGAGCCTGACATTACACTCTCTGGCAAAGAAGACATGCTTTACGAGGTCCAGTATCACAAAGCAGGGCCAAGAAAGGCAGATTTCGAGCCGAGAGGCAGCAGACTACTAAGTGGCACGTCAAGTTCTTGAGGAGGTATCCCTAGGCCAGGAGCAATTCTTCGCGTTTGTTTTATAGTCTGGGATTACCAAACCATGTGCACGCATGCCTAGTTGCTCAGTCGTTGTGACTCTGTGTGACACCGTGGACTGTAGCCCACCAGTCTCCTCTGTCCATGGGATTCTCCAGGCAAGAATACTGGAGGGGATTGCCATTTCCTGCTCCAGGGGATCTTCCCGACCCAGGGATTGAATCTGCATCTCTATGTCTCCTGCATTGGCAGGTGGGTTCTTTACCGCTAGCGCCACCTGGGAAGCCCCCCAAACCATGTAGGTAGTATAAATTTGGACTTCAAACCCAGAAGAGGCATATATCCCTGGGATTTTGATTTTTCAAAAAGACTCCCTCCTCTCAAAGCTTCCCATGTAGCATCCCCTGTTCATAAAGGAGGCCCCACTCCCATATGGCTGGTAATTATATAGCCAGAACAAGGTCAATGCAAAAAATACTTCTATGTCTTAGTACTGAAAGAATGACGTTACAGATTAATTCAGATAGTTGAAACCTATTTAGAACCCCTCATTACTAGCAATGGCAAATTCGTTACATGGAGCAGAAATCCATAGGTGGAATAACAAAATACTTCAAAGAAATACAAGCGCAAAACCAAGAACAGACACAAAAGAAAGTGAACTCCCCAAGTGGAAGAAGCAGTTAACATGCAACTCAAAGAAGACTTTAAAATTAAGTGTAATATCCCCAGAGATATTCTAGAGAAATGTGCATGAGGGAAAAGATAATGAGCGCTTTTAGAAATGAAATTTATGATCATTGAAATAAAAGCTCAAGAGATAGGCTAAAAAGAATAACAAACATACCTAAGAATGATAAAACATTTGTTCACTAGTATGGAATAGGTATCAAACAATCCAAATATTCACCCAACCAGTAAGACTCAGAACAGAATGCCCTAAATGGTGTGTACTGGCTTAATTTCAGGCTTAAACACAGATGAAATCGAGCCAAGAGATTTTCCCAGACTACAGTGCACAGAAGCAATGAAATGAAAAGTATAAGAAACAGTCCAAGAGACGTGGATGATAGATACACAAGTTTAAAGGTGCACATGGTGATTCTACATGGATAAAACAGAGATAGAAGAAGGGAGGGAGTGAAGAAATAATAAATGAAATATTGTAAGAGCTCAAGAAAGATACTAGTCTTGAGAATGCTAGATCACATCAAGTGCACACATTTTGTTTTTTTCCATAAAAGTGCTTCATTTAAACCTAATGAAGACGGAGAAATGGGTCATTATTCTTATTTTACTGGTGAGGAAATTGTGGTATAGGGTAGATACCTTACTCAAGTCAGAATGTGAACCCAGACTGATTTCTAATCTTCTGATGTACTGTTTTGCCACCAATTTGACAGCAGCTTCAGCTTTACTTATTCAATAACTTTGTGAACACCTCTGAATTCCAGGGCAGTGGGTGAGTATGGGAGGGGAAGCTAATTAGAGGTGAATAAGATGCTGTCCCGGAGAAGGCAATGGCACCCCACTCCAGTACTCTTGCCTGGAAAATCCCATGGACAGGGGAGCCTGGTNAGCAGCTTCAGCTTTACTTATTCAATAACTTTGTGAACACCTCTGAATTCCAGGGCAGTGGGTGAGTATGGGAGGGGAAGCTAATTAGAGGTGAATAAGATGCTGTCCCGGAGAAGGCAATGGCACCCCACTCCAGTACTCTTGCCTGGAAAATCCCATGGACAGGGGAGCCTGGTAGGCTGCAGTCCATGGGGTCGCTAAGAGTCAGACACGACTGAGCGACTTCCCTTTCACTTTTCACTTTCATACATTGGAGAAGGAAATGGCAACTCTCTCAAGTGTTCTTGCCTGGAGAATCCCAGGGACGGGGGAGCCTGGTGGGCTGCCGTCTATTGGGTCGCACAGAGTCGGACACGACTGAAGCGACTTAGCAGCAGCAGCAGCAGCAAGATGCTGTCCCTATCTTAGTTTATGCTCTTGCAGCCAGTGGCTATGGAGAGAAAATGGTATGACATACTGTGAAGAGAATGGATTTGAGCATCAGATGAAACTGGGGTTGAATCATCACTCTAATAGCTCTTACACGCTTTGTGCTCTTAACCCAATAACTTAATCTGAACTTTGGTTTCACAACCATAGGATAGAAATAACAATAGTACCTATTTCATTGGGTTGAGATAGCCTATGTAAACGTATGAAGATTGAGATATCCTATGTAAAACACTCAAGCTCTTGTTTAGACAATACTAATGTATCTTGGGAACTCACAGATAAATTAATACTAATGTATCTTGGAAGAAGGCAATGGCAACCCACTCTAGTTCTCTCACCTGGAAAATCCCATGGATGGAGGAGCCTGGTGGGCTGCAGTCCATGGGGTCGCACAGAGTCGGACACGNGCTCTTGTTTAGACAATACTAATGTATCTTGGGAACTCACAGATAAATTAATACTAATGTATCTTGGAAGAAGGCAATGGCAACCCACTCTAGTTCTCTCACCTGGAAAATCCCATGGATGGAGGAGCCTGGTGGGCTGCAGTCCATGGGGTCGCACAGAGTCGGACACGACTGAAGCGACTTAGCAGCAGCAGCAATGTATCTTGGGAATTACCAGTTGGGATATTGGGGAACACTTCATGGGAGAAAGAATATTTGAGCCAGGTGGTGAAGAAGAAATGAAATGTTTAATATGTAGACAGGGGACGAGATCCCTGCAGGCTGAGCTAACAGCATGAGCAAATGCATGCAGGCAGGAAGCTAAACTGGGTCAGGTCAGACAGTACCTTAAAGGAAATATTAGTAAGTAAAGCTTGAACAGTAGCTTCGGTCTGTGCTCTAGCAAATTAAATGAAATGAGATTATGAAGTCCAGGGAGACAGAACTACTTTGATTTTTCTTTCATTTTGCTACCCTGTGTCCCAGTGAGTAGAATGGAACAGCACAGAAATTATAATGTGTTTCATATGTGTTGACAGGCTAACCCAATGTCTGTTCCTACCTGCAATGGCTCTCTCCTGATCTCCATTCTAGAGGCTACAAAAAGCCTTGGTTTCCCAGTCTCCCTCGTGGCCAGTAGTGGCCACGCTTTACTGTTTCTGACTATTGAACGAGAAACGGTCATCTGTCAGAGGGCTTCTGGGAGAACTTTGCTTTATATAATGAAAAGGACAAATATCCCAGAACCATTTTTTCCCCTGCTTCATGCCATGTCTGGAGTTGCAGCAACCATATTGGGACCATGAAGTTAAGGAGCAAAGGATCCTGGTACAGTTGATACGCTCAACTAATTTCTCAGCAACCACAAATCTCCAGTCACCTTGTTATGCAAGAAAAATGAATTCCTGTCCACTGCTAGCCACATTGTCTGTTCTTGTAACCAAAATCATTTCTAGCTGATACAACAGGAGATTTGGGGGCTTTGAGAATTAAAAAAAAATTAAGTATAGCTAGTTTTTACTCAGGCAGAGTTTCACTTATTCTATTTTTCTCAAATCAGTGCCCACAGTCCTAGTGATTTTGAAAGCTAATCTAGTGTTTGGCTAAGGTCACTCTAGAACTGGGAAAGTCTGCAAATGGGCTGTGAAAATTACATAGCGGAAACAGATGGTTTTAGTGTTCATGAATACAAGTTTTTGCCTGGTCTGTTAAATCTGTTTTTTGTTCTATCTGGAAAAGTGTTCTGTTGTCAAAGAGAAATGCTTTGACATTAAATAATGACCTATAACATTAGAATAATTGAGTGCAATATCCATTAAGAGGAAATAACTGACTGATAGGAAATTCAGTATGACAGAAATGTTATTTTGCTTCCAAATACAAGGCAACATAATGTAACTTTTTCCTGCACTGGAAAATTGTTATACAGTGATTCCAGGGGATGATAAATGCTTACCCAGATATAAGCTTTCAAGGTATAGATTCATCCATGTGATATGTTTGTATCTTGGTGGTCCTCAAAGTCAAACAGTTTGGATTCAACATAGTCTAAGTTTCAATATAACAAATACATTTCTGGGTGTCTGAGCTGGCAAAAAAAAAAAACAAACCTCTGAAAAATTAAGAAAACATATATAAATGAGATTACTGAAGAATGGACTACCTCGTGATACTTGACAATCTTATTTTGAATCCTTGGTTTAGTGAATATGTTGCTCTACTGCTACCTATCTCTTTGTAGTACCTAATTGAGCAATCTTTTGGTAACATTTGGAAGAAGTAATTTTGGCAGTAATTTTCATAAATATCAAAGAAAAACCAAAGTTATATTCACATGTTCTTCAGGAGCATTGTTTTCTCTCTAAACTTTGCTTTTAGCTTAGAAGTGGGAGTTTCCTTCCCACTTTGGCTCATTCTATCTTTCAGAAATGTCTAGTACTAATGGGCTAAATTGTTTTGAAGCAAAAAATGAATTCTGTACAAATCTTTCCACTGGTTTAGGAAGACATAGTCTAGCATGAGTCTCAAGAATGGCCTTGCTAAGAGTGCCGCACTAAGGCCTGACCATCCCTGGATACTGAATGGTTTCCACAGAGAGTCATGTATTACATTGGTCAAGGAGACCAAAACATGACTACTCTGCAGAAAGGGGAGCTGGCTTGTCTGATGCTTGCCACAGAATGTACTGAGCCTTGGCCCTGGATTGCAGCCTAATCCAGTATATGTGTAGCCTAGCTCATTGCCTGATGAGACTTGGAGGCATAGGAACTGGTACCACTATGCTGATGCTCCTCTTGTTTTCTAGGCAGTAATAAAATGCTTTATTCTGATTTATCACCTCTCATTGTCTACCATTTTGGCATCTGTGGAAGTAGGAGGTTTACCCTGTGTTAGGCCAATCAGATTACCAAAGACATGTTTGTAGTGTAACAAATCAGGTTCACTGAATCACTGTAATAAGGGAGATCACACAAGAGGAACCATGGGGCATCTCATCAAATGAAGGAAAAGTGACAGTCATGATGGAATCTGGGGGAAGGGTGGCATTTGCATCCGTGCATGCGCAGTAGCTTCGGTTGTGTCTGACTCTTTGTGACCCCATGGACTATAGCCTCCCAGGCTCCTCTGTCCATGGGATTCTCCAGGCAAGACTACTGGAGTGGGTTGCTATGCCCTCCTCCAGGNGCGCAGTAGCTTCGGTTGTGTCTGACTCTTTGTGACCCCATGGACTATAGCCTCCCAGGCTCCTCTGTCCATGGGATTCTCCAGGCAAGACTACTGGAGTGGGTTGCTATGCCCTCCTCCAGGGGTTCTTCCCAACCCAAGGAATGAACTCAAGTCTCCTACATCTCCTGCATTGCAGGTGGATTCTTTACCCAGTGAGCCACCTAGGAAGCCCAGGGTGGCATTTAGGTGACATTTAAATGAAGCAGTGTTTTGGAGGTTCCAAGCAAGACTGTGTGTAAAAGGCTGAATATCAGCTCTATGCTGCAAAGTGAACCCTTGGATTAACATATATGTGGAATATTGAAACCAGGACCCCTATCTGAAGCTATTCATCTAGGATGAAATTGTAGCTGCTTGTCTAGGTCAAAGTGACTTAGATTCTCCAGGCAAGAGTGCGATGTTTTATTCAAACGGCAAAGTTTCTGACAGTCCATGATTTTAGAGAACAAAATTTCTCAGTGAGTGTGGCAGCAGTAGTCACCCAAACAGCATGGTTACTGTGACATTTTCTATCTGCAGCATGTTCTTGAGAGAAATATTATTTCCGGTGAACTGTGCAATTGACTTTGTGTATTACTCAAGCCTAATGAATGACTGGGCAGATTCCTACTTTCTCTTTCTGAACTAAATTTGACTTTCACTGTTCCTTCTTTTGTTCAAGGAATATGACATTCAATCCATAGGACATTATGTTGTGAAATCCAAGTCAGCACCACTGTCTGAGTTCCATTGATTGGAAGGCTTTTGGGGCAGTTGTATTAGTCAGTCCTTTTCACTTCTTCCACTGTAAGATGAACTGGTGAGTCAATTTCTGTGACAGTATCTGAATGGTAGCATTTAAGACTCTGAAGATCACACATTTGAATGCTGTAACACAGGTAGATACTAAGAGAAGGTTTTATCATCAGAATTTGAAGAATACCTGTGAGTTAGAAGGTATCCAAATTAAATTAAGACAACAGATCTTATCCCAATCTGGAGTCAACAGAGCTAGAGATGGGAGTATTAGCTACGTTGTCTCATTTTTAAAGGAAATGTCTTTGCCACCTATAGTCACTTAGTATTGAGTTCAATTACCTAGGAAACCAATGGGTTTATCACAAGAAATCTGTACCAAGGGAAGTTGGAAATAGAGTACATACTCAACAGCTGGTTTAATTGTATGTTTTTAGCCAAATCATGAGCAAACTGTAGCCAGGTGTAGGAGTTCTACCAAGGAGTAAGTAAGGTTTCAAAGAGCAATATTAAGAATTGGCCCTATAGGGACTTCCCTGACTGTCCAGTGGTTAAGACTCATCTCAGAGCATACAGGTTCAATCCCTGGTTGG
>SJYX01009272.1:0-21730 GCA_006410675.1 Oreotragus oreotragus | reverse complement strand
GACACGACTGAAGTGACTTAGCAGCAGCAGCAGCATGCAAGTTTCAGAGCACATCTAGAGCAGGGTTCAGAGCAAATTTCTAGCACCTGGATACAAAAGTGACAAAAGGAAGAGGCGAACCTTCTCTCAGAAGGACAAAGATGAGTAGTACAAAACGGTAAGCGCAGGAGAAAGGCACATCACATCGGATGCTGAAAGGGAGTGAGTGTCTGAACGGGTTAGTGCCGTCGTGTCCAGCTCTGTGACCCCATGGACTGTGGCTCCTCCGTCCATGGGATTTTCCAGGCAAGAATACTGGAGTGGGGTGCCATTCCCTTCTCCAAGGATTAATGTCTAACTGTTGAAAACACTCCAGAAACACTGAAAATACATTTGATCAAAACCTTAAACTATGAAATAAACACTATAATTCTATTTTTATGCATTTGTGAAATACAGAAAAAAATAATCAAGGTAGAAAATCAAAACATAGAAAAACTATGAGTGTAATAATTGCACTGTCTTAATATTTACCTACCACATCCAAGTACTTGTGTCCATTTGTTTCCTTTCATACTGGAAGGTTCTTTGTGCAGATTACAAAGCGATGACTATAATTTTGAGCCTGTAAAATACTGGTCTGAGAAGCCCATGCTTAGAGTTTCATTGCATGGTTTGAATATGAGGTGTTTTGGTTTCATTTGTGTTCAGGTCACTTCTCACTTTTGTTGTTTGCCCCATAAGCAACAATTGGGTCCTTCAGTTCAGTTCAGTTCAGTTCAGTTGCTCAGTCATGTCCAGCTCTTTGTGACCCCATGAATCTCAGCACTCCAGGCCTCCCTGTCCATCACCCACTCCCGGAGTTCACCCAAACTCATGTCCATTGAGTCGGTGATGCCATCCAGCCATCTCATCCTCTGTCGTCCCCTTCTCCTCCTGCCCCCAATCCCTCCCAGCATCAGAGTCTTTTCCAATGAGTCAACTCTTCGCATGCTGCTGCTGCTGCTAAGTCGCTTCAGTGTGTCTGACTCTATGCGACCCCATAGACGGAAGCCCACCAGGCTCCCCTGTCCCTGAGATTCTCCAGGCAAGAACACTGGAATGGGTTGCCATTTCCTTCTCCAATGCATGAAAGTGAAAAGTGAAGGTGAAATCGCCCAGTCATGTCCGACTCTTAGCGACCCCATGGACTGCAGCCTACCAGGCTCCTCCATCCATGGGATTTTCCAGGCAAGAGTACTGGAGTGGGGTGCCATTGCCTTCTCCAACTCTTCGCATGAAGTGGCCAAAATATTGGAGTTTCAGCTTTATCATCATTCTTCCCAAAGAACACGCAAGTACTTAGAGGACCTCAAGTATTGGCTTGTCAGTGTTTGTGCAGGGAGGCTAGGGAGAGACAATGACCGAGAAAGACATCTGAGAAGTGGAAAACACGATGAAGAGCTACTGGGCTCTCTTATCACACTAAACAGACTACAATGGATCAACTCAAAGAAGCCAGTTATCATCATACCCAGCTTTAAGTTGATTTAGAAACAAACATTTGAGTCATTTTCATTTAAGATCAAAAATGCAATTATCTTGAGCTATTGCTAACAGGCAAGATTTTCTGAGAAAACTTATAGCTAACAGAACTAAATTTTATTTAAAATATGCTCACTCAATACTTGCTAATTAATAATGAATGCAAAATGAATGATTTTTTTATTAGCCTGCTCTTTAGACTTAATGGACATAAAGATACATTACAGTCCCTTCCAATTTGTATCTTAATTGTAGTTTCAATCATTCTAGCAGCTTAAACTCCATACTGGAGAAGAAAAAAATTAACCAATGATGTTTCATACCTTTTCTGTAATTGACAAGATATAATGGCATATAGAGGTTAAGATACTTAGTGTCCAGTACATCGGTTTCATATACATTATTACATTTAAACTCCACTATTACTTTATCTAGTAGGTATTGTTTTCTCTATTTTACAGATGGGAAAACAGAGAACTCCTCCAAATTTATTAGGCTATGGAATGGAAGTGCCAAATTTATGTTACTCCTTATCCTCTATTTTTATCTACTACACCAGGCTATCTGAAATGATAAAGTACTAAATAACAGATTATCCAGTAACTGGATAAGCCTAAAGTTGGATATATTTTGTTTTTAAAAATTGTTTAATAAAAATATCAGAATCTTCCAGTGCCATCCCCTAGACTGGGAATTCAGATATCTGATCTGCTGTCAAAACTGAGGACTTTTGATAAATATGATAGTCTTCACTGATCACACAGTTTCTCCTCAAATCAGATGTGGGCTAGATAAATTCTGAGGTACAATCTCTCGTTTCCAAAAAATAAGTACTTTATAGACCTTGAGAAGCATCCTTTCCACCTGAAGGAACTCTGAGTTCACTTTGAAGCCATTTTGTGTGGGTGATATAATAAAGCAATTTTGAAATCACAGATTACTCACATTCTGGTAATTGAATGCCATTTGACTGCTTATTAAATGATTCCGTACGTCTGCATTCAGTGTCTCACCATGATGTATATATTCTTTAAGGTTAGGCATCTTGTCAGCACTTCTTTTTCCTCACATGGAATTTTGGAATTAATAGACAAATGCCTGTTCAATGAAAGCTTGACTGATGAATGGGCCATCTTTTGAATTTCATTTAATAATCTGTTTATTAAAAACTGCACTTAACATGATAAAATGAGACCTGCCTCATAATACAGACTTCAGATTCTCTAACTGGTCTTCTGTGTTAGTCTGCTTGGGCTGCTATAGCAAAGATACCACAGACCTGATGAGTTAATAAACTACATGCATTTATTTTTCACAGTTCTGGAGCTGGGGAGTTCAAGATTAAGGCACTGGCAGATCTGATGGCTAGAGTGTGTTTGCTTCATGGCTCACGGTCATTGGAGTCCTCACATGGTGGAAGGGGACAAGAGAGCTCTCTGGGTTGTCTTTGATAAGGGCACAAATCCCATTCATGAGGGCCGCACCCCATGCCCTAATCACCCCCAAAGGCCCCACCTCAAATACCATCACACTGAGGATTAGACCTCAATGAATTTGAAGGGCATACAGACATCCAGTATATAAGACTTTGCGATAGATTATATGACTTAGCAAGAGCCATAAATCTGACTGTATTTTTAATTACTCCAAAGATTGTGGTTACTAAGCTCTGCCTGAGTTTGTCTACACCAAGGATGACAAACATGTTGTATGCTGGCACTCTCTCTCCCATCTGTTTCTGAAGATGGGGATTTTTAATGAATCACAGCACAGACACATTACCACAACTTTCTCACTGCCTATAGATTAGAGACACATAAACTGAAAAGTACTTACTTTCCTAGGCTTTTAGAAAAAAAAAAAAAAAATGTTAGTAACTCATATCAGACCAGGGCCACAATATTGGAACAGAAAGTCTATTTTTCTTAAGGGTCACTATCAATAAGCATTAAGGATCAGAGGATACCAGGGTTGTATTCTAAAGAACTGTATGAAATATGGGAGAAGTCAAAGTGAAAGATGTACAGCAACTAGGTAGCTGTCCATAGCTTGATATTTGCTATTGGTCTTGTTTAAGCCATTGGGGACATTTTTCTTCCTGGTGGGAATTATAAGCCTGGCACATACCAGGATAGTCATAAAATCCCCTTTGGTATCTTTAATCAATCATGACTCGTATATCTTCCATACATTCTCCAAGTTTAAAATAGAATAAAGTCACATAATAATCTTTCTCCCAGCAGCTAGACTGCCTTTCAGCACAATGACCCACACTCTATGGCTGTATTAACAGATACGATCTATTCTTTAATGGAGCTCAGCCATGGGGATTAGCTACCTGTAATGCAGTTTGGGCTGTCAAGCACTCTACCAGACTGCTAACACATTACAAGTTATAGGCATCAATTCTTTCTAAGTGAAAAGGCATTTCACATTCAAAACACTTCAAACCTAATAACGGGAAATTATCATGATGGATCCCCTTCAGCTGCCGAAAAGTAAAGAGATGGAGAGTAAAAAGACAGGCATCCAATCAAAAAATTCATATCAATTCTTTTTGATCTACCTGGGGCAGATTAAACTCAAGTAGTGGATAACCTGTCAAAAAGATTTCAGGAGCTAAGCTGTGGATCAGAACTGTTTCTGTTTGATGGGAGGAGGCAAATCCCGGCACATAGGTTAGAGTCAGTGTCCTGGGACATACAGGAAGACCAGGTAACAAGCATCACATTTAATTTCCCTTATGTTCAATGTTATGTGATGGTTTAGTCACTAAGTTCTGTCTGACTCTTTGTGACCACATGGACTGTAGCCTGCCAGGCTCCTCTGTCCATGGGATTCTCTAGGCAAGAGAACTGGATCTGGTTGCCATTTCCTTCTCCAAGGGATCTTGCTGACCCAAGAATTGAACCTGGGTCTCTTATATTTTTGGCAGATTCTATACCAACTGAGCTACAAGGCAAGCCCTGTTCTGTGTTATATCAGGACATTAAAAACACTTGGGGAATCTGACCTGGAACAAGGTCCTGAAAAAGAACTCCAATTAATCAATGGGAAGTTGTAATGTTCTGTATTCCCTGTCCTATTTTTATATAGGCTTCCAAGTGTCATCAGACCCTCAACTGACTATAGCGTAAATCAGAGGACAGATGCTGATACTACTTGGAATTTTAGATTTCATGTCAAAATTAAGAGTGAAACTGCTATTATTTCCATATGACCCAATTATATTCATTCATTCATTCACTGCTAATGTATTCAATTACTTTTCCAAGATGAGTTATATATTCATATGGGTGTACTAGATAATATGGGTTTGAGGATTTTAAGGAAAACTAATGAATCCAAAACACATCTGCAAAATTTAATCCATTGCTTTCTGGTTCCACTGCCACATGGGTAGTATAATAATTATGCATCATTGTTCACCATTAAAAAGATCTTCTCATTGAAATATTTGCTAGAATCAGCAAATGGGTTTCAACTAGTTGTTGGAGAGTTAGTTGTGTTGAGAAGGACAAATCTGTATGTAATGGGAAACTGTTAGGAGTGACTAAAAATGTCTGCCGTGAATGATACAAGCTTATGAAGCCCTTCTGCCTTCTCTTCATCTCTAACTTGATTGCATTCCTATTTCAGTTCTCCTTTTAAACCTTTAAAGAAAAAAAAAAAAACAAAAAAACACAGCACTGTTACCAATTTAACATCCTAGCATTTGATGGCTGGATAACCCTGAGTAGATGATTGAAACATTTTTAATTTCAATTTTCAGAATATTTAAAATGGTGCTGAAGCATATTGCCTTAACAAACAGTTATCCAGTGCCTCCTAGGCAATTCCAGGTCAAGAGAGGTGAGAACATGTTTAATAGACAAGGACTGAAGGTGGTCAAAATAATCACACCAATATGTGAATTTTAACTTAGGCAAATGCTGTAAAGGAAAAACACATGCAATAAGTGAATCGCATAAAAAGGAGATTCTTTACTATTTGAGTAGGGGATTATCCACTAAACTTTCCTAGAATAACTGATGTTTAAATGGATGTAAACACACTAGAGTTAACTAGGGAAAGAAGCTTCATTGACAGCGTGTGCAGAGGCCTTGAGCTGCAAAAGAGAGTGACTTGTTCCAGAAAGAAAGACAAGCATGGCTAGAGACTGAAAAGCGAAGCAAAGCATCATGAAGTGAGGAGCTGGATCATGCAGGACATCTTGTGTCCGGTAGAAGATTTTGCTTTTTTCTAAGAACAGTGGAAATGCTTTGAAAGATTGTGAGCAAGAGATAAATATGATATAATACACATTTTTAAAAATATTGCACTCACAGTATTTATGGATGGAATATTGGTGAGGGCAAAAGAGGAAACTGTTTTTCAAGTTTGTTTTTCTCCAGTAGTATAAGGAGTGAATAATGAAGTTACATCTTTGTTATGATTAAACCAATGATGTGGCTTACGAGTGAAAATTAGCAGAAAACCTGACACCCAGAATTAGTCACAAAAGGATCAAGTCTATGACTTTAAGATGTTGACAAAAACTAATATTTATTTACTACTTACTTCAGGTATTGCGTTATGGCATGCCATGAACCAGCTAAAGGCTTGGTCTCACTTAATTCTTATGTGAGCCCTACTAAGTGGTCATTAATCTCCAGTTCATAGAAGGAAACACACACACAAAAGGTTGAAAAACACCCTGTGGAAAGCAGACAGGACTAGACCTGTTTCAGGAGATGGAGAGAGTTCAAGCCCAGAGCCACAGTTGAACTGTAGCCCCACTCCTGTCTCCCGACTCTGGCTGGTTCCCCTCCACCCAGATACCCTGGAACAGCGCTTCTGCTCTGACCCTCTGTTCTTGATGAATGGTTGCACATTCTCTGAGCCCACAGTATCCTTTTGGTGCCCGAATCCCCATCCTGACCCTCCAGTGCAGCTTCCAGAAAGGANGTGTTATATCAGGACATTAAAAACACTTGGGGAATCTGACCTGGAACAAGGTCCTGAAAAAGAACTCCAATTAATCAATGGGAAGTTGTAATGTTCTGTATTCCCTGTCCTATTTTTATATAGGCTTCCAAGTGTCATCAGACCCTCAACTGACTATAGCGTAAATCAGAGGACAGATGCTGATACTACTTGGAATTTTAGATTTCATGTCAAAATTAAGAGTGAAACTGCTATTATTTCCATATGACCCAATTATATTCATTCATTCATTCACTGCTAATGTATTCAATTACTTTTCCAAGATGAGTTATATATTCATATGGGTGTACTAGATAATATGGGTTTGAGGATTTTAAGGAAAACTAATGAATCCAAAACACATCTGCAAAATTTAATCCATTGCTTTCTGGTTCCACTGCCACATGGGTAGTATAATAATTATGCATCATTGTTCACCATTAAAAAGATCTTCTCATTGAAATATTTGCTAGAATCAGCAAATGGGTTTCAACTAGTTGTTGGAGAGTTAGTTGTGTTGAGAAGGACAAATCTGTATGTAATGGGAAACTGTTAGGAGTGACTAAAAATGTCTGCCGTGAATGATACAAGCTTATGAAGCCCTTCTGCCTTCTCTTCATCTCTAACTTGATTGCATTCCTATTTCAGTTCTCCTTTTAAACCTTTAAAGAAAAAAAAAAAAACAAAAAAACACAGCACTGTTACCAATTTAACATCCTAGCATTTGATGGCTGGATAACCCTGAGTAGATGATTGAAACATTTTTAATTTCAATTTTCAGAATATTTAAAATGGTGCTGAAGCATATTGCCTTAACAAACAGTTATCCAGTGCCTCCTAGGCAATTCCAGGTCAAGAGAGGTGAGAACATGTTTAATAGACAAGGACTGAAGGTGGTCAAAATAATCACACCAATATGTGAATTTTAACTTAGGCAAGTGCTGTAAAGGAAAAACACATGCAATAAGTGAATCGCATAAAAAGGAGATTCTTTACTATTTGAGTAGGGGATTATCCACTAAACTTTCCTAGAATAACTGATGTTTAAATGGATGTAAACACACTAGAGTTAACTAGGGAAAGAAGCTTCATTGACAGCGTGTGCAGAGGCCTTGAGCTGCAAAAGAGAGTGACTTGTTCCAGAAAGAAAGACAAGCATGGCTAGAGACTGAAAAGCGAAGCAAAGCATCATGAAGTGAGGAGCTGGATCATGCAGGACATCTTGTGTCCGGTAGAAGATTTTGCTTTTTTCTAAGAACAGTGGAAATGCTTTGAAAGATTGTGAGCAAGAGATAAATATGATATAATACACATTTTTAAAAATATTGCACTCACAGTATTTATGGATGGAATATTGGTGAGGGCAAAAGAGGAAACTGTTTTTCAAGTTTGTTTTTCTCCAGTAGTATAAGGAGTGAATAATGAAGTTACATCTTTGTTATGATTAAACCAATGATGTGGCTTACGAGTGAAAATTAGCAGAAAACCTGACACCCAGAATTAGTCACAAAAGGATCAAGTCTATGACTTTAAGATGTTGACAAAAACTAATATTTATTTACTACTTACTTCAGGTATTGCGTTATGGCATGCCATGAACCAGCTAAAGGCTTGGTCTCACTTAATTCTTATGTGAGCCCTACTAAGTGGTCATTAATCTCCAGTTCATAGAAGGAAACACACACACAAAAGGTTGAAAAACACCCTGTGGAAAGCAGACAGGACTAGACCTGTTTCAGGAGATGGAGAGAGTTCAAGCCCAGAGCCACAGTTGAACTGTAGCCCCACTCCTGTCTCCCGACTCTGGCTGGTTCCCCTCCACCCAGATACCCTGGAACAGCGCTTCTGCTCTGACCCTCTGTTCTTGATGAATGGTTGCACATTCTCTGAGCCCACAGTATCCTTTTGGTGCCCGAATCCCCATCCTGACCCTCCAGTGCAGCTTCCAGAAAGGAAACGGCCATGCAGCTAAAGAAAGAGGCGGGAGGGACGAAGTTCGTTTTTCTTAAAATCTGTGTTCTGAAAATGCCCATGATTATAGCATGGATGCTATTTACTCTTCTGACTTTGCAGAAGCCTGAAGGGGAGGACAGATTTTCATTCTTGTCAAAAAGGGGCCGAGGATACCATGCCCGTTCAGCTTCATTGGAGGATACAGGTTAGGAGACTCTGCTAGGACTATCTCATTAGTCATTCAGCATTTGCACATTGATGACTGAGGGCAGACTAGGACCTTAATTACATTATCATGCTAAACTTGATGTTTTCCCTGAGGGCCAGGGCACAAGGGGAGAGGGATGGAGGCAGCAGCTATGGGCCAAGGATAGAAGGCTCCTTGATATGATGCGACTGGTAATTAAGAGCTAGGGTTGAGGAGAGGGCGTGAAAAAGGAAAACAGCATGTCTGAAGTGGCTTTTGTTTCCCAGTCACTAAGCTCTGCATTTGTACATATTTTATATAAGATAATTATTAAGGATAGCAGTGAACTTACATTACGAAAAATGGTGACACATGACAATATATACACTTATTCTAATGTTCTGAGGTTTGTAAAGCACTTTGAATAGGAAGGTACTATCAAATCAATAACATATCTTTCTTTCCCTTAAGTTCAGAAATAACAGAAATAGTTCCAGAACTTAGACAGGAATCAAAATGTAAGTTTGTTATTGTAAATGAAGTAATGCAGAACATGTTCTGGGCTTGATACCATTACCAAGCTTCCCCGTAAAGCACCTTCCTCCCAGATTTATCCTTGCCCACCTGGGTACAGGGAGAGGGGCAGGGGACAGGGCCGTTAACTCACAGGCCATCTGGAGACATGATGTTCCCAGGAGCTCATACCTAGCAATCTCTTTCCCCATCCCATCATTCAAGCGTGACTCCTCCTCCCTTGGGGAGAAGCCAGCTGAAGTGTTCCCCTAGAAAAGTTCCCTCAGGAAAACATGAAGTGGTAAGAACCAAGTTTCCCGAATCACACAGCAAAGCTTAAAAGCACAGGCTTTCACAGGAAAAGAGACTAGATACTTAATATGCTAGCTAAACAAGTCTCTAAGGCAGGAAACATCATTTCTGTTTAAAAATAACCTAATGCTGTCTTTACTTAAAATGCTAATGTTTTATAGACTAAAAATAAAGCAAAAAGTGAATATGACAAAAGCAGAAAGATGCAAAAATAAAAAGAACACAGTATTGTGTTCCTCTCAATCCTCTGTCCTTATCTTGTCCCACCCTTCCCGCTCCCTGCTGGTAACCACTTTTCATAAGCTACAGTGTATAAATAGATAAACCACAAGGGTATTCCCTGGCAGCACAGTGGTACGAAATCCACATGCCAGTGCAGGAGATGTAAGAGACGTGGGTTTCACCCCTGGGTCAGGAAGATTCCCTGGAGAAGGAAATGGCAACCCACTGCAGTGTTCTTGCCTGGAGAATCCCACGGACAGAGGAGCCTGGTGGGCTATGGTTGAAGCTTTGGGTTATGGTCCAAGAGCTGGGCATAACTGAAGTGACTTAGCCTGCACAAGGACACACTGTACAACACAGAGAATATAGTCAATATTTCATAATTGCTGTAGATGGAATACAATCTACAAGATTTTGAATAAGCATGCTGTATTCCTGAGACTAATATAATATTGTAAATAAACTATACCTTGATAACAGAAAGGATAAAAAGAAAAACAAATGTTGATATTTTGTTTTGTATGAAATCTTTGGCATTTGTTTGATTTTAAGTATTTTTATATTTTAAAGCTATATCAGAATATTATAGTATTAAAATATTTTTATATTGGTTAGTGAGATTATACTGCCCTAACATACTGTCTTGTGAAGATCTCAAAAATTCTTGAACACATTGCATTGTGTAAAAAATGGTTCTTCTACCTGAGGACCTAATGGTATAAAAGAGGGCAGTGGTTTTGCAAATATTGGTATGAATTTAATGTATAGTATGTGAATTACTGATGATATTCCAAGTGATTTGAGGCTATATATTAAAACATTTTCTATTTATTTTGACACACTTTCAAATATATAAATATATGTGCATGTGTATAATTACAATACATTTTAATTTCATAGAAATTATTGCCTAGGATGAGGTCAAAGAAGAACTGTTTTTAAAAGCTGCTAAGAAAAAATTAAGTAAATGAAAGCTGGTAAATATAAAAAGAGTGAAAGCCACTCAGTTGTATCCTATTCTTTATGAACCCATGGACTATACAGTCCATGGAATTCTCCAGGCCAGACTACTGCAGTGGGTAGCCGCTCCCTTCTCCTAAGGATCTTCCCAACCCAGGGGTCAAACGCAGGTCTCCTGCATTGCAGGCAGATTCTTTACCAGATGAAGCACCAGGGAAGCCCAGGAATTATAAAGAGAATTTTAAGTAAAAAAGATATGGACAACACAGATTTGGCAAAATGTCTCAAACAAACACTCAGATGACTGGCGTTTGAGACACTCCATAAAAACACAAACAGTCAAAAGTGGGAAAATTATAGTAAACAGTCTAGTAGATGCAGGAAACAGCAACAGCAGTTATTGAAAGAAAGAGAAAATTAATTCCAACTAGTGGAGATTTGGGAAGGCTTTAAAGAGGAAGCAGCTTTTGAACTAGAATGTGAATACTGGAAAGGATGTCAAGAAATGGTTGTGAGATCATTCTCTAAAAATCCAAGGTCCAAACCACATGCTGCACTTTATTCCGGAGTTTAATTCTGTTTCATTTTAGCTGGCCACATCTCTAACCCACTCAGGAATAGCTGGTTGTGTGTCTCATCCCCATAAACAATAATTTGTATTGTACCTTAAGGTCACCTAGTTGGTGACAATAATTTCCCAGTTCTCCTTTAAGACTGCCTGATTATCTCCTAAATTTGTTTATGATGCATTTATAACCAAGAACACAATTAAGGCTGTTCATAGCCCACACAAGTATAATCAGAAGCACCTGGAAACAATAACAGTATCTTCCCCCCACCTTCTCTAACATACACCCTTTTTCTTGTAAATTTCATATCGCAAAATGTAAGTCAGTTACAGATCCATTAAGTAGGGGTTGTAATGGGAGGGAAGAGCGGTGAGCTCTATCTGGGTTGCAGAAGATAAGCTGCATAAATCAGCACACCTTGCAGCTGAACATTTCTTTAAATAGCTGAACAGGAAAAGAACATGCTTCTTCTATTAATATCGCCAGCACTCCCTTCTGTCTTTAATGGAAACCAGCCTGAAATGTTGGGGTGGGGGAAATATGACTGCCCTACAAGTTCAATAATTGACATTGTCCCTGGGGCAGAATCTGTCCCAGGGTATTCTTGAAATCTGTCTGCCCTTGTGTCCCTATTTCATCAAAATTTACCCATTCTTGTCTTTTAGTCTAATCGGTTAACTTTCTTTTACCTAGAGACTAAGAGTCAACTAACCCTTAGGGTTGGCTAGTAACAAAGCCACACCTGGGATAGGACAACAGTCTTCTCTGTTTTAAAGCTGCTTTTTTCTTTTTCTTTTTTTAATGCTTGCAATTCTAACTAAAGTTCTAATTTGATTTAGTTTACATGTCATTTTATTTATTACCACAGTGTCTGTTGTAGACTTATTACACAAAAGCTTATTGTAGAAAGCAATGAAAATTTAACTGAGCGAAAGAGGAATAAAAAAATAGTCAGACTCATACAAAGGAAAGATAATAGTTTTTTTTTTTTTTTGTAAGGGCAGTAAAATATTAATACATGCAAAATGCCTTCCTTAAGAAAACAAAAAACAAAAAACTTTGCAGTTGGATGTATTTCAGAATTTGTTTAGACTTTAGAAAGTTAATTTAGAGTGTATTCATTATATGACATATCACTGCAGGTTCTGAGGCAGAATTAGTGAAAATTATGAATATTCACATTATGCAGTGCTAAGATCTATAAATAAGCGCATGTCAGTTCAGGTTAGGTTTTGTGGCCAAATGTGTTTTGGCAACAAAAATGAAAAAAATGCATTTAATTTGCAGAGTGTTTGGTTTTCCAAATTGAACATTAAAGCTTATGTTATTACTATTCTCTAAACTGCTTTTGACATGACAAATATATTATAAACAGCTTTCAATGTGCAAAAAATATGTATCTGCACCACCACTGAATATCAAATTTTCACTGTTAAAATTTTAATATACACATATTTTAAATGCAAATTATGCAGAAATGCAAAACAAAAATGCTAAGTGCCATTTCATACCACTTTCAGAGACACCCAGTATTACCTGGCATATACCTTTCTCTGCCCTCATTTTATAATATATATACACAACCTGATGTAAAATTATTTATTTTTAAAAGCAGGAATGATATTATACATGCCTTTCTGAAATCTGATTTCTTTTAATAATATTTTTTGGAAATATTTCCATATCATGAATACAGATCAGCCTCATTCTTATGAATGACCTCGTAACAGTAATGTAGTGGATAGTTTTCCCTCTCTCCATTTCTTCCTCCCTTTCTTCTTCTGACAATTGTCTATCATTCCCAGCAGTGTTCTAAGTACCAGAAGTACAGAGAGAAACCAGACAGAACCCCCTGACTTCGGGACACAGAGTTTCTAGTGGAGACAAAGGCAATGAACAAGATAAGAGATACAGCTTTTCATAGAGAGTGAGATGGAAACTGAAGCAGATGACAGGATAGGAAACACCAAGCTGACAGTGTATGCAGATGCAGTGGTCAAGAGTGCAGAATGGCCACAGCCTGGAGGGTATATTTAAGTAGAGCCTTGAGACAGAGTTAGCGAGGGAGTGAGCCATGCAGAAATCTAGAGGAAAAACAGTCCAGGCAGAAGGAATATCAAACACAAAGTCTGTAAGAACAGGCTTGGGATGTTTCAGTAACAAAAAGGAACCCAACATGGCTTGTGTCAATTAAACAGAGAGGGACGTCTGGGAATAGATCAGACGGAATTAATGGTCAGATTCCGTGGGTGTGGTAGGCCATCAGAAGGACTTTGGATTTTACTGTAAATGAGGTGGGAAGTTTTCAGAAGGTTGGGGGCAAAAAAGTGAAATATTTGGATTTTATTCTAAAATGAGGTCTCATATGTCAAGAGTAGGTCAAAAGCACAGGAGGAGAATCTGGGAAAACATTTTAAGAGGCTATTGCAATGATCTAGGTGAGAAATGTCTTGGATCAGTGTGATAGCCATCGAGGTGGTAAGAAAGAAACTAGTATTTTGAAGGTATCAGTGACAGGAATTGCCAGTGGCTTGGACATGGTGAGTAAGAGAATGAGAGATGTCCACTGCCTGAGCCATACCAGCTGAGATGGGGGACATGCTGGAGGAATACTAGGAATTTCAATTTTGACCATGTTAAATTTGAGATATAAGTAGGACATCTTAAGTAGAGATCACAAATAAAGAGTTGGATCGAGAGGAGAGATTCAAGCAGGAGGTATGTATTTAGGAATCATCCACATTTAAATGGACTGAAAATGTAGGAGCCTAGATAAGAATCTCAAAGTGAAGTGAAGTGAAGTCGCTCAGTCGTGTCCGACTCTTTGCGACCCCATGGACTGTAGCCTACTAGGCTCTTCTGTCCATGGGATTTTCCAGGCAATAGTCCTGGAGTGGATTGCCATTTCCTTCTCAAGGGAGGATTTAAAACGAGCAATTCTATTAACTCATTGTCCAGTGTTTGGATGTAGCATTCCTGCGTTTGTCCATTTATGTAAGGAGTGGACAACTGTTACGCACATATTTTGAAGACATGCCTGACTGTTTCCAGTCTTCTTCATGCAAAATTGCTTGGTAAGAGACACAAAAAAACAGATTGAAGCAAACTTGGTGAATGATGCTTCATCAGTGGGAGTGTATTTTTGTTCTATGAACACAATGAGTAACTTATGATGGTTCCTGAAGAGTGGATGATGTTTTCTAGAAGGGTATGCCATTTAAACTGCATACTGAAGGCTGCAAAGAAATGGTAAAAGTGGTATAGACGGAAAGCATATTCAAGGTACAGAAAGAACATAATATGAAGAGATAGCCAATGAAGAAGGGGTGCGGAACAGCTGAAGAAACACTTGGAATTTGGAGAGCAGGACAACATGAAAAAGTGAGTTAATTTGGGACCAGATCTTAAGGATTTTACATTCTGGCTAAGGAATTTTGTATTATGTTCTAGAAACATAATACAAGAGATGGTAGAGCTGTTAAAACAGGAGTAGATGGTTTGATTAAATCTCTATGGAAAATAAAACCCACCCCCTCTATTAAAAATAGGAAGGGTTAACTTTGAGTGACAGGCACTAGACCCAGGGCAGTTGGCAATAGCCTCTTGCAGAGAGAAAGAGAGTTTGGGCAACAGCAGTGTCAGGGCTTGTGGGGAGGAGAGGATTAGAACATATCCACACTTGGGTCTGACCTTTCATTGAAGCTCATACCTCAGCATTCTGAGCTGGAGTTCCCTGCCCCATCTCTGTGACTCAGTGACATTCAACACAAGGCTGCGGTCTTAACTTTTGGAGAAGCTATTCTGCTTGGTGAAGCATCTGATTTAGAGGTGCACTTTTATTCTGGAAACAGAGATGTATTTATTTTCAACCATGTATAGTAATTTTGAGTTTCCCAGGTGGCACCAGTGGTAAAGAATCTGCCTGCCAGTGCAGGAGACATAAAGATGTGGGTTTGCTCCCTGAGTTGGGAGGATCCCCTGGAGGAGGGCATGGCAACCCACTCCAGTATNTATTTATTTTCAACCATGTATAGTAATTTTGAGTTTCCCAGGTGGCACCAGTGGTAAAGAATCTGCCTGCCAGTGCAGGAGACATAAAGATGTGGGTTTGCTCCCTGAGTTGGGAGGATCCCCTGGAGGAGGGCATGGCAACCCACTCCAGTATTCTTGCCTGGGGAATGCCATGGACAGAGGAGCCTGGCGGGCTAAGGTCCATAGGGTCCACAGGGTCTCAGACCTGACCGAGGCTACTTAGCATGCATAGTAATTATGGGTGGCAGCCAGTGCAATGGAGATGATTACAGATTATGATCCTCTCCAGGCCCTTGTTCTGCACCCCCATGGACAATTTATAACACTAGTTTAGACAATCATCCAGAGTATAGAAGCCTCAATTTTTTCACTGATGAAATGGGCTCCATAAACTCTCTTACCTACTCCAGGTAACTGCTATGTTAACTAAGGTACACAAGCAGATGCTATTTGTAATGAACTCTACAAATGTGTGGTGTTCCACTGAATTGAGCTAAAAAATTATATTGGCCACTTCAAGTTCTTTTTAGAATCAGAAACTGTATAAATAAATAGCTAGATAAATAAGGTTCTGGCTACTAGAGGTTTTTAATGGAATCTGATTCAAAATACATGAATGAATTGCTAGTAGCATCATGATAATCAGGGGTAAAGTAAAACTGAAAACATCTTGTTGTCAATTTTTAAAGTATGTATTTCTCTAATATAACCACATTATTCTTCTTACAAAATCATATCTTCATAGGCAGGGGAATGTAAATTTCATTCTAGCTTAGATTGAATTCTAACAAAATCTGAATTAATGACCTTTCCTTTTAATCAGCCCATTTTGTGGAGTGAGTTTTATATCAGTTGACTTTCTCACACAGTCCTGTTCTTACATGTTAATTCTTTAGAAGGCACTGGTCCTCTGAAACGAAAACTGGTTCCAGGAAGCTAGGACCTTCCAAGTCAAATGAAGACCCTCTGGATTTAAGAAATATAAAGTAGATTAATTGAGATGGGATTTAGGAGACAATAAGGACTGCTTCCAGCAGAAGATTGAGCTGAATTTTCTGTCTGTTGCAACCTAAGAAAATCTGGCTTACACAGATTTTTTTTAAAGACCTGGAATCAAGCTTTGATGGTGTACAGTTCATAACCTATACTTTGTCTTTATCCAATTTTATTGAGCTATGATTGGCATATTATGTAAAGTTAAGCTTTTTAAGTTGTACATCGTGATTTGAGGTCTTCTAGTCTTTAAAGACTAGTTTTAGCAGATGAAGACATTCTCCTGTCTGCTCCCCAGCTGATGGGATCACACCCAGAGTCGCAGTTGTCCTGTCACTGGATCTGCGGTGGAGTCTGCAGATGTCAAACTTGTAACCAGAGGCTCAAGCAGGCATGGACCCTGTCTGTCTCTGGGTGAAGGGGACTGCCTCCTGGTACCTTGCCCCATAGGGTAGCACTGGGACAAGTGTCTGCTTCCAGGTCCACAGCTGAGTTCTAAGATTGAAGTCTGCAAACCTAGCTCTGGAAGCATAGACGGGTGTGTTGTTATCAGATCCCTGGACAGACTGATCTGGTCCTTGTCCATTGCTCTAAGGATGATAGAGCAGTTACAGAATCTCCTGAGACACATATGTGTGTGTCCCCCGCCGGGTCCCACTATGGGTAGGACTGCTCAGACTGTCTGGGAAGTGCTGGAGCTTAGTATAAGGCCCTTCAAGATCTCCAAAGGTGTAGATGGACTGTCTCCCTCTAGTTACTGGGGTCACAGCACTGATTTGTGCACCGTGGCTAGGAGACTGGAGCCAAGTATAGGGACTGTTCAAGCTCTTCTGGCGTGCAAGCTGGAAGGTCTCCTGCTTGGTCCTAGACGGCCAGATCCACTGCTGCACTGCGGCTTTGATAGGAGTGGAACCCAGTTACAGGGTCCTTTCAGAATCTACACTCTGACAGAGTTTGGTGAACTTATCTCCAGGGGCTTTTGGACTGTGGCAAAGAGAGGGTGGGGCAGTTCAAAGGCCCCATCAAGGTCAACAGCCAGGACCAAGTCTGTATGCCTGTTAGCTAATAAATGGATAGGGATGTTTCTACTGAGTCCCTGACATATGGTGCTGGAGAGATGACCAAAGCCAGATGGGGCTGTAGTTGAGTCTTCACGGGTTTGGAGTTGTTTCCGCATCTGAAGTTGGGACCGTGGTCATTGAGTCAGCTTCCTGGGTGCCAGTTTGCCTTCTCAAAATTGCTTACCTTGGTCTTGGACTGCACTGAAGTTTCACAGCTTCCTACCTGAATCCCAAAGCTCCCACAAAGGCACTTCTGTCTGTTGGTAGATGCCAAATTACTGTTTTTGATGGGGGAATATGAATGAAGGACATCTTATTTGGCATTCTTTCTGAGGTCACTCTGTTTTTTAATTTGATTCAGCAAGCACATAATAAGGGTTTGTCTGCAATAGACAATTTGATAGGCCCTGAAGATATAAAGATAAACATTTCTATTCATCAAGTGGCGTGGTTTTCTGTTCTTTTCCCTAAGACTGTTTTAGAAGAACTATATCCTCCCACAGTGTATAACAAAATAATGGGAGCATAGTAGGCACTCAGTAAATTGGTCCTGTTCTTTGCTCATAATAGAGATTGGAAAGGTTTTTCTGCTTGTAAATTAGAACATCTCTGATTGGTTCATGGTCTTAGCAAAATTCATTAAACAGACAGCTGTGATGTTTTCACATTAGCTTGTATATTACTCAATCCTGTTCGGGCACTCAAATGACCTTCAATTCAATGAATGCTTGCTAAAGATTGTTTTAAATCATGTCTCATGAAATGTCAGTGGAAAGAACAAATGTAGACATTATTCTTGCCTTTAAGAAGAGGAGAATCTAGCACAGAAAGATTTATTTTTTTGATACCTAAAACAATACTAAATGTTTAAAGCTCTGATAGAGTCAAAAAAAATATTATAGGAGATACTGAAAAAATGGACAATTAGGCTAGGACCAGAATGGATGATTTTGTGGCAGATGAGGCCTACAAGCCCTTAACTGAAAGGGACAGCGTGGGGAATGGTGACACCTTTGAGCTTTTAAAACTTTTCACGACTACATTTAAATTCTTGCTCATATCTCACTAGATTTGGGTAAATTACTATTGTTTTCTGGACCTCTGTGTCTTCACCTATAATATGTGGATGATGATAACCACACTCACCCATGGTGACTTCATGTTAAAATAAGTCCATGCTTATCACAGTATCTAGTATGTGTTAAGAGCAAAATAAATGGACTCTTTTATGTTGTTTTAAGCTGAAACATCTTACTTATATTTTCCCTTTATATTTTGTAAGACCTTTGCCCCTCTAGCATTGTGCTAGGATCTGAGAAGAAAATCTCAGTCGAAGGCCATTTCTGTTACATCGCTGAACTGATACAGAAGAGAGGCGTTAAGAGAATCACCCAAGGAAACCTCTCCACAGGATGTTTCCAGCTCAGTTTGGGGGTCTTGTCGATGTTAAGAATGCAACTCAAAGTTTAAGTTGTGAGGAATCGGCTTTGTTGAATCAAAGAGAAACTCAAAACTATTTAGCATTCAGAAACCAGCTCCAGCTGTTTCCTCTTGGAGCAAGTTATTCACCCTCTTCTTCTGTTATCCTGATGGCCTTTATCCCACTTTGCTGGCATGTCTGTTAGTCTGGGTCACGTCTCCTCTGTATTCTGCACAATGCTGGGAAAACTGCTGGAATTCATTAAAAGTTGCAACACTCGGGACCCTAGTCTGAAATCTTTAAAAGTGTGAACATACTTATTCAACTTTGCTTTTGCTTTATTTATAAAAAGAAGCAACGCTAAAAAATAATGCCCGTTCATTCATTCATTCACTCATTCATTAAGTCATTGAATAAAATGAGCCTCAGATGGAAAAAAGACCTCTGGCACTGACTCAGCCTAATGGAGTTGGGAAATGTCTCACATGTTTAAAGTTCATCATGCTATTGTTTAAGTCTCATTATCCTAACAGAGGAGGAGACAGTTGGATGGCATCACTGACTCAATGGGCATGAGTTTGAGCAAGCTCTGGGAGAGGGTGCTACAGTTTATGGGGTTGCAGAGTTAGACATGACTTAGTGACTGAACAACATGTTACTATGAGAGAGACTTTACAAATAGATTGTTAGTTATCATATAATTTCCCTCCATGCCTAGCACATGGTTGATGCTCAATATATATTTGTCAACTGAAAAATGGTAAAATCACCTAAATTCTCTGATTCTTAAGTTTTCACAGCTCTAAAAAGGATAACGTAATAATGATGTTTACGTCTCAGGATTATTCTGAAGATTTAATATATTAAGGACGGTGACTTGCTTCCAGCTGGACACAAATCAGAACATTCCAAAGGAAATGAGAATTTTAAAATAACGTAGATAAAATTTCTTGCTAAAATATAGTCCATGAAATCAACTCATGATGGATACAAGTAAAAAATTGCCTAGTAACTTTAAAAACACAGAATTGTTCTACATCAGCTCAGCAATCTAATGGAAGGTAAAAACCTAGCTACAGAAAGGATGTGTAAAAATAGGTTGGAAGTGTTCTTCAATGCAAGTACAGAGCAGTCATTAGACTTGCTCTGCCCAGGAAAGGACATTTTCTGGCCTAAAAATATCACCTGTTAGTAACTTTAAAAACACAGAATTGTTCTACATCAGCTCAGCAATCTAATGGAAGGTAAAAACCTAGCTACAGAAAGGATGTGTAAAAATAGGTTGGAAGTGTTCTTCAATGCAAGTACAGAGCAGTCATTAGACTTGCTCTGCCCAGGAAAGGACATTTTCTGGCCTAAAAATATCACCTGTCAGGTTCTAGTTGCTGGAGTGTGCCTATTGTGGGGATGGATACATCAGGGTCTATTAAGCTGAAGCAATTAAGTATTTGCATCATATAAACTCATCTGCCTTGTGTCAATCCTGTGCTGATCAGGCATACTTTCTTCTAATTTATCTTCCCACTTATCTGGTCTATAGAGAGAGAATGCACTGCCCAGGCTGACATAAAACTCAACCTACGTTAGATTTATATTTCTCGCTGTAAATTAGTACATTGTTATTCTGGCTTTATTCATCAACCTCTTGAGAGCTTCCTTAGTGTGAACCAGCATTCCTGCATTTGATAAACTCTGAAACACGTTTGACAATGATACGTGAGACAGGCAAGCCAAGGGACAGTGCTTGAATGGCTTTGGATCTGCAAAGAAGTGCACCCCCTGGGGACGTGTGTGACCAGGCAACTGGCCTTTGCTAACTGAGCTCCTCTGATGCTGTCATCTTTAAACTCCACGCACCTAGTGGGTGGTTGTTATATTTCCCACGTCTGTATGATAGCTTTCGGTGAACGATGTCGGATTTGTCATCTCCAAAGAAGAAGATTTAGCTTCGGGACCAGGGACCAGACTTGATCACTCAGGACCTTTTGTGCAGCAGAGTTTTATTAAAGTGAAAAAGGGACAGAGAACGCTTCTAACACAGACATCAGAAGTGGGATGGAGAGTGCCCCCCTGGCTAGTCTAAGCAAGGGAGTCAGATACTTCTTTAATTAGTTACTCCAATAAATCAAAAGACTGTTTCAAGGTTGTAAAGCTCTTACTAGACCCACTCCCATAATTTACATTTTAAGATAACAGGATTAGCCAGAAGATTTTCAGGAAGGAGAAACTGTCCTCAAGCAGGATACATTGTTGTTATATAATCCTTAGTACAGTAAACTGAGTTGCTTGCTGTGTAGTCATCATCTCCAGGATTAAAGCAAAAAAAGTCTTATGTGACTAAGACTAAGGAATGTAGAGGGAGGAAAAAAAAAAAAAAGATGTTTGTCTTTTTCTCCCCCTTGAGAATTCCAGACCCCTATCTCTGCTTCAAGAGCCCCAGACCGTTTTCTCCTCCTCAGGGACCCCAGACTTCTTATCAACCTGCCTAGGAAATGACTCTCATGTAGGTCACTTTATCTTGTCATATCAGGGAGAAATTTCATTAAATGGGAAATAAAACTATTTACCTAAGATTTATATAGCCAGAATTTCTGCTCTGGAAAGGGAAGTCTAGGAACATGACTGGCTTTCAGGAATTCAGGAGTTTAGGAATGAAAGAGAGAAAGGGCTTTGAAAGATGCAATGTCTCTCCCTTTATTAAATTATAAGATGTGAATAAGAGGTCTGATTATTTAGATGAAGAGGGAAGAGATTATTGAATTTTTGTTCATCATTCTGGATTTTCTATACCATTATTCAATCCAAAATTAAAGAGAAAAAAGAATGAACTTGAATATCTCTCCCATGATCCTGGATTTCATTTCTTAAATTCCTCTCTGCTTTATTTTCTTTCCAGTGATGTATTTCTATTCAGGGTAGAAAAAATGATAGATACTTCATTGTTTCAAATTTGCACAGGTAGACGACATGATTATTAACACAGAAAATCCTAAGGAATCAAAAAAAAATCTTTTGGAATTAATAAGTCAGTCATGAAGCT
>SJYX01009271.1:0-13811 GCA_006410675.1 Oreotragus oreotragus | reverse complement strand
CAGGCTCTTTCTAACGAGTTGGTTCTTCACATCAGGTGGCCAAAGCACTGGAGTTTCAGCTTCAGCATCAGTCCTTCCAATGAATATTCAGGGTTGATTTCCTTTAGGATTGACTGGTTTGATCTCCTTGAAGTTCAACAGACTCTCAAGAGTCTTCTCCAACACCACAGTTCAAAAGCATCAATTCTTTGGCGCTCAGCCTTCTTTATGGTCCAAGTCTCACATCCTACTGGAAAAACCTACTCTACTTTCAGTAATAACCTGTCCTACCCACCCCACCTCAGTTTGCATAGTGCACATCAGGCAGCAAAAGAGTATTATTTCCCACACTTCCTTGTAGCCAAATACAACCATAGGACTGATGTGGTAATTGCAGTTACAGCCTCCAAAGATATCCAAGTCTTAATCCCTGGAACGTGTGAAAGTTCCCTATGTGGTTGAGTTAGGGATCTTGAGATGGAGAGATTATTCTGGATTACAGGGTGATTCCCAAAGGCAATCACAAATGTCCTTATGAAATAGAGATCAAGAGGTATGACATACAGAAGAGAAGAAGGTCATGTGACCATATAGGCAGAAATGGGGGCGACACAGTCACAGTCCAGGAACACAGCCAGCCACCAGAAGCTGGAATATACAAGGAAACTCTCCCAAAAGCCTCCAGAAGGAGTGAAGCCATTTGGGCATCCTGATTTCAGCTCAGAGAGACCAAGAAAGAACTGTAGAGTATACACTTCTCTTGTTTTAAGCCACTCCACTTGGGCAATTTGTTATAACAGTTACAGGTAACTAATTAACTAAGTTCTGACAAAATATGAGCAGAAAAGGAGATGTCCAGCTTCCAGTTCACGCTCTTCAAAGGAAAGGTGCTTCTTTCCCTTTCATCTCTCTTCTGTCCAGGTTGCTGCAATGATGAAGTGCTGGTGAGCCCACTTGTACCATCACTCATTGTGTGAATAACAGTAACATGGGAGGATGTTGGAGCAATAAGACAGAAGGGGCCTGGGTCCCCAATATTTACCTTAAAATCCCAATTTGAGAGAGAGATAAAATTCTTTCTTGTTTCAGCCACTATTCTGGATTCTCTTACTGTAGCTAATCTATATGTTAACAAAACTACTATTTTCATCAGCCATGAGGCTGCAGTTCAAAGGCTTGCAACTATAGGGAGTATAATTAACCAAGACCCAGAGGCTACAATCTGAAATTCACCATCACATCTGCACCCAGCACTCACTTCCCATAAGCTGCTCCCATAATCTCAGTGTGGTGGGGATGCACTCTCATTTTTGGGAGACCCAAGACTCCTCTAACAGCCAAATGACTCAAGGACTCCTTGGTGGCTTTGCTGAAACTCCTTAGATAGTATAGCAGTCTAAAATACTTCCAGTCAATCTTCCTTCCCTCTCCCTTCACTTGGGGCAGGTGGCTTCACAATGTGATGGTGATCCCACAGTAGCAGTTTCTTCCCTCCCTATATTCTCTCCCAGGTGTTTCCCTAGTTAAGTCCCTACTCATTTAATCCCATCTTGGCATCTTCTTTTCAGATTAACACACCACATTTTCTCAAAAGTTCATGAACAATGAGAACCTCTGGCAAAATAAGGGCATAAGAATCTTACTGAGTAATAAAGGTATCTTGTCACACGCATATTAACCCAAGGTAACTTTCTAGGAAAAGAAACAGACTTGGATATCTTACACCTTACTTGGCCCACACAACTTCTTGCTGACTTCCAAATTATCTGCACTTATTAGGAAATAAATTATGCAGGCAATAGAATTTTCTCTCAAGATTTGGCAAACTGCATATTATTGACTGCAAATAAATGAATGAGAAGTAAAATTTTATCAATTAGCTAATTGCTTTGCTTAAATATCAAACAGCAGGATGGTTGGTGGTAAGCACATATAGGATTCAGGCTGACTAAATATTTCATCCATCTTTGGCCTGATTGAACCTAGTATAGATAATGTCCATTAGCTCTGAATTTCTGCAGGTTTGCATGTTTTTGCCTTGGTGGGTGCTATTCACCTGGCCCAGAGGTACAAATATCCATACAGGGTGAAGTCTTGTCTAACTCCCCCAATTACTGTCACTGTTGATCCCACTTCAGTCTATTTGCACTTTTAATTATAACTTACTTCTTTCTGGAAGTATATTTATCTCTGAGATCATCATACTTTTTATTCATTTTAGTAATCCCCTGACTCTTCCTCACACTTTCTTTTTATTTATTTATTTATTTGTATTTATTTATTTATTTTTACACGAACTCCCAAACATGAACCCCCCTCCCACCTCCCACCCCACATTGCACATTTGCTGAACTGAAGTAAATGTAAAAGAATTGGAAAATAGGGTACATTAATATTGTTGGAGACCAACATTTATGCAATAGATTAGGAACATTCCCCCGGGAGTTGGGAACGTCCCTCCAGGAGTGGTTATTAGAGTGAGAAAATATGCCATTGAGACTCTCAGAGATGAAAATGTCTGCTCCTAACAAAGGCTTTAAACACAAAACTGAGCAGAGAAAATTGAAAATGATGAGTTATAACCCTTCAACATGTAGTATATTTACAACCATGCCAACTGTGGGAAGACTCTACAAACCATGCCTTATTCATTGTTGTGTGGAAAGGGTGTGTTGTGTGTGTGTGTGCATGCATGTGTATCTGTGTTCCAGGAGACAGAGGTGTGCACTTCTTTCTCATTTGTTGTCAGACAAAAAAAACAAAGGTTTTCTACTGCACTTCTGAAAATATGTTAGATTTCTACTTTTAAATCCTGCTGCTGCTGCTGCTAAGTTGCTTCAGTCGTGTCCGACTCTTTGTGACCCCATAGACAGCAGCCCACCAGGCTTCCCCAGCTGATTACAGTGCAAAACTTTACTGACATATATCTTAATTGAACATTTGTTTAGGCCTCGAAGTTTTTTAATATTAAAGGAAAACACATTATCTGATCATAGTAATAAGAAAATACAATTAGAAAATTAGAGAATTCTTAGAGTATTAGTATATCAGATATATGGAACTGGTGGGGCGGGGGTGGGTAGAAAGCACAGATTTTGATTTCCAGATCTCAGTCTGACATAAACTAACAATACAGCCTAGGATTAGTCACCTAAACACTCTGTGACCTGGCAACCTTATCTATACAAATGAAAGCACTGAAGTGTTTCACAGATTGAAAACTGGTGGTTTATGAGCCAGGTGCTGCCTAAAGATGTGTTTTCTTTGGCTAGTTGAATTAGTTGCTTAACTTTAACTCAAGACATTTTGGCAGAAAAATAATACAATCTCTGGCTCCTTTGAAAAATCAAAAGATTAAACAACCTCATCCTGTATTCCCATATGGCAACCATTGGGCAAATCAAATATTTTTCAGGTATACGTTACCCACTTCATTCATTTATTCCTGTGAATGTGTGACTCCTACACTTCATTACCTCAAAGGGTCTGTCTAGTTCTAAAGGTCTGTGAGACTAGAATAAAACTGAGAGTCTAGAAACAAACCCATATATATTCATTATCAATTGATGTTTCAGTAAGTGTGTCAAGACAGCTCAATGTGAAAATAATAGTCTTTGCAACAAATGGTCCTGAGACAACTTGATATCTCCATGCAACTAAATGAAGTTAGACCCCTTCCTCATATACATAGCAAATCAAGATGGATCATAGATCCAGATATAAGAGATCAAACTATAAAACTATTAGAAGAAACTATAGGAAAAATCTTTGTGATCCTAGATTAGGCAAAGTTGTCTGAGATATGACACCAAAAGATCAAGTGATGAAAGAAAAAAGATAAGTTGGACTTCATCAAAATTTTAAAAATATTTGTGCTTCAAAGGATACCTAACAAAATAAAAAGACACCCCATAGAATGAAACAAAATATTTGCAAATTGTGTATCTGATAAGGGATCTGTAAGATGGAGTATATAAAGAATTTTGTTGTTACAATGCAATAATAAAATGATGAATAACCCTCTTAGAAAACAAGTAAGGGACCTGAATAAACATTTCTCTAAAGATATACAAATGGTCAAAAAGCATATGAAAAGATGCTCACCATTATCAGGGAAATGCAAATAAAAATCACAATGAAATACAACTTCACACCCACTAAAATGACAATAACCAAAAAGATACATATCATATAAAAGTGCTGACAAAAATATGAAGAAGTTTTTTGGTAGGAATGTAAAATTTTGTACTCACTTTTGAAAACAGTCTGAAAGTTCATTAAAAGGTTAAATGTGAAACTACCATATACCCAGTAATTCCACTATTAGAAGTGACAAGGAAGTGATGCTTCCAAAGGAAGTGACAATATATGTCCAAAGGAAAACTTGTACATGAATGTTTATAGCAGCATTATTCACTATAACCAAAAGATAGAAACAACCACATGCCCGTCCATTTGCAATAAAAATGAATGCAACAAACTGTGGAAAATTCTGAAAGAGATGGGAAATGCCAGAACACCTTACCTACCTCCTTAGAAACCTGGAGGCAGGTCAAGAAGCAAGAGTTGGACCAAACATGGAATGGACTGGTTCAAGATTGCCAGGAGAAATATCAACAACCTCAGATATGCAGATGACACCACCCTAATGACAGAAAATGAAGAGGAACTAAAGAACCTCTTGATGAAGGTGAAAGAGGAGAGTGAAAAAACTGACTTAAAACTCAAGATTAAAAAAGCTAAGGCCATTGTGTCTGGTCCCATCACTTCATGGCAAATAGATGGGGGGAAAATGGAAATCACTGCAGACAGAGACTGCAGCCAAAATTAAAAGACACTTGCTCCTTGGAAGAAAAGCTATGACAAACCCAGACTGCATATTAAAAAAGCAGAGATATCACTTTGCTGACAAAGGTCTGTATAGTCAAAGCTTTGTTTTTCCAGTAGTCACGTATGGATGTGAGAGCTGGACCATAAAGAAGGCTGAGCACTGAAGAATTGATGCTTTCAACTGTGGTGCTGGAGAAGACTCTTGAGAGTCCTTTGCACAGCAAGGAGATCAAACCAGTCAATCCTTAAGAAAATCAACCCTGAATATTCATTGGAAGGACTGATGCTAAAGCTGAAGCTCCAATACTTTGGCCACCTGATGTGAAGAGCCAACTTATCGGAAAAAACCCAGATGCTGGGAAAGACTGAAGGCAGAAGGAGAAGAGGAAGACAGAGGATGAGATGGTTGGATGGCATCACCAGTTCAGTAGACATGAGTTTGAACAAACTTCAGGAGACAGTGAAGGACAGGGAAGCCTGGTGTGCTGCAGTCCATGGGGTCACAAAGAGTCAGACACAACTGAGTGACTGAACAACAGCAACACAAAAGGAATGAAATGCAGAAACACGCTACAGCAAGGATGAACCTTTAGAACAATACGGTAAATGGAAAAAATCAGAAACACAAGGCCACATGGTATGATTCCATTTATATGAAATGTCCAGAATAAGTAACCACACAGAACAGAAAGCAGACTGGCAGTTGCCAGGGGAGGAGGAATATAGAGTGACTCTTAATGAATATGGGGTTTCTTTCCGGGGTGATGAAAATGTGGTGACATTAGATTGTGGTGATGGTATGCTAAAAAAAAAAAAAAAACACACACACAACCATTAAATTGTATAATTTAAAAGGGTAGATTTAGTAGTAAATGTATTATATCTCAGTTTTTAAAGTACATGAGCCTCCGGTAGGATCTAAATCTTCATCTCTATTATCCCTATTAACATTGTCAATATGATATTACTTTCCCCAGTCACAGGTTAACAGGTATGAGCTATCCACTTTAGCATAAAACACAGCAAATTATGACTAATGATGAAATGGATTTTACTTATGAAAGAATAAAACTTGAGTTTCTTCTTTCATAGAAAGGAAACTCTGGGGAAATTTTTTTAAGATACATATTTTACTCTCTTTTGAAGTTTCAATTTTTTGGTATTTTTTTTCCTCAAATAAACATCTTAACTCTATATGATTTATCTCTCTCTTTGTCTCAAGTTCTTTCTGGGCAAAGAAGACAAATACTAATCAATGATAAATTGACCCATTTCAGTTTTAACATAATTTTGCATAATTACCCTGAAACTTATGCGCTCAATGTGTCTTCTGAATTTCAGATCAAGCTGAGGCATCTGGAAAATCGGCAGAACCTATTACAGAGGCTCATTTCAAGCCAGTCCCCACCTCTCCTCTCTATTACTTAAACATTAGAGGAAATGGCCAGCTGTCTTGTAATAGGCCTATAAAAGAAATTAATATCCTAATCAAAGGGGAGGTATGTAGGAAAGTAAATTACACCAGCTCCTCCATATTTCTCTTCCTGACCAATCACAAAAGGTAGTAAATTATTTAATAGTATCCAGCCAATTGGGGCAATATTCAAGTATTAAAGGTGAAAACATGATCGCCCTTAGAAAGAAATTCATATACAAGGGGCTGTGAATATAGATATGTGTACGTACATAATGAGAAGTGGGAAAAAATATGCTATTTTCTAAGGCAGCTACTGTTTGAACTGATTGGACTAAAAGAATGCAGATTCTCTTCGTTCACAGAAAGATGTTTTTTGTTTAGAAAAACACCTCTATGAGTCGCCTTATTACCCCCTGGCCTAGATAACATCCAGAAAGAGAAGAATAAAACTGATTTACATAGTGAAATAAAAACAATTCCTTAAAGAGTAATTTTCCCAAAGGCAAGAGATACCTTGTGATCTATTCCTCCATCCTACTTTACTCTGATATGTTTAACGTGTCCCCTGGAAGGCATGAAACAGACTCCCTAACCCACTTGTTTCCAACTGGGTTGTATCAGGGGATAACTACTGATGATTGGAGGGTGAAGTCAGGGTGTTTATTCCCGAAGACCTCTCTGTGCTGGGCCTCTGGCCAGAAGAAGCGAGGCAATTCTTTTCCACAGTGGGGCTCCTCCCTCAAGGTTCCAGAGACTGCTTCTCTGCCCTTGTCCTTCCAGCTAAAAGTAACAGCTCCCCATTGTTGCCAGCCACACTAAGCTTCAACATACATTCAGCTCTGCCACAAGCAACATATGTGTTCTTAAAAATCGTCACGCAATACAAAACCGTGCAATAAAATACATGGTGCTTATGGGGAAAAAGGGTTAAAGGCATGCATGTACAAAAACCATTACCTATGACATTTGAAAAAGAGAAGACCCTGACAAAAACAGTTGCCAGTGTGACACTTGTCACATGAGTAAGAAATACAATAAATACTGCATTTTACTTTGAACAAGACCTTGGAGTTTGCTGGTGGAATTAAGCTTCCAAAGAGTTGTAGCTTGTAAGCTATTGTGAAGCGGCATCAGGAAGCTTATTGGAAATGGGGACAGAAAACGGTCCCACCAGATGGGGATTGTGTGGTGCATAACTGTGTAGTCAGCTGAGGTGGGCAGAGGGTATTTGGGGGATGGTATGTGTTGATAGGTTCCTACACTGCCTGGTTCAACTAGATACACATTTCTGGGTTCTCCTAACTTTCTCATGGGTAAAATCACATAAGAACAAGTGTAAAACTGGGTTCAAGCTGTTTCCAAAGACATCAAGGGCACTGGCACAACTTTGAATTTTCAAAACAATTGCTAAAATATAACTGACTGTACATAGTTCATTTTTCTATATCTGGCCTATGACCTTATAAATAATAGTCCCTTTTCCATATTCTTCTCAGTTATCACATCTAATTGTGAATTATGTCTTCTGTTTCTTATTGTAACACCTAGAGAGAGAGAGGGAAGGGCATTCTGTGGACAAGGGTTCTGGCAATACAGTAGGAGTTCAGAACCTGATAAGAAATTAAGTAGTTGCCAAGGAACTTTGAGAGACAGAGATGTGTCTTAATGGAATTCCAGTTGCTTCATGTTCTTTAGTATCTTATAGTCCCCACGACAGCCTGGCCCACCATATCTCTCTTACATGCAAGAGCTTTATACTAATGGAGGTCTGGAGAATGAAAGGAGAGATTGATGTATGGGACATGAAGATAGGCAGGAAGCACAGGCGTCACAATTGCCAAGAAAAAACAAGAGAGACATACATCCCTTTCCCCAGAATATACCTTTGAAGGGGCATCAGGCAGTTCTTGTTCTGTTACTATGCATGTACCTCTCCTAGGGGCTGATTAGTTGGTAGAGAACTGGACTCTACATACAAGAAAAGTGAATATGATTTTTACTTCCATATCTCTTCCTCCACTCTGCCACAAACAGTTTCTCAACAATATTTTCCATTTTAAAGGTATTTGTCCTGCAAGTAACAAGAATTTAGAAGGGAAAACACTCACTAATTCTCCCTTCAACACATCCTTTTCTTTTTTACCCTGAGTCTGAACATAAATATAACCTAGTCTGTGCCCAATGATATTACATTAGCCATAGACGCACAACCCCAGGAAGGGATTATTAATCCTCCAAAAAGTCTTGGTAGAATTTGATGAAAGATGAAATGTATTTTCACAGATGGCTGTGCTATGGTGTATTTGATTTGAAAATTTTTCAACAAAGCAATACCCAATTTCTGTTGTATTCCCTGAAAGCAACTATTACATGAAAAGGTAGACAGGTAAGACAAAATTAACAAAGACTAAAGAGTTGTCATCAGCTTAAAAATGTTCTGGAAAATAAATGAGGGCCACTTGCCAATAATATGACTATAAGATACAGAAATGAAAAATCTATATTGCGAATGTACACATACTTCCACCCCAAATCACAGTTTGATGAGGCAAGAGATAAATGGCCCAACACTGATTGTTTTTACAGGAAAATGACAACTCCCCAAAGAAGAGAAACAGAACAGCTCTCCATTCACATAAAAAGCAAATTACAGATGCAGGGGAGGGGGTGGGGAAACCACTACTCTCAGAGCAAGATTCAATTAAAAAAATGTGTCTGGCTTTGACAGGGCAAATTCCAAGCATAGGAGATTTTCATAGAAGTCAGTTTTAAAGGAATGACTTGAGTGCTACAAAAGCCTATGGAACTTTTCATGGCTTGTCATAATTTCTCGGTAATACTAAACAAGGATTTCCGGCTCCTTAGCTCATATATTTCCTCTAACTGATCCCGCAAGGTGGTGTTACGCTTTTGACACTGTATTTCCTCTCTGAAAATCATTTTGAATTATAGCTGCATGGTAAGTATTAAATAATAAGTAATTGTGCTACCTTATTGTGTTGAATACCCTAGTGTGTAGTACTTTACCAAGGACAGTGTGTGTGTGTGCATGCCTATGAATATACATGGTTAAATAGCAGTTGAAACTATGGAAAGAAGACCAGAGGCAGCTCGTCCTGTCCCATGCAGAACTTCAAGGACAGCAGAAATGGCATTATTGAAAGAGAAGGCAATTCTAACTCTGGGACATCCCTTTCCACCTTCAGAAATGTGAGCTCTTGTCTTTGTGTTGTTCAAAGGTACAAGTCAACACAAAGAACCTCTGAAAGTCACAAGTTTTTTGACCCCAAACTTCTATACGTGCTCCCCTCTGCCCTGTCACCCTTCATCCACTTTGTACAAAGTATCAGTAAGGGTTTCTAGACATTAAGTTTTGGATCTTGTTATAATGCTCAGAATTGCTGTCAGCAGACAGAAAAAGAGCTCCAATCATCAGGCTTGAACTGTGCGAATAAATACACTCATTTGGGTATTATCAAGCTGTTCCGTTTGTATAATCATTTCATTCTTCAGTTGACATTGTGACACTTGGAAAACCAAAGAAGGCGTTTCTTCAGTGCTCTACCCTCGACCTCAGGGCAGCACAGCCTTTACTCTCTCTCTTCTCTGTCCCCTTTTGCCCTGTGGAGATAATTGCCTACATTGGGTGCCTACATTACATATGTTTCAACCTGCTCCCCAAACATTAACTGTTTGGGATTAAAATAGTTTCTGAGAAGCATTTTCAGCCTTTCCTTGAACTTCTGCCAGTCTAGAGCTCTGAACAGAAAGGAAAATGCTGAGCATTAAAAACAAAATTGGGATTAGTCACAAGGACATAATAAATAGCACATTATTGCATGTGGCAGAACAAAAAATAAAAACTTGTTTGTATTTTAGTGGTTTAACCATGACGACCGTTTGAGGTCTTAGTAAAGGTAATAGGAACACAGGCCTGTCAAGAAGTAAGAAAAGATAAGAGAGAAGCTTTATCATGGAAATCATATCAGGTCATTGACATTGTTTATGCAAACAGATTGAGAGTCAGTTCAAGTATTCCCACAAGGCATTATTTACAATGTAAATACTAATTGAAGTAATAAATGATGTAGAAAATCTTGATGAGGATGATACAAAGCTAAGAGTTGGACTGAGGTCTGTAGGATCCAGTTCTCTTAATAGTATGCTAATGAAAGTGTGAGACAAATACAACCCAGATCCTTTCAGAATCTCTGCAGGTTAAGGTGGAGGGTGGCCAGGCTGCCATATAGGAATAGAGAAACATAATGCTAAAATAAGAAAAAATACCACCACCATGATTAATCTTTTTAAAAAAAAAAACACCCTATGAGGTTGATGTACTATTTTCATTCCCATATTACAGATGAGAAAATCAAGGTACATCAAGAGAGCTGAATCAATTTGCCAAAGGTTGCACAGCTAATAGACAATGGAACAAAGATTTAAACCAAAGCAATGCAGCTCATAAACATCTCTCTATTCAATCCTCTACTCTCAGGTTGGCATGAATGGGTTGGGAAAGTTGTGGCTTTTATACCACATAGAAGCAACAGTTAGAACTGGACATGGAATAACAGACTGGTTCAAAATTGGAAAAGAAGTACACTGAGGCTGTATATTGTCACCCTGCTTATTAATTCATATGCAGAGTACATCATAAGAAATGCCAGGCTGGATGAGTTACTGGATGGAATCAAGATGCAGGAGAAATATCAATGACCTCAGATATGTAGATAACACCATGCTTATGGCAGAAAGTCAAGAGGAACTAAAGAGCCTCTTGATGAAGGTGAAAGAGGAGAGTAAAAAAGCTGGCTTAAAACTCAACATTCAAAAAATGAAGATTATGGCATCTGGTTCCATCACTTCATGGCAAGTAGATGGGAAAACAATGGAAACAGTGACAGACTTTTTCTTGGGCTCCAAAATCACTGTGGACAATGACTGCAGCCATGAAATTAAGACACTTGCTCTTTGGAAGAAAAGCTATGACAAACCTAGACAGTGTATTGAAAAACAGAGATAATACTTTGTCTACAAAGGTCTGTATAGTCAAAGTTATGGTTTTCCCAGTAGTCATGTATGGATGTGAGAGCTGGACGATAAAAAAAGCTGAGTGCCAAGGAAGCAATGCCTTCAAATTGTGGTGCTAGAGAAGACTCTTGAGAGTGCCCTGGACAGCAAGATCAAGCCAGTCAATCCTAAAGGATATCAACCCTGAATATTCATTGGAAGGACTGATGCTGAAGCTCCAATATTTTGGCCACCTGTTGCAAAAAGCTGACTCATCAGAAAAGACCCTGATGCTGGATTGAAAGACTGACGTCAGGAGGAGAAGGGGATGACAGAAGATGAGGTGATTGAATGGCATCACTGACTCAACAGGCATGAGTTTGAGCAAGCTCTGGCAGATGGTGAGGGACAGGAAAGCCTAGTGTTCTGCAGTCCATGGGCTCGCAAACAGTTGGACATGACTGAGTGACTGAACTACAACAACCACTACAGAAGCAGGCACTAGCCAACTACTCGGCATTTGCTCACACGTCCAATAAATATATATGAAGCACCTACTAGGTGCCATGTGTTCCCACTAGAGACTGGGAATCTAATGACAAACAAGCAGGTGAGATTCTTGTTGTCTGGGAATTTACAATCTGGTTGGGGAGATTGGTGGGAAAATCTAGGCTGCCTACAAAGGTTGGAGGGAAGATCCAAATATTCAAGTGGGTCTGAAAGTTTTAACATGCATCAGAATTGCCAAGAGGGCTTATTAAAGAGGCATTGCTGGACCTGATTCCCATAGTTTCTGATTCAGTAGATCTGTTTTTAGGCCCAAGAATTTGCATTCCTAACAATGCATGAGGAGGAGGCATGCTTTGAAACCACTGCTCTAAGGGTTATTTAGTTGGGGGAGAAATATTTCTTCATGTTGTCCTGTGCATCTGTGGAGGGTAATTCTGTACTTAGAAATAAGAGCCAAGGAACTATATAGATCTAATTAGTGGCCTGCTGGGAATAGCTCTCACTCTGCCTTAAAAGATCAACATGTCCTCTAACATGGGTAACACATCCAGCCACCAATAGTCACTTGACACAAGATCTGATAGACTAAGATATACATTAGGTAAGTTTGGCTACCACAGAGCCAAAATGAAAAGTAAAACATCAGGCCAGAGTGTGGTATCTTGAGTGCATTATTGAGTAATGGGAAAGTAGCATTTAACATACTGATGGGCTGCTAATGGGAAGAGAACCTACTAAAGGGGAATATTTTTATCCATCAATCAAAGAAACATTTCATTCTGACAGATAATGATACACTCTCATTTAATTGACAAGATGATTCAAATTTCCTCCAGTCTCCTGGATCTGGTTTCAATATATATTGGGGAGGCGGGGAAGCCTGAGTATTCCTTGTCTATAAAAGGGAGATTTTCCAGATTCATAGCCTTCTTGTCTATTGGAAAGATCCATGGCAAGAGTGAAAAGAAATATTGGGAAAAGGCCAACTTCTTCGAAAACCATATGTGGATATAAAAGTGGCATTATCTGTGAACTGAACAATTATATATATATATATATTTTTTAATTTTTTTTCCTCAAAAAAAGAGTGGATAGTTTTATGCTACAGGATAGGAGGGAGCAGAAATGAGCAACACAAGTTTTCTCATTTGGCTGACCTTTCTTCCAGACCAAGTAGAATGAACTGCTCACACTGGGGATGCCATTTTGTTGTGCTCTGCAAACAGTCTTCTGCTAAAGCCACAAAGGAAACTAACTAGTTGGGCAAATAAATATCCAACCTTAAAGACAGTTGCAAGTAATCTGGAAAGTCATAGCTATCTGGTTGCCCATTCTTTGTCTTGGCACAGGTAATTAAAAGCTAGTTAGTTTTGCCAATAACCAAGTGTTTAAGATGACAGCATGCAGGCCAAAGCTGACCAATAGATACCATTTGTTGACCTGCATATTTTGTTCCTGTTGTTGTGCCTTTAAACATTGAACATGAATGGCTAAAATGAACACTTGCTCTTTTCTGTATAACCTTGTCCTGACATTTTTCCAATATGTAGATACTGGAGGTAGTCCTTGCCTAGACTGATGACATCTTTAAGTTACCAACCAATCCCCTGGGCAGACTTGAGGTTTTGACCTCTGGTGTATAATTTACAAAATCACCCTTCAATTCTAGCATTCTTCTCTGATGAATTCTAACTATACCTCATTTTTTTTCACTTCACTAGTGAAAGCATAGGTTTTTCCACAAGAATTTTAATTGTTCCTAGGTGAGTGATGTAAAACTATATGAAACTCTGGGAGGAAATAAGTTTCTCAGTAAAGGTGTAGAATTACATTGTATATGATTCACACACAGTCCAGATTGTTGATCTGTTTTGCAATGGCTTAGAAATTTGGGATGTTAGGGAACCTGATGCGAAGAACTAACTGACTCATTAGAAAAAACCCTAATGCTGGGAAAGACTGAAGGAGGGAGGAAAAGGGGACAACAGAGGATGATGAGATGGTTGGATGGCATCACTGACTCAATGGACATGAGTTTGAGTAAGCTCCAGGAGTTGGTGAT
>SJYX01009268.1:0-22314 GCA_006410675.1 Oreotragus oreotragus | reverse complement strand
GCTGCGATTCATGGGGTCACAAAGAGTCGGACACGACTGAGCGACTGAACTGAAATGAACTGAACTGAATGTAGTACTGCCATTTTTAAAGCAAGAGGTTACCATGATGATTCATCTTATCCATCATTGCTAAAGGCTTACATGACCCAACTACTGTACTAAGTGCTCAGAATACAAAATGAAGCCGCAGTTCTAACCCAGAAAAAGTCCATGGTGTACATGGATAACAAGAATCAAAGGAGGGAACCTCAAGTAGAAACAGAGTGGGTGGTGGTTTAGTTGCTAAGTCACATCGGACTCTTTGCGACCCTTTCGACTACAGCGCACCAGGCTCCTCTGTCCAAAGGATTTTCCAGGCAAGAATACTGAATGGGTTGCCGTTTCCTTCTCCAGGGGATATTCCTGACCTAGGGATCAAACCTGGGTCTCCTGCACTGCAGGCAGATTCTTTACTGACTGAGCTACCAGGGAAGTCCAAGAGGGAGTGGGGATGTACACAAAATGGAAGATTTAGGTGAATCTTATAAAAACAAATCATATTGTATTATCAGCTTAAGATCCTGTTTTGGCTCATCGTCACCATTGAGAATCAGCTAAAAATGAAAATTTTTGTCCACCAAATGAAGAGTATATTTATATATATTAATGCTTCTACAACCAAATCCAGTGGTGTCCACATATAGATCCCAAATTACAAGTGTCTCTTCTAGAGATTTCATTCAGCCTACCTTCCTAATACACATCTTAGTTCAATGGTTTGAAAATTTTAAGGCTAACTTCATTCAGTGTTTGAGAACAGGGAACAGATGGCTCACACAGCATAAACTCTCCCAAGAACTAATTTTTACCAATCACATGTGGTTAAAACCCAGATTTATACCTACAGATTAGTGAGCAAAAGAAACCCTCAGAATGACTTGACAATTATTCAGTGTGACAGCTGTTTGTACCACTATCAAATGTGAGTTTTAAAACATAGGCTAACACCTCTGGTTCCTCTGGATTAAAACAAAACAAAACAAAAATTAAAAAAAAAAACAAAGACCCTGAGATACAATACCAATCACAGTATAAAACAAGTCTTTGTAAAGAGAATTTAGAAAGTGCAAAACACTAAGTAACTACATAATAGACAAAGAAAATTGTAGACATACATACCCACTCATTCTAATGTTCATGCTGTATACCATGGCTTCAGGCCTTATTTTCATTAAAAAAACAAAACAAAAACACTGCAATATTATCTATGCTGGATATGGTTCTACCCAAATAGAAAAAAAAAAAAAAATCACTTGCTTAGGTGACGGTTTTGATGCTTCTATCAGCTGCTTGAAATAAACAACATCAAAAAACTTCTGTTCACAGTCACACGGTTCCCAAATGCATAGTTTGTCTTTTTTTCCCCCCCAGAAGAGGCCAGCCTCTGTCTCTTGTACAGTAAGCCCCTTGAAAGTTGGGGCCCATGACTGTCTCAATTACTGCTATATTCCCAGTGCCAAGTCCAGTACACATTTGCTTATTTAACTTTTAAAAACCTGTTTAAGTCAACTCTCAGGCATTTGTTAGTGGGTTACACAGAATTATTGAATTTTCCTAATAATGGAATATAGGTTAAAAAAAAATCAGGATGGGAAATTAGAACCCAAACTTTTCAACTTGGATTTAAATCCAAATAAAAACAAAGTAAATGTTGGCTTTGCTTATAATGGAAGATAACTCAAAACACTTTTATTTTAAAATAATTTGTCGTATGCCTTTATATTTTAAGCACAAAAGAGATTATACTGTGCAACAGCATTCATTACTCTACAACTTTTCATTACAACCACATAAAAAGTATATTCTCAATTTTATAAGGTTTAGAAATTCAAGAATATCTCTGTATTAAAAAACAGAAAGACAAGAGGGATAGNTGCCCTACTGAAGCCCATGCACTGCAACCAGAGAACAGTCTCTCTTCTCGGCAACTAGAGAAAGCCGACATGCACCAACAAAGACCTAGCACCACCAAAATCAGGGAAAAAAGACATCATATTAAGATAACCGCCAGATGGGCCATGCATAACACAAATTATTTAAAGTTCACATATCTAACAAAGGACTCATATCAGAATGCACACAGAACTCTGACAAGTTAACAATAAAGACACAAATAATCTACATTTTGACAATGAGATTTGAACATAGATTGTGCAAACGGAATAGATTAATATATCTTCACAAAGGGAGATGTAGCAATGTCCAATATATACATGTGGCCAACATCATTAAGCATCAAGGAAAAGCACGTTAAAATCACAAGGTGCTACCAAAAATAAACTCACTAAAATTGCTAAAATAAAAAAGATGAAATGTTAAGGATATGAGGCATATGAAACTCTCACAAATTGCTGGTAGAAGTATAAATGGTACAACCACTTTGGACTACTAGAGAACTATTTAGCAGTTTCCTATAATGTTAAATGGGCTTCCCTGACGGCTCAGTGGTGAAGAATCTGCCTGCAGTGCAGGTTAGATCCCTGAGTCAGGAAGATCCCCTGGAAAAGGAAATGGCAACCCATTCCAGTATTCTCACCTGGGAAACCCCATGGACAGAGGAGCCTTGTGGGCTACAGTCCACGAGGGCACAAAAGAGTCAGACAGGATTGAGAGACTAAACAACAACAAACAAACATACAGCTACTCAATCACTGAAAAATTCCAGCCCAAGAGTATACAAAATTAAACAGACATTTATAGCAGCCAGAACTGGAGACAACTCAAATGTCCATCAACAGGTAACTAATCGAAATATACCCAACGGAATACTACATTAAACATTAAAAACAAATGATTCATTGACTTACACAATTACATGTTTGAAACTCAAAACCAGAAAACCATACATAGAATACATGCTGCATGACTCCATTTAATGGAAATACAAGAGAAGAAATGAGATACTGGTTATAGGAGACACACAGAAATTTTCTGGTAAATTAAAATGTTCTAATTATTTATTCTTGCCTAGAGAATCCCACGGTCAGAGGAGCCTGGTGGGCTGCAGTCCACAGGGTTGCACAGAGTCGGACACGAGTGAAGCAACTTAGCATGCATGCATACATTAGAGAAGGAAATGGCAACCCACTCCAGTGTTCTTGCCTGGAGAATCCCAGGGACAGAGGAGCCTGGTTGGCTGCCATCTATGGGGTCACACAGAGTCGGACACGACTGAAGCGACTTAGCAGCAGGAGCAGCATAGTTACACAAGAGCAGACAACTACTAAAAACTCAATGGACTGAACACAGTATCTGCACATTTTATGTTAATTAAATCTATTGTAAAATCAGCAAGAAAGGATCCCACCACCTATTCCACTGCCCCCTCTAAAGACAGGTTCTGCATGCAGATGCTATGGTATCTTCTTGGCATGTGGAAACCACTCAGACTGTCTCTGTACATCAAGTCTCTGTACATCTATCAGAGGGTCTTTCACATCTTTTGCTCAGCCAGCTTATGCCACCCTTGCAATTTCCTTAAGTATGTCACCCTGAAGAGTGAGCCTGATAATCGGCTGCCACTCTTGCATTCTGACTGACTAGCATTCACTCCTAATCAATTACAGATGTGGGAACAGTGCAAAGGTAGACCTTATGCCAAAGTAACAATTTTTTCTCCCATTCAAGAGCAAATACCTTCTTTAAACTCCAAGTCATCAAAATAGAGCAAATGACATCTGGAAATAACACTACAATGCCATGTGTTTGGCCCCTTTGGATGATAACTGTAGGCAATGTGAGCAGAGAGTTGCTATGCCAGCCTTGTGATGCTGTAGAATATAGCAACTCCACAGTCCTGCAATATGGATAAAGTGCTGAAAGCGCAAAGGGAAACTAACAAATGGGTGCACGCAGAAGTTCATTTAATAAAATTCCCCTATGGTTCTTTTAACAAATAAATAGTTGTTGTTTATCTTATTTCCATATTCAACTTAGGCCCCAGTTCTCTATTCTTAGATGTGACTTCTCGACTCTTTACTACTTTTCTGGGATCTATTTTTAAAAACTAATATTTCCAAGGAAAGTAATACTCAAGTAAATTCAATCACATAAACTGCTTTGAAAACATTACAGTTTTAGAGGTGTGGAAAAACCTGAATTAGGTGTACAAACACCAAAGTAGTCATCTATAGAGGAAAGGAATGGGGCAGGAGAGAGGTCATGTACTTTTGATCTTACCTTATTTTTCTGTAACAGTTTGCATTATTCTTACATTAACATGATATTTTGATGTTACTTGTATCATGCAGCCATCCACTTTAACAATGACTATAAATGTAAGCAACTGATAACAAAGGAAAGCTGATTTAAAAGCCTTTCTTCAGATGCGGGCATCTGATTTCTTAATTCATACTGATAAGGAATCAGATTTCCAATTTATCCAATATATTGAGTTCAGTAAGACTTTCTTGCTCGAAAGGAGAAGTCAGGAAGCAAATTTTGGCAACAATAATATCTCCCATTACCCTCTATTTTCATTTGTAAATGATAACATAAATTTATTATGTGCAAAGAATGGTACTGAGCACTCTATAAATATTTTCTTTATGCACCACCACCAAAATGACAGGAAAAACTATCATCATTACTCAACAGAAACTAAGGCTCTGGGGAAGTTACACTATGCTCAATGCCATACACAGTAGTTAGGAAGTGACAGCTTGGGAGTTCCCTGCTGGCCTAGTGGTTAGGATTCTGGGCTTTCACGACTGTGGCCTGGGTTCAATCCCTGGTTGGGGAAATGAAGTCCTACAAGCTGTGTGTTAAGAACACTACCCTCTCCTTACCCCAAAAGAAACCATAGCTCTGCTGGACTCCAGAGACCATAACTATAAGAAATCTAAACTGAAAGATGCTGGAAGAATGAATTATTAAAAGACTCAATGAATTTTGTACACTGTAACAAAGAATTGAATACAATAAATGAACACCCATCATAGCACACAGACTTCATATTCTTCTATGGTACTTGACTTCCTCACAATTATATGATGGTAACTATAAAGCATCTGTAGCTGAAGTGGGTCCTGGGGAAGTGAGGCTGAAAAGTAAAAATTATTATGTAGGAACCCATTTATGTCTTCAGCCAAAACCAGAGAGGTTTCTGATAAAAGAGGACAAAAAAAAAAAAAAAAAAAGAGCTTGAAGAATTAAGAAAAAATAAATGTCCTAGACCCTCATGTGTTACCTGACATCTTCTACTCAACATGACAAAACAGGAAAGAAATTGTTTTANAAAAAAAAAAAAAAAAAAAGAGCTTGAAGAATTAAGAAAAAATAAATGTCCTAGACCCTCATGTGTTACCTGACATCTTCTACTCAACATGACAAAACAGGAAAGAAATTGTTTTATTTCCATGTAACAAATTACCACAAATTTAGCAGATTAAAACATACGCACTGATTATCTCATTAAAAAAATTTTTTTTCAGGATTTTGAAACTGTTAACTCCACACCAAGATCATCCTTTTCCTTCCAAAACAACTCCTCAAAACTAACAATCCAATAAGCCTTTTCCTTCACTATTTTCTAAAATATTCAAGTGTGTGTGTGTTTTAATCTCTCAGTCTTATCTAACTCTTTGCAACCTCATGGACTGTAGCCTGCCAGGCTTCTCCGTCCATGGGATTTTACAGGCAAGAATACTGGAGTGGGTTGCCATTTCCATCACCAGGGGATCTTTCCATCCCAGGGATCGAACTTGGGTCTCCTGCATCGCAGGTGGGGGCTTTTACCATCTGAGCTACTAGGGAAGCACAAATTTCAAGTATCTTTATAAAAATGGATAAATACAATGTTCATATACAAATATAAAGGGTCAACTGCCATTACCGCTCATTGTAATGACTCTTTTAACAATGATACCCTAAAACATAACCAGGTATTCTGTGTTTTCCAAGAGAGCCTGAAGGATAGAACAGATCAAAACCAACTAGAAAACAAAATTTCTGGCAAGTATCACAGTGATGCAATTAGCACCTACTCAATTCATCTATTAAGAAAGCTCAATCTTATTCTGGCATTAAATTAAAATTGGTACAAGAAAGATGGAATAAACATAGCAATAAATGAACTGGGACGACTACCAACTATGGAATCTCATGGACAACTCTACCCGATAGAGAATAGAAGTCCCAGTGACATATTCTTGTATATTCTTATACAGTCCCATTTCTCCTCCAGACTCAGTGATTCCTCACCCAGTGTGAGCAGGTACATAAATACACTGTGACCAATGACTAGAGCTGCAGCTTGCAGATTGTTGGATTGGTAGTTCTGGGATCGGCAACCATGTCATCTGCTTTGCTGACTCCCTCCTGGTCGCTGCCCTAGCAGTCAGCACTCGAGCTGTGCCCAGAGGTTCTTCCTCTTGGACAGCGCCCTCTGTAATTAAGCAAAGAACAAAAACTGTATCTAGGAACTGACAGTCATCACAGAGGGATTTCTCTTCAAGATTCTATTCCTGCTTCTTAATGACCTGGAAAACAAAAATGCTGATATGATGATGATGTCTCAGTTTTCTCCTCCATAAAAATAAAAAGACTACCACCTGTTTTTTATTTCCTGCCCCTGGGGAGCTGTTATAGGGGATAAAAAGCTTTGAAAATTAAAAGCACAACACAAATATGAGTCTGGATTAGAGTAGGGACTGAATCCAAACTATATAAATGGAAAGTGAATGGGCATTTTGGCAGGGCAGATAACTGTATTTGCCATTAGAGCAAACTTCTTAAGTTTCAATATCTTCTTATACAGTAAGAGGAGCAAGATCTCTGACAGAAATTAAAGCTGCATAAAGCCTGCAAACAGGCTGTCCCCTCTCCCTAAACTGCCCTGTCTTCCTTGTTTTCAGGAACTTTGTCCTCCCAGATACTCCTCAACTGCAATTTGACAGAATTAAACTCTCCCACAGCTGCATGCTCATGACTCCTTATAAGCACTGATAGGATGTCATTTGTCATACTGTACCACCTAACTTTTTTTTTCTGTGCCCATCTCCACTAGCCCATATGAGTTCTTTGAGCTCTTCATTGTTATATCTGATACACGCTATAGACCCTAACTCTTTCCTAATTTCAGTTAACTAAAATGCAGCAAGAGGGGGGCGGTTCCCCTGGTGGTCGAGTGCCTAAGATCCTGGGTTTTCACTGCCATGGCATGGCCTGGGTTTAATTCCTGGTTGGGGAACTGAGATCCTGCAAGCCACACAGAGTAGCAAAAAAAAGAAAGAAAGAAAAGCAGTATAAGAATCTTTCTATAAGGCAATTTCCCCAGCTGTGTGGCAAGGCACACTGGAGAGGTGTACTGAGAGTACTGAGATATGATTTACTCAGCCTGGGATGGCCAATTAGAATTTATCAGTTTCTCTGTGTGCTATGATGTGAAAAGGTTAGAAAGCACTATACAGACCTATATTTAAAAGATTTAATTTTTAAAAAGATTAAATAAACAAGTAGGGTTAAACACTACACAAAGAGTAACATCAACTGAGACATCAAGAAAAAATACAATGACTAGAATAATTGCTTCACATACTGTTCACTAGAAAATAAATGTTTCAGAACATTGGCATCAGGTAAGTATTATATCCTGAAAGAGAAAAATAACACAGCTACCTCAAGTAGCAGTCAGTCAGTCTGTGTAAACACCATATGGTCTGCTAATTCAATCAAAAAGAACTCTAGGATTTACTTTATCATCTTGCAGGAAAAAACTGAAAATAAAGTTGCTAGAAATATTTAGAAATTATTTTGCCACCCCCAAATATCTAACAAAATACATATAGTACCAAAGGTTTATTCACCCTTTTAAACCTCCCTTTTTCACAAAACCCTTCATAGGCTGCATTTAAAACAACAACTGATTGGCTCAGTCTTTTCATTTATATTTTAAAACCAATCATTACTTTGCATCCTCCACCCACTCCCTGCCAGGTTCAAATCCTCTGGCCCTCTCTACTCCATCTACAACAAACAAAACACAGACCTTCATCATGTCTTGCCTAGACTACACCCATCATTTCAAAACAGTCTTCTCAACTCTAAGATTACCCTCTTGAAATTCACCTTTTGCCCAGAAGTTTCCATCATCAAAAATGACAAACAAGTTATACTTTTCTGCTTTAAAATTTTTTTTAAGGAATCTTAATCTTATTTTCTACAGATTATGTTGTATAATCTAGACATCAGTCTTATACTTCTGAACTCAAAGTTTACTGGGACTCTTCATCTTTTCCAAAAGAACTGACCTGGGTATCATCTTTTCATGACATACCTTCCCAGATTCATTAAGCTAGGATAAAAGGCTCTCCTGCTAAGCTAGGATAAAAGGCTCTCCTGCTAAGCTAGGATAAAAGGCTCTCCTAAGTATGTATCCTCGGTCCAGATGATGAGAACAAGGTAAACACCTAGGGGTTTTCCTTTTCGTTTTAGCTAAAAGTTTAATGCAGGGCTGAGTGGCAAGAACTTATTTCCATTTAGGATATTTGTCCAAAATCCTTGGCTCTTAATCTGCCTTCTTTTTAATCTTTTATTGTATGCCACCTCAAACCCCATTTGGATATACATGAATGTCAAAGCAAGGTCTTTTGACCTTGCAGGTTGTTTCTAAAGAAGAGCATATTTCTGTTATTAAATTACTACCCAACTATTTATGAATGTTTCACACGCACAAAGACCTATACTTCTTAAAGGCTCACTCCCACTCCAGTATTCTTGCCTGGAGAATCCCATGGACGGAGGAGCCTGATAGGCTATAGTCCACACGGTTGCAAAGAGTCAGACACGACTGAGCGACTTCACCTTCACCTCACCAAATACTTCAGGCTCTCATTTGGTGAGTCCTTGCCTATGCTCAAAAAAGAGGAACACAACTTCAGAGTCAAGACTGTATCCCATAAACAACTATCATCTTCAATCTTCATAATAATAAGTACTCAAAAAGTGAGAGGCACAATGTGCCACAAAAAAGTGCTGAACTTTTATATTTATTACCTTTGCATTCTCAAAACCATTACCTTTTCAGCAGGGACCTTCCTTAACTACCCTTTACACACACGCACACACACCTGCCTCAACTTCGCCTGCATCTTCTTAAACTCTTTCCCTTATTCCTTAGCACTTCTCATTTTTCTAACATATATTTCAGACATTTTAAATATATACAACATATATAGTTGAGGTCACATATATTGCTGATTAAACAACTTTACCATTTGTCTCTCCCAGTAGAATTTAATCTCCACAAGGGCAAGGTCTTTGCTTTTTCACTGATATAACTTTAATGCCCAGAAGAGTCCCTGGGCACACGGTGGGTACTTAAGAAATATTTAAATGGATGAATAACAATGAGAACAAATGTGACAATTATTTGAAAGCACTCTTCTTCTCTCAATATTCAATACATTGACAAATTCAGAAAACTCAATCTACATCCAAATCATAATCAAATCATCTGTCTATCTCCCAAGTCATGAACATAATCCATGTTCTTGACTTATTTTTTACTTCTGGCCTTGTTGCTTTCAGTCATCCCCCCCATATAACTCCTTCTCCTTATCACAGAAGAGTAACCCTCATAAAGAATAAATCAGATCACATTACAACCCCACTGACAGCTCTTTCACTATTAAGAACAAAATCCAAATTTCTCACCCTGATTTACAAAGTTCTACAGGAGCTGTCTCTCTATTTCTCGAACTTCTTTATCCTTTTCTCTTCATTTGTGCGTGCATGCTCAGCAAGTAGCTCAGTTGTGTCCGACTCTTTGCAACCCTATGGACTACAGCCCACTGGGCTCCTCTGTCTATGGGATTTTTCAGGCAAGAATGCCAGAGTAGGTTGCCATTTCCTTCTCCAGGGGATCTTCCCAACTCGGAAACCGAACTCATGTCTCATGTGTCTCTTGCATTGCAGGCGGATTCTTTATTGCTAAGCCATCTAGGGAAGCCCTTCTTATCATCTACTCCATTTTAACTACACTGGCCACTTTTCTACTCTTTAAAAGTATCAAACTCATTCACTAAGAGTTAACTCACTGGAAAACACCTTGATACTGGTGAAAGATTGAAGGCAGGAGGAGAAGGGGATAACAGAAGATGAGATGGTTAGATGGCATCACCAATTCAAAGGATGTCAGTTTGAGCAAACTTCAGGAGATAGTGAAGGACAAGGAAGTCTGGTGTGTTGCAGTCCACGGGGTCCCAAAGAGTCAGACACAACTGAGCAACTGAACAACAACAATGTTACCAAGTAAAAGAATATTTTTATATTGAATTCAAACAAAATCTGCATATTTGATATTCATAAGAGTCATGTTAAAACCATAACAATACTGAAAGGTTAAGAAAAAAAATCATTAAAAAAAGACAAATGAATTAGCAATATTAATACTGGAGAAAACAGGTTTCAATAAAAAAGCACTACTGGGGACAAAAATGATAAAGAAATGAGTCCCTAGGAAAATATAATGATCCTGGACAAAGTATGTACCCAGTGACACAGATTCAAAAACAATATCTGACAGAATTGCAAAGAGAAATTGAAAACACAGTGGAAAGTTTTAACACATATTTTCTAAAAACTAGTAAAATTGGGAAATTACTATAGCTGCAGTATACTTGAACAAGACAATCAACAAGTCTGACATGTGGAAACATTCATTAGGCAGTGAGATGAGATGATTCTGGAGTTCAAAAGACAAATATGACTTAAAGTATAACTTTAGGAGTCATCGAGAGAAGGCAATGGCACCCCACTCCAGTACTCTTGCCTGGAAAATCCCATGGATGGAGGAGCTGGTAGGCTGCTGTCCCTGGGGTCACTAAGAGTCGGACCCGACTGAGCGCCTTCTCTTTGACTTTTCACTTTCATGCACTAGAGAAGGAAATGGCAACCCACTCCAGTGTTCTTGCCTGAAGAATCCCAGGGAGGGGGGAGCCTGGTGGGCTGCCGTCTGTGGTGTCACACAGAGTCGGACACGACTGAAGTGACTTAGCAGCAGCAGCAGTCATCTGCATATAGATATGAGTAAAGCTACAGGAAGATGACATAGAAGGATGCAGTTAAAGGATATTAAACAATCACCCTCAAAAAAAAAGGCAGAAAATATGCAGTGTGGGATATTCTCTAATGTCTGTCCTCACACTGCCCATAATTTCAGTTATCCTATTAAGTGAATATATTGATTTGTGCATGTAAAATATGAGGAAAAAAATTAAGTGGTACATTAAAAAGTAAGAAACCAAGAAAGCTGAACGACCTTCAAAAATGTGCATTAAAGTGTTTAAAACAGACTCCCAAAATTAAAGTTCCCAAGGCCAATCACAGGTTCTCTTGCTCCTCTTCCAGACACACCTTTTTTTTTTAATTAAAGATTTGGTTGCACTGATTCTCGTTGCTGTGTGGGGGCTGTCTCTAGCTGTGGCAGGCGGGGTGCACTGGCTTCTCTTGTTGCGGACTACAGGCTCTAGGCAGCACAGGCTTCAGTGGCTGCAGAACTTTGCTCAGGAGTTGTGGCACACAGGCCTAGTTGTTCTGTGGCATGGGGAATCTTCCTGGACCAGGGATAGAACCTATATCTCCCGCATTGGCAGGTGTATTCCTATCCACTGTACCACCAGGGAAGTCCCTGATACATTTTTTTAAAATAAGTGTAAGAGATTGTTCCCTTAGCTGAGTTCCTCCCTTAGAGAGTGGCTCATATTTTTCACCTAGGCATCTCAGTTGCCTTACCCCAAACCCAGTCCTGTTGAAGAATCTCTATCATAAATGTGATCTGAGCAATACAAGCATACATGGTCATTTGCCATGCTTTTCTACTTGGGGCAACCCAAGAACACTACTTTTGGCTATCTATTTTACATATGGTTGCAAATCTCTAAGACAGAATAAAAGAGTATTTCTCTCTTCAGAAAGACCACTAAAGGAAAATTCTCTTCTTTCAGAACATCAAGAAGAAAACATAACAAAAAAGGAAGAAGAACTAAGAATACATACGCACACTCCAAGACAGTAACATCGGCCATGCTTACAGTCAGCCTTAACTTTTACTAGCCCCACACTTAATTTGGAGTCAGAGGACTCAGTTTCAAACCTCAGTTCTCTCCTTTCTTGATCTCTCTAATCTTCCATTTCTTCATTACATAAGTGAGGGACAGATCTAAAAGCACTCAGAGACTCTTCAAAAATGACAATTCGTAAACCATTCTAAACATAATCATACAGCTTTACTTGGAGCCTTGCCTCCAAAGGAGCTATCTGGTAAAATGTTGGCTGCCAGGGCCTCCAGGAACTTTTCAAACTCCAAATTCCTGAAGAGAAACGAAAAGGAAAAAAGGAAGAAATGCAAAAGGACACTTCTCCAACAGAAATGGCTTTATGTTCTGTAATTATTTATGTTACAAGCACCACAAAGCTACATTTGAAACTGAAATTGTTACTTTATGTATCAGAATTATTAAATAACTTAATTTGAGATATTATAAACTCATGAGTTTAAGACTGAGTTGACACATCTAATAATCAGCCAAAATACCTTAGTCAATTATCCCCACCTTGATTTTTTCTGAGTGGTTTACTCGTAAAGGCCACCAGGACCAGATTCTCTTTACTGATAAGGGTAGTGACTTCGTCTAGTAACAATTTTGATTTAGGGTTTTAAGTCTGGTAACTTGTTATACATTATAATCTTGATTTAGTCCAATGACCAAAATAGAACACTTAATTTATTGATGAAGGAAGAAAAGCCTAGGAAGCCAATCTCCCCTCTGGGGTATTTATTGGAGTAAATAAACTGGAATAACCATTTATGCAAACATAGTGGGGCAAACAACAAAATCATACAAAATTAGAGGACTTAGCTCGTTCTAAATGTGTGCAGTTTTCCACAAAATATATTATTATTTAAAACTAGGTCCCTTTACTAACATTCTGCCTGCCCTGACTAAATTTAATAAACCAAAGAGCAGATGACCAAAATGTTTGTGTCCCCCCACCCCCACCCTAGGGGCCTACTGGGCCATGGTTTGCTTGAATGTTTATGGGTGTGGTGTGAAATATTTAAAGCAATGACCAAAATTTTCCATAAAAGCCCATCCAAAATCTAAAAGCTTTCCTACTCAGAAAGATTCATCTCCAAACATTTAAAAGATTTACTATTCCACTATGACACTCTGGTTTTTTACATTTAATATTTAGGTAGGAGGTGGTAAAGGGGGAGAAAGAGGGCATAATTAGTTTTGCTTGTAAAACGTTCATCACAGTTGTAGTGCCAACTGAGCTATACAGCCTATTGGGGGTCTAATAAATTTCAGGGTATTACACTTTGAGTAATAGAGGTGGGGGTTGTGGTGGAAATCAATAAATGGCTACTACTTCTTTGCACAGACCCATATGGAAGTAATCAAGCGCAAGGGTGGCAGCTGGGGCCAATAACAGTCACCTGCAGTTGAGGGACATGGGGGTTTCAGATGGGTTTTTAATGCTAATTTCCTACAGAAACAATGAGCTAGAAAGAGCAGAGTAACAGACGAGGCCGGATGAAGAGAGACCAGCTAGAACAATGGCTGCACCTGGTGCTGGGAGCAGAGGGACAGAGCCGGCACGCGCCCGCCGGCAGCAGAGCGCACATCTGTCACCCTCCAAGAGGCCCATCCCCCAGCTCTTCCAGCAGGGCAAGTAACCAAGGTCCCTAAACACTAACAGCTTGCCACACAGCAACAGGTTTGAGTTAAGGCTGATGCATTCTCTCTACACACCCTTCTCCCATGACTAAGAATTAGTTAAGGAAGCAGGGTTGGCTCCTTGTCAGCTTGAAGCGAGGCTTATTAAAAATGCAAGAAACACATTTTAACTGCAACTTTGATGTTAGGGAGACTGAGAAAAATCACAGGGTAAGGTAAATCTGATTGAGTGTTTATGCTGCTAGTATCATGCTCGCTACTTTCTAACTTAATTCTTACAACCCACAATAATAGCTATCTTTATTCCCATTTTACAGGTGAAAAAACTGGGGGTGAGTAGTGATGGTTAAATTTGCTCATGGTTACACAGTCTAATTCCAAAGCCTACATATTATCTTTTCAATGACTTTCCCCCACCTGTCCTAACTAGCATAACCAAATGAAAATACATATCCTAATTACTCCAGAACTTCAGCCATGAGAAGCAACTGCAGACATATGCACATATATATTCCATACAGAACTGCACTCCACCTTGCCAGGCATCTCTAACAAGCTGCTCAAGACTGAATGATAACAGGATTTCTGCTAGCCGTTGCTTTAAACAAAGCACAAAGAGTAGCTTTTGCAAGTTTTGGCATGCTTGAGAAAAGTAAATCCATATGCATTTTAAGTTTCCCAGCACAAATATGACGCCACATAGATCTTAAAAGTTAAACACTGTTTGGAAAGCCCATCAACCAGTGAGAATATAAAAACCCAGTTATAGTGGGTTGTTTTTCTGCAAGACACAGCCACTCCTAATTCCTGTATTTATTGACTTGAACTTGGAGGGAAAATTAAACAACTCACACAGTCCACCCAAGGAGAAACCTTTTAAATTATAGAGTTCCTGGTATAAATCTTAAGTTTAAAGAGGGGGTAGGGGGTATCATGTATATAGATAATTATCTCAGAAACAAACAATTACTCTTGGATTTGGCAAGGCAGCAACAACAGCTAGGCAAATTGAAAACATAGTAGAAATTAACACTGTGTAGTTATGTATCTGACAAAGTCTGAGTTAACGCACTTGGAGCTAACGAAAGGTGAACTTTTTCATATATCCATTGTGCTTCTTCCAAAAAAATGAAGAGTCCAAATTCTTTCTGTCCTTCTAAATTCTAATCAAATGCTAACCCTTCTTGAAGATTCTCTTGATTGCCTGAGTCGGAAATAATTTCCAGGATTTACACATTTGAGTTCATTTTACTTCCTCTAGAAGACTTTTTATCTCTTACCATCTTATCACACACAATGGGCAATGAAAAACTGTAAAATCAATGTCCTGGAAACTCAGGATACAATTCTAGTCCAAGCTCAGTTACCAACTAGGGTAATAAATGCTGGGCCAGGCTGACTTTTTACCACTCTATCACCCTTCCTCAACTTTCCTTATCTATAAAATAAGGCAACTGACTAGATTATCCTTAAGATCCTTTTCAATCCTAACATTTTCAATAGGGGACTTATGAACATGACTGGCCTTAAAAAACCTTCAATGCCTGATCCACCTAGTCTTTCAGATCAACTTGAATTTTTCCAGTTTCATATAAAGTATGTTCATTCAAACTTAAAAGCACTCTTCCTTTATGTTCCAAAGATGCAATTTAAATGTCATTATCTTCTCTAGTTTACTGACATTATTGTAGTAAATACCTTCAACCCAACATGGCCCCTTGCTATAAAATAAGCCTTGGTTGGCTCATTCCTGGGGCTTCCCTGGTGGCTCAGAGGATGAAGCGTCTGCCCGCAATGCAGGAGACCCGTGTTTGATCCCTGGGTTGGCAAGATTCCCTGGAGAAGGAAATGGCAACCCACTCCAGTACTCTTGCCTGGAGAATCCCACGGACAGAGGAGCCTGGTGGGCTACAGTCCACAGGGTCACACAGAGTCGGACACGACTGAGCGACTTCACTTTCTTTCTTTCTTTTGGGTCATTCCTGGAAGCCAATTTAGGTTTCCTCTTTTTACAGTAGGAAAGTTTCTTGAAAGCTTTCACAGTCTTCAGAAAGATGAGCATCTTCCATAAGATGTTACCAAAAAAACCAAATGAGCTTTTTGGCCAACCCAATACTATAATTTTCTCTAATATTCAAGTCAAAAATATTGGTTATTGCCTTAGTAATAAGCAGCTATCCTCCTGAACCGTGTTGGCCCTAGGAGGACATTTAATAAGCCACCTTTATTTGCAGTCAGGGTAGCTCCACATATTAAAATGCATATTATTTATCATTTCATATGCTTCTTGAAACTCTAGCATCAAAAGTATTCCTGGTAAGGACAGGCGGCAGTAGGAGAATGACTTCACAGTAGACCCTAACCTGTACTACACTTCAGCATTAAGTCTTTTTCTCTCCACTCAACCTAGGAGCACGTCATTTAGAGTACAATGAAAAGAGCTTGCTCACTGAAAGAGTATCAATTAAATTAAATACAAATCCTATACCCTCTCAAATATTCAAACAAGTCTCCAAAGATTCTGAACACCGGAACCTATCAAAAAAACAAACTCAAAATTTGTTACTAAATCATTTAATCAACTGGGTGTAAGAGGATATGCATTTTAAAAGTTCATTTACAAAGTCTCCCCCAGCTAAAGAAATCTAACTGCAAAACTGAAAGAAGAAAATGAACAATATTGTACTAATACTGTGCTCTTAAAATAATTACCCAACTGACGTAAGTGAAGACTGAAGAATTTTTAAGGAATAAAGTGCTTTTTAAAGTTCCTATTTGCATTCTGAAAGAAAAGAAATACAGTTTAAAGCTCTGTTCTGATATAATAAAACAGGTTCATTTGCATTACAATATTTAGAATACTTTCCAAATCATTTATAATCACAGTGAGAAAAAAAGATGGCATACAACATTTGTAACAGAAACAAATGATCTGGGAGGTAAGTACAGTGAGAGGAAAGTACCCTGAAAACCACATAGATAAGATCTATTCTTAGTCTAACAGCCTGATGTTAAAAATGCAGAAGATTTAGGAGACAATCACAGCAAAATAATGAACATCTAGAAAGTTCTGAAACTAACTTGTATGCCTTCTATGTGCCAGACAAATTTCGCCAATAATGACATAAGGCAGGAATTTCAGAAACCGACTCAAAGAGAAGTAGCTTGCTTGAGATTAGAGAGCTAGCAAATAAGAGCTGTATAGTATGTCTAATTCCCAAACCCATGCTCTTCTCATAGTTGTCCAAATTAGGGGGCCTGGAAAAACACGAATACAATGTACAGAAATAGCCAAAAAAAATTAAATTATGGATCACAAACTAAAAAGGACTATAGAACGCAATAGCTAACTACACATGAATTTACTGCATCACAAAACTACTCCAAACTTACAATTCAAATCAGGTTTGTCGATGTTAGTTATTTTGCATGTAGGAAGTAAGCAGAAGAAAACAAGATAGGAAGAAATTATGAGAGGAAAAAAAAAAGAGCTAAATACATTAAAACTATCTTTAATTCACCCAAATATGTTGAAATAAAATGTGACAATAAGAAAGAGTATTTTATGAGTCATCTTTTTTTTTAACACTATTCGTATTATGCATACCAAAGGAGAAAAAAATTTCCCTCAAAATATCACAGAAAGACTCATGTAGAATACCTTAAAGAAATATTTGTGGGACTAGTTTCCTAGCCATAGAATTCATATGTAACGTTTGATTAAAGTTTCCATTCAAGAAAGCATGGCATTCAAATATAAAAGTGGAAGTGAAAAATGATACAGTAAAAATATGAATTAAATGAAGTTCAAAATAACACTGAGTAGCTAAAGGCTAAACTCTCATCAAATATCAAAAGATTCATACCATCATAATCTGAAATAATTGCCCATGTTAGCCCCCAAAACTGAAGTGTACTTACCCCAAATGCCCAGGTTATAACAATCCAGAATCTTAAAATATACCAAATTTATTTGAGATAGATACAGAGAAGCTCCTCTTTTTCTCTTCCTAATCTTCAAAGCCCAATGTGAGACCAGCCTTCCTCCTTCTTTCATTAGCTGGACATGTGTCAGCTCTCTCACATCTGCGATTTCTCACTGACTAGAGCTGCCTGTCCCATTCCAGGGAAACACAGATGGATCCCAGATGGGAAGGTCCTGCCAAACAGACCAGCTCTTCACCTTGCCAGAATCCCCAGATACAGTCAGTCTCTCTGTCTCTCTCCTTTTCTCCCTCCCTCCTCCTTCCTCTCCCTCCACTACCCTTCCAACCCTCCCTGTTACCAGGGCTCTTTGCCAGCTGATGTCACTAAGTACACACCTCCCAGTGGCTCCTGGCCAATCTGACATTAACTTGTTAAATACGTGTAATTTGTTTATGGCTGACAATAACAGCAAGGATATTATGCAAAACCTATCTGTGCAAGTCCCTAGTGGACTAACATGTAGAAACACACACTGACACAGAGACTCATATTTTGGGGAATATTCAAATGTTTAACAATTACTATTTAAAGTCCTACATATTGTCTGGTTTCTGCTATTGTTTAATAGCTTCTGCTCTTTGAACCAGTTTTAAAATTCTACATATGAAAAATTCCTTCTTAAAATGAATGATTAAAAACGAACATGTAATTGGACATAAAATACAAAGTTGAAAATTAATTTGGGGAGCTATATTAACAGAAATATATGTAAATGAATCACACAAGCCGCCTCTCAGATCCAGACTTGGTAGCACTGCAAAACTGGCACGTGATTAAAATAAGACAATGCAGGCAACATGGTTCTGATGCTGTAAAGATTATAAATGAAAGATGGAGGCACAATTCAAAAAATTGTTCTAAAACAAGGCAAATATGAATGTGAGAAATAACATAATGCTTAACACTGAGGAGCTGCTTATGCAAGCTTCAACAATGAAGAGACAAAACATACATTTAGAAATATTAACAATGAGAACCCAAAGAGGAGGACTGAGCTGCTCAAGGTCAGAGTTTACTCACTTATACCTCCAAATACTTAGCATGTAACAGCTGCTTAGTCAATTTCTGCTAAATGAAAACTGATCATCAAAAACTGACATTGTAATTGACACACAAAATATTACCACTGAGGTAAACTGGGTGAAAGGTCCACTGGACCTCCTTTTCGTTTTTTTAAAACTCCCTGAAAATCAGTATTTTAAAACAAAAAGTTACCAGGGGGAGTGTTTGGCTGATTCCTGGTCACATTACATCAACACATATCTGCATAAAGTCTCCATGAACACAGATTAAGAATGAAAGCTCTTCCATGTACATAATCAAAATAGGTGTGGGTATGATTCTCTAACCCTCTTCTATCATATTTGGAATCTGTAAACAATTTTTCAGTCATGGCAATTCGGGCAAATAAGAAGAAAGACTATTTCTGTCAAGGGCAACTTACTGACTAGGTTTCATGTCTGTAGTTCCATCCCAGTGGGGGCAGTAATAGAAGCAACAGCAGCCGGCTGAGTGCTTACCATGCGTATTAAATGCCAGAGACAGTTTCAATGGTCTGAATCTTCACAAAGACCCTGTATTATAAAGTTTCTAAATATTATCATCATCGCAAAGTTATAGCTAAGGAAAATAGGCATAAGAGTTACATAACTTGGCTATTTAGCCCACAAAGCAAGTGTCAGCACCAAGTAGTCTGGATTCACAGCCGGAAAACTATAGCCTATTGCCTAGCAGAAAAATGAATCAAAAGATGCCACTGGTGTCCTGGATCACTAGCTCTGGGAGAAGCCAGCCACCATATCATAAAAACGTCAGCAGCCCTACGATGTCTATATGGTAAAGAACTGAAATCTCTTGCCAACGCCAGCATTAACTTGTTCACATAACTAACCACAATCACCCAATTAAAATACCTTGGAATTTTGACCTATAGGAAGTGCAGGAGAGAATAAATAAATCTAGTATTATTTTAAAAAGGAAAAAGAGATGGTTCTTTCACTTCTAGCACCCAGACTACAGTTCCTAAATACCATTTCCCACTACAAGGAAGCAGAGTTCTTTAGAAAAACAGTTGACTCCTGGTATAGGGCAGGAAATGTACAAAACTTGTCATATCAGAAATCAATTAAGCTATCCAAGTCTTTTGGAGTTAGGTCCAAGGGACTTAGAAGCCAACCTGAAGAGACTCCCACTAACCAAAATGTGATCATCTGAGCATCAGTAAAATAGTAACAATAACTTCAATGGATTGAAACACAACAAAATACTTACATTCATGACTTTAGAATGGAACTTAGAAAAAAACTGATTTTTCACCTTTTTGAGGATACTAGGGAACCAATTCATTATTCTGAAACCAGTATATATCAAGCATTTTACCTGCTTTCCTATATGAGCTGTACCTCTAGGAAAACAAATACTTGGTGAAAACTGATCCCTACTGAAATGGTCCAACTAAAATGAAAAAATTATATACAGGCATAACTCATTTTATTGCACTTTATTGCACTACTTTTTTTTTTTTTTTTAAACAAAGTGAATGGCAATCTTGCATTGTCAGGTGATGATTAGCATTTTTTAGCAATAAACTATTTTTTAATTAAGGTATGTACATTTTTCAGGCCTGTTACTCCACACTTTAAATAGACTACTGTTTAGTGTAAACATTAATATGCACTGAGGAACTAAAAAATTCATGTGACTCACTTTATGGGAGTGGTCTGGAACTGAACCAAAGTTATCTCTGAGATACGTATGTACTTAAAATATAATCATTTTGCAAATCCATGATGAAAAATATTAATCTAGGTAATAAATCTACTGCCGCTCATATGAGATGAGAGATATATGGACATTAATGAGCTTCCTAGAGGAAGTATACCATCACCTGTGAAGCATTCATGATTTAAAAAAAAAAAAGTAAATATGGGGACTTCCCTAGTGGTTCAGTGGTTACGAACCCACCTGCCAATGCCAGGGACATGGGTTTGATAGATAGATGGTCTGAGAAGACCCCACATGCCATGGAGCAAAGAAGCCTGTGCACGACAGCTACTGAAGCCCACCCAGCCTGGAGCCTGTGCTCCACAAGAAAAGCCACTGGAACGAGACGAAAACGCACCACAACTAGAGTAGCTCCCGCTCGCCACAACTAAAGAAAGCTTGCACGCAACAACGAAGACCCAGCGCAGCCAAGGAAAAAAAGTAAGTCTGAAGCTGATTAAGCCTTTGGATCTAACAACAGATTTACTGGACATTGAGAGAATATAGGAACGTGTTAATGACAGCATGGAAGTACAATTAGAAAGTTCGGAATGCGAAAAAATCTATAGTGCAAACAACCTAGATTTATAGAAAAAAGGGTGAGATAGAGGAAGGGAACTGGAGGAGAACTTATAAATAAAGACAAATAAAAGACTTAAACGCAGTATGTGGACTTTATGTGGATTCTGACTTGAAAGAACCATAAAAAATAACCTATGACTGGGAAATCTGTAAGACTCACTTGAAATTTAATTATACTAAAGAATTGTTTTAAACTTTTTATTACTTATATTTTTAAGAAAAGTCTTTATTTCTTAAGAGATATATAGAAATTGTTATTGATAAACTTATATGCTTTCTAAGATTTCCTTCAAGAGAAGCTGAGTTGGTGACTACTGCAGCATGGTGTTTACTTACATGAGGGTCCATTTTTAGGTCTGTTTGATATTTTCCATAACACAAAGTAAAAAATAAAGACAGCATTTTTTTTTAAGTGTGCCAAACTATGGGTGAAAATGGCAGGCTGATTCGAACAGTTACACTGGAGTATACTTGCTTTAAAATGTTGTGTTAGTTTCTGCTGTATGGCAAAGTGAATCAGCTGTATGTATACAGATATCCCCGTTTTTAAAAAATTCCTTCCCATTTAGGTCACCACAGAGCAGTGAGTAGACTTTCCTGTACTATACAGTAGGTTCTCATTAGTTATCTATTAGTATCAACAGTGCATGTATGTCAATCCCCATCTCCCAATTCATCCTATCCCACTTTCCCCCAACTTTCCCCCTTGTATCCGTGTCTAGAGACAGTTTTTTAAAGCAACTCAGACAAAATGAATTGAAGTCTGACATGAGGTTTAACGTGGTACCAACATATTCATTTATTTCACTGACTACATCATGAGTTGATACGTCATCAACTTTTAAAAATAAAGGATGATAGTGCAATCTATCAGGAATAGCGAACACAGGTGCTAGCTGGTTGCTTTACAATGAAATTTGTAAAGGATTTTTTAATGTCCTCCTAAGACAAAATCCTCCAAGCCAGGCTTCAGCAATACGTGAACCGTGAACTCCCTGATGTTCAAGCTGGTTTTAGAACAGGCAGAGGAACCAGAGATCAAATTGCCAACATCCGCTGAATCATGGAAAAAGCCAGAGAGTCCCAGAAAAACATCTATTTCTGCTTTATTGACTATGCCAAAGCCTTTGACTGTGTGGATCACAATAAACTGTGGAGAATTCTTAAAGAGATGGGAATACCACACCACCTGACCTGCCTCTTGAGAAATCTGTATGCAGGTCAGGAAGCAACAGTCAGAAATGGACATGGAACAATAGAC
>SJYX01009265.1:128505-154515 GCA_006410675.1 Oreotragus oreotragus | reverse complement strand
TATTGATATTTCTCCCGGCAATCTTGATTCCAGCTTGTGTTTCTTCCAGTTCAGCATTTCTCATGATGTACTCTGCATAGAAGTTAAATAAGCAGGGAGACAATATACAGCCTTGACGTACTCCTTTTCCTATTTGGAACCAGTCTGTTGTTCCATGTGCAGTTCTAACTGTTGCTTCCTGACCTGCATACAGATTTCTCAAGAGGCAGGTTAGGTGGTCTGGTATTCCCATCTCTTTCAGAATTTTCCACAGTGTATTGTGATCCACACAGTCAAAGGCTTCGGCGTAGTCAATCAAGCAGAAACAGATGTTTTTCTGGAACTCTCTTGCTTTTTAAAACATGGGAGATCTGGTGATTTTGTGGTTGACATTTACCCATCAGTTTGTTGCTTTCACCTTATACTCAGATATCATCCTAAACATGTAGTTTTGGTAGATAACGCTGTATTCCAAGTACTGCAAGGGGTTCTGCCTGTGCTTACTGTGTGACTGCATTAGAACTCTTGCTTTACATTGGTGCGACATGGAAAGTGCCTCTTTGAAGGACTGTTCGAGTGTCACCCACTTCCTCCCTAAGCTAATATTGTGTTTCCTGCAAGTATTACTCATACTTGTTTCATCAACACCGCCCACATTTTAAAATAAGGTTTTATTTTGACACTTAAAAATTGCAAGCTACCAAGAATGCATGTATGCCCTAGGAAATTAATCTAATTAGATTTTGGAATGTGGGTGTGAAGTGTTCTGGAATTAGCGTTTGTAATGAAATATTTGTTTCCTGATTTAATTATATATAGTCTTAACGGCCGGAGCCTAGTGATGTGTCTGGTTAATAAATTCAAAAAGTCAATAAAGTGCCAAATGTGTTTACTATGTCAAAGAGTTAGTTGGGAATATACACATTTTTTAATATTGATTCTTTTAACTTATAAACTTCATCTGTAAGATTCTGTGCTAACTTTCTGTAAATCTTAACAACCTCAATTGCCTAATACTAGAACTAGATTCATACCACCGACAGCAAAATAGATGAAACTTAAAATTTCCTATTGCACAAATCATAAGATTTGTTCACCTCAAAACTGCAATATCACATTCACTATATTATGGTTTCTTTTTAAAACTTAGAACACACTATTCTAATGATTGGAATGAAATTTTTAATAAAAATTAATTTGTAGACTAAAGCTATGGTTTTAGTGTGTTAACAGTTCAGCAGCTGCAGTTTCCACCTTTACTTCTCTACTCTACAGGTTGCAAAAATAGAAATAGATTATCATTGCATAAACTCTGTAGTTCTTGTAATAATTTCACGTGCACCATGCCTTAAAAACAGTTGAATTGGTGTCATCAACGTTGCTGATTATTATCATGCTGTACACCTCACACTTATTTTCTGTATGTCAAGTATATCTTAATAAAACTGGAAGTAAAACAAAACCAAAGCAAAAAAAATAATAATAATAATACTGCTGCTTACTGAGAGCTTACCATGCCTCAGGTACTGTGAAAGTTTGTCATCCGTCATCTCATTGATTCTTCACAAGGATCCAGTGAAGTTAAAAGTACCATTTGGGCCAGCATCTGAGAAGATTCTGAGATGGAACTAGGAATGCTAAGCTTTGTAGGGAAGGAACACCTGTGAAAGGAAAAGGGAGTAAGTGTGATTGGGCCGAGGGAGCCATCAGATCATAATGCTGCCTGAGAAAGTCTCCACCAGGCCAATGAGAAGCTCTAGAGCAAAGATACCCATTCGGGGAGTCTCACGGTGGGCAGAAACGGCCAGGCCCTTGTACCACTGCCTTGCTCGTTCACTGGCAAAGGGCTACCCCAAGAACAGTGTGACTTTGGCTTGGAAGACAAGGCAGACCCTAAAGGAAGCTGTCTGCTAACCACACCCTGTGCAGCTGGGCAGCAAGTCCTTTCTGGAAGAAGGATCTGAGTGGCACAGCTCTGCACTGACCACACCATCATTATCCTTTTACAAGAGAGGAAACTGAAGCACAGAACAAACAGTAAGATAGCTTAGCAAGTTCACAGAGCCGAAAGCAGAGATTCAGTCCCAGGTCTGGGATTCTAGAGCGCTCCTCATCTTTCTTTTTCTTTCAAGTTAATACTATCAAATGTTGTTGTTGTTGTTTGTTTACTTTATTTTTATTATTTAATTATGTATTTTTATTTTTTTAACACCAAAAACATAGTCGACTGCCAAAATTGTGATAGTTTCAGGTGAACCGCGAAGGGACTCAGCCACACAAATTTGTTTGTTTGAACTTCTTAATTATAGGAATTTTCAAGCATACATAGAGAAAATATGATGAACCCCTCTGTGCACACCACCCAGCTTCAAGATCATCAGTATTTTGGCATCTTTTTGTGTCATCTTTTTGCCCCCGTGTGGTTTTTTTTCAGCCCCTCGGTCTTCACCAGCACACCTTGTAAAACCTCTCTGCTGCCTCCTCTCTGAGGAATCTGCAAAGAGCCCAAACTGTCCCTCCATCTTTTAAAGTGTGAAAACAGAAGAGAACCAGCCTGTTCAGTGCTTGACACACCTTGATTAAGGGATTTAAATACATGCTTTCATAAACTAATAAGGACTCTGTGAGTTTGCCATTCACATTTTATAGACCAGACCCACCCAAACAATGAATACCAGTGCTGGAATTTACTTTTTTTTTTTTTTTTTCTAACACTAAACAAATGTGAGTTTTTAAAAATGTATCTTCTGTATTAGTAGCTCATAATCCCTCTTTCCCCATTCAGTTCAGTTCAGTCGCTCAGTCGTGTCCGACTCTTTGCGACCCCATGGACTACAGCACGCCAGGCCTCCCTGTCCATCACCAACTCCTGGAGATTACTCAAACTCATGTCCGTTGAGTTGGTGATGCCATCCAACCATCTCACCCTCTGTCCTCCCCTTCTCCCGCCTTCCATCTTTCCCAGCATCACGGTCTTTTCAAATGAGTCAGTTCTTCGCATCAGGTGGCCAGAGTATTGGAGTTTCAGCTTTAACGTCAGTCCTTCCAATGAATATGCAGGTCTGATTTCCTTTAGGATGGACTGTTGGGATCTCCCTGCTGTCCCCATTACTCACTCGTATTTCCCCAACCACTGATGGAGGTTTTGCTTTCTAAAACATTTGATGTTACTCACGTTGAGAGTCATTGAGGACTAATGACTCAGTGCTGTGCTGTAATCACAACAGAAACCACTATAAATGAAGCTTCTGTTCTAGCAGGTGTTCCATGTATGTCTAATGATACCCCCATTCCTGTAAATCTGAAGGTTATTTTTCTTTTTAAAGAAATTAATTTGTAAAGGTATTATGAAAGAGAATGAAAGTGAAAGTCGCTCAGTCGTGTCCGACTCTTTGCGACCCCATGGACCGTGGATTTCTTCAGGCCAGAATACTGGAGTGGGTAGCCTTTCCCTTCTCCAGGGGATCTTCCCAACCCAGGGATCGAACCCAGGTCTCCTGCATTGCAGGCGGATTCTTTACCAGCTGAGTCACAAGGGAAGCCCTGTAAAGGTGTTATAATTTGTAATTATTAATTTGTATTACAATTAAATAAAGGCATTAGTTTGTAAAGGACAGTATCAAGTTTCTGATCTGGGGGGTCTAACAAAATTATGTCCTGATGAAAAGTACTTTTAATGAAATTGAGACAGAGCAAAGAGAACTAGATACTGACCACTTTGCGGGTGATCTGGCTGTCCCAGGCTGCACCTCAAAGTTTTGGTTCCCTAGGAACAAGAAATTAAATATTTCCCTTCATTTCAACAGCAAAAGAAAACCTGGCACCTTTACCGGAAGCTATATACCCTTTGTACTTCTATCTGTACAACCAAAACTGACGGTTCCTGAAATGCGATAAAATACCTATAGGCTTTGGGAGAAATGGTGTGGGCACGCCCAGATGGATGAGAGGGCCTGGAAGCGCTCAGCCTGGACTGCACGGCTTGCCCATCCAGCATTTCTTAGTGTTGGGCGCCTCTTCATCTCTGCTCCTCGTTTTCCTGATCTGTAAATTGCTAGGGTGAAGCCTGCCTTCTTCTTCACAAGAAACTGCGAACATGAGTGCCTGCTTGCTTGTGAAGTGCTTCGAAACTGGTGGATGAGAGGGGACGGGTAAATACGAGTTAGGAGAGTCGTCTTGTTCAGTCGCTCAGTCATGTCTGACTCTTTGTGACCCCGTGGACTGCAGCACATCAGGCTTCCCTGTCCTTCACTGCCTCCCAGAGTTTGCTCAAACCCATGTCATTGAGTCAGTGATGCCATCCAACCATCTCACCCTCAGTTGCCCCCTTCTTCTCCTGCCTTCAGTCTTTCCTGGTATCAGCATCCTCTCCAATAAGTCAGTTCTTCTCATCAGGTGGCCACAGTATTGGAGCTTCAGCTTCAGTATCCGTCCTTCCAATGAATATTCATGGTTGATTTCCTTGAAGATTGACTGGTTTGATCTCCTTGAAGTCCAAAGGACTCTCAGGAGTCTTCTCTAGCACTACAATTTGAAAGCATCAGCCTTCTTTATGGTCCAACTAGAGTCTGGGGGAAGGTTAAAGGGGAAAAAAACAGACAGACCTGTTCCTTGGGAACAAATTGCAGAGTCCTCCTGCTGAAAGCTAATCTCTGTTAAATGAGCATTTCTAGTTTGCATGCCACAGGCTGTTCTTTGATTTAAAATTCTGTTTTCGTGTTAACCATAAAATGAAATAACCTAACAGTAGGAAAGTGCCTGGAAATAAGTTCTTTGGAAAGGAAATATGAATTATAGACTATGCATGCATGTTTATCTCTTTTCTTTAAGAGATAAGACTCTAACCATTCTAATTTTTTAGCAACATACTTGGATCTACTTAAGGTATAATCTTAATATTATCCCTCAGGTGGACATAATTCTTTGTGGCTATTCTTACCATTTTAAAAAAAGTTCTGCTGAAGTCGCATTGTCCTCCCTCCTACCCTGCAGAAGCTGGATATTTGTTGCTTGAGGCAGCTAATGAATTATTCTATATATCAGCTTAGTTTGAGACTGTTTTCTTCTTAGCAAAGAGAACTAAGAATTTTAAAAATGTTTGTGTTAGGACAGATGCATATGAAATTGACAATGTTTGTCCAAAGAAAGTTGGATTTCGTGAGTGGACATGTGTATGTAAAATATATTTTTCAGCATGACTCTGAATTTTTAAATTTAAAATTTACTTATCTTTAAAAGTAAAGCAATTATCCTTCAATTAAAAATAAATTAATTTAAAAAACCCTAGGTTATTTGTTTGCATTATTCAGTTTTCAAAAGATACTAAGGTTACATGAAAAGTCTGTCTATCATCTTAGGATAGATGTAATTCTTGATTGTCATTACCATTTTCAGCAAGAGGATCAGTGATGTTGGCGGCAAATAATTACGACTTTAGTACATAAAGGAAGACACCAAAATTAGACAGAAGTACATCAGACGAGAGAGACAAACACCTTGAGAATGACTGAGCCTTCATATTTTGTCCGTAGTATCTGTTTTTTCTTTGAGCATCTGCTAAGTGCGAAGACATTGTTCTTGCCCACTGGCTTGCAGTCTAGTCAGGGACAGAAACATACATAGGAAATTGCAGTACCGTGTGATAAGAACTACGGAGAAGGCAGTGGCAGCCCACGCCAGGACTCTTGCCTGGAGAATCCCATGGATGAAGGAGCCTGGAAGGCTGCAGTCCATGGGGTCGCAAAGAGTCAGACACGACTGAGCGACTTCACTTTCACTTTCATGCACTGGAGAAGGAAATGGCAGCCCACACCAGTGTTCTTGCCTGGAGAGTCCCATGGACGGGGGAGCCTGGTGGGCTGCCGTCTCTGGGGTCGCACAAAGTCGGACACGACTGAAGCGACTCAGCAGCAGCAGCAGCAGCAGCAGCAGCGGTAAGGACTAAGGTAGGGTCGACTACCTGGAAACTTGTACACAGGAGTGTAACTCAGTTGGGGAAGAACTGGCATCCATATGCTGTCCTGAAGGACTGGTAAGTTACGCAGGTGAAGACAGGTGATCAGGTCGGGGGGGCGATCTGGACAGCCTTCCTGGAGGAGGGAGCAAACGCCAGGTTCAAAGACCCACAAGTACAACAGAACGCCGAGCTCCAGAATGAACCGAGCCACGAAGAGAAGCCTGAAAAGGTAGACTGCGGCTGAAAACAGGTGAAGACAGTGGCTTCACCTTGGGGACATAAGAAGACATCCACCCTTGAACTGCTGAAAGCAGTTGCTGTGGGTCTAGTGCTTCGGTCTCCTTACTGCAGTGCAGAGAAGGTTGGAAAGCAGTGACAAAGCTGCAGGCCAGGCTTGGCTTAACTGGCCTGTTGGATCAATCCCCTGGTTTGCAGCAGAGAGCACCCCTTCCCATTTTTCTCAGGGTGGCATCACTGACTCAATGGCCATGAGTTTGAGCAAACTCTGGGAGTTGGTGATGGACAGGGAAGCCTGGCACGCTGCAGTCCATGGGATCGCAAAGAGTCGGACACGACTGAGCGACTGAACTGAACGGAAGCGTGGAACTGGTGTAAATCATTTGCTAGGGAGTCTTGTTGCCTAGGGAAGACCTGGCAGGGTACTTCATGCGTGGTGAGCCAGGGCGTTGTAGGAGTGAGGTCAATTCCCTGCTTTGGCTAATGGGTTAAACAGTGTATCAGCCTTGGTTCATTTCTGTTTTCTCTCCCAGTTGGACACAAACTGCAAACCTCCAGTCCCTTCTTTCTTGCTGTCTCTTCGCTTGTGCTCAGAGAGTGCAACCTTGATAGGGCTACCGGGCTCTGCTTCTCAGCTCTTTTCACCTAACAGAATTGGTATTTTCAATATGCCTTAGAGGTGACTCACATTAACCAAACTCCCAAGACTGATGCACAAACCAGAATGCAAAGTTTCAGATTTACAATGAGAAGTATATCTATGAGGAGACTAAGCTATTCATATTTGCCGAAGCGAACATTTTTCTCCCTGAAGGCTAATCTTTGTGGAAAGTTAAATTCTATGCAAAGTTTCTTGGAGAGCATAAAATCAAAATCGAGTTGGAGGAATTTAATGGATTGTGACGCCAAGCTGTGGAAGCCTGAGGCATCTGTTTCTTCTGGAGGGATAAATCTACATAAAGGATAGAATGGAGTCTGTTTGGCATTTCCCTGGTGGCTCAGTGGTAAAGAATCCTCCTGCCAAGCAGGAGACACGGGTTTGATCCCTGGATCGGGAAGATCCCCGGGAGAAGGAAATGGCAGTCCACTCTGGGATTCTTGCCTGGGACACCCCATGAGTCAGACACAACTGAGGGACTGAACAAGAGAGTCCATTTTACTGATACTGTGTAGATTATTCCCTTTCCTTTTCTATTTCTTTAGACAGGCTATAACGCATTTAGTTAAGTCAGACTTTCTAAATTCTAATCTCTATTCCATCTTCCATCCCTGAGATTCCATCAGGGTTTCCAGGCTGGGTGTTGGGTTTTCATCATCTTCTCCCTTCCCAGCATTCCCCAGGCTGGCACGTCCAAGCATCTGTCCGTTTAAAAGCTCTCCTAGGTAATTCTGATGTTGCTGAAGAAGCATGATTTAACACTAAAATTCCTTTTTTCATACATCCTCAGTTTTTGCTCATTTTATCCTTTATAACTACTTTAAAATCTAGCAATGTTTGGGTGCTTCTTTCTTACCCCATCAACCACTGACAAACGTAATCATTCTAAGGTACTCTTTCTTTGAAGTTACGTGACATGGTGTCACTTCTTTTTTAAAATGTTTACTTATTTATTTATGTAATTTTGGCTGAATGGGGACTTCATGGCCGCACGCGGGCTTTCTACTGTGGATGCAGAGNAGGATCTCCCTGCTGTCCCCATTACTCACTCGTATTTCCCCAACCACTGATGGAGGTTTTGCTTTCTAAAACATTTGATGTTACTCACGTTGAGAGTCATTGAGGACTAATGACTCAGTGCTGTGCTGTAATCACAACAGAAACCACTATAAATGAAGCTTCTGTTCTAGCAGGTGTTCCATGTATGTCTAATGATACCCCCATTCCTGTAAATCTGAAGGTTATTTTTCTTTTTAAAGAAATTAATTTGTAAAGGTATTATGAAAGAGAATGAAAGTGAAAGTCGCTCAGTCGTGTCCGACTCTTTGCGACCCCATGGACCGTGGATTTCTTCAGGCCAGAATACTGGAGTGGGTAGCCTTTCCCTTCTCCAGGGGATCTTCCCAACCCAGGGATCGAACCCAGGTCTCCTGCATTGCAGGCGGATTCTTTACCAGCTGAGTCACAAGGGAAGCCCTGTAAAGGTGTTATAATTTGTAATTATTAATTTGTATTACAATTAAATAAAGGCATTAGTTTGTAAAGGACAGTATCAAGTTTCTGATCTGGGGGGTCTAACAAAATTATGTCCTGATGAAAAGTACTTTTAATGAAATTGAGACAGAGCAAAGAGAACTAGATACTGACCACTTTGCGGGTGATCTGGCTGTCCCAGGCTGCACCTCAAAGTTTTGGTTCCCTAGGAACAAGAAATTAAATATTTCCCTTCATTTCAACAGCAAAAGAAAACCTGGCACCTTTACCGGAAGCTATATACCCTTTGTACTTCTATCTGTACAACCAAAACTGACGGTTCCTGAAATGCGATAAAATACCTATAGGCTTTGGGAGAAATGGTGTGGGCACGCCCAGATGGATGAGAGGGCCTGGAAGCGCTCAGCCTGGACTGCACGGCTTGCCCATCCAGCATTTCTTAGTGTTGGGCGCCTCTTCATCTCTGCTCCTCGTTTTCCTGATCTGTAAATTGCTAGGGTGAAGCCTGCCTTCTTCTTCACAAGAAACTGCGAACATGAGTGCCTGCTTGCTTGTGAAGTGCTTCGAAACTGGTGGATGAGAGGGGACGGGTAAATACGAGTTAGGAGAGTCGTCTTGTTCAGTCGCTCAGTCATGTCTGACTCTTTGTGACCCCGTGGACTGCAGCACATCAGGCTTCCCTGTCCTTCACTGCCTCCCAGAGTTTGCTCAAACCCATGTCATTGAGTCAGTGATGCCATCCAACCATCTCACCCTCAGTTGCCCCCTTCTTCTCCTGCCTTCAGTCTTTCCTGGTATCAGCATCCTCTCCAATAAGTCAGTTCTTCTCATCAGGTGGCCACAGTATTGGAGCTTCAGCTTCAGTATCCGTCCTTCCAATGAATATTCATGGTTGATTTCCTTGAAGATTGACTGGTTTGATCTCCTTGAAGTCCAAAGGACTCTCAGGAGTCTTCTCTAGCACTACAATTTGAAAGCATCAATTCTTCAGCGCTCAGCCTTCTTTATGGTCCAACTAGAGTCTGGGGGAAGGTTAAAGGGGAAAAAAACAGACAGACCTGTTCCTTGGGAACAAATTGCAGAGTCCTCCTGCTGAAAGCTAATCTCTGTTAAATGAGCATTTCTAGTTTGCATGCCACAGGCTGTTCTTTGATTTAAAATTCTGTTTTCGTGTTAACCATAAAATGAAATAACCTAACAGTAGGAAAGTGCCTGGAAATAAGTTCTTTGGAAAGGAAATATGAATTATAGACTATGCATGCATGTTTATCTCTTTTCTTTAAGAGATAAGACTCTAACCATTCTAATTTTTTAGCAACATACTTGGATCTACTTAAGGTATAATCTTAATATTATCCCTCAGGTGGACATAATTCTTTGTGGCTATTCTTACCATTTTAAAAAAAGATCTGCTGAAGTCGCATTGTCCTCCCTCCTACCCTGCAGAAGCTGGATATTTGTTGCTTGAGGCAGCTAATGAATTATTCTATATATCAGCTTAGTTTGAGACTGTTTTCTTCTTAGCAAAGAGAACTAAGAATTTTAAAAATGTTTGTGTTAGGACAGATGCATATGAAATTGACAATGTTTGTCCAAAGAAAGTTGGATTTCGTGAGTGGACATGTGTATGTAAAATATATTTTTCAGCATGACTCTGAATTTTTAAATTTAAAATTTACTTATCTTTAAAAGTAAAGCAATTATCCTTCAATTAAAAATAAATTAATTTAAAAAACCCTAGGTTATTTGTTTGCATTATTCAGTTTTCAAAAGATACTAAGGTTACATGAAAAGTCTGTCTATCATCTTAGGATAGATGTAATTCTTGATTGTCATTACCATTTTCAGCAAGAGGATCAGTGATGTTGGCGGCAAATAATTACGACTTTAGTACATAAAGGAAGACACCAAAATTAGACAGAAGTACATCAGACGAGAGAGACAAACACCTTGAGAATGACTGAGCCTTCATATTTTGTCCGTAGTATCTGTTTTTTCTTTGAGCATCTGCTAAGTGCGAAGACATTGTTCTTGCCCACTGGCTTGCAGTCTAGTCAGGGACAGAAACATACATAGGAAATTGCAGTACCGTGTGATAAGAACTACGGAGAAGGCAGTGGCAGCCCACGCCAGGACTCTTGCCTGGAGAATCCCATGGATGAAGGAGCCTGGAAGGCTGCAGTCCATGGGGTCGCAAAGAGTCAGACACGACTGAGCGACTTCACTTTCACTTTCATGCACTGGAGAAGGAAATGGCAGCCCACACCAGTGTTCTTGCCTGGAGAGTCCCATGGACGGGGGAGCCTGGTGGGCTGCCGTCTCTGGGGTCGCACAAAGTCGGACACGACTGAAGCGACTCAGCAGCAGCAGCAGCAGCGGTAAGGACTAAGGTAGGGTCGACTACCTGGAAACTTGTACACAGGAGTGTAACTCAGTTGGGGAAGAACTGGCATCCATATGCTGTCCTGAAGGACTGGTAAGTTACGCAGGTGAAGACAGGTGATCAGGTCGGGGGGGCGATCTGGACAGCCTTCCTGGAGGAGGGAGCAAACGCCAGGTTCAAAGACCCACAAGTACAACAGAACGCCGAGCTCCAGAATGAACCGAGCCACGAAGAGAAGCCTGAAAAGGTAGACTGCGGCTGAAAACAGGTGAAGACAGTGGCTTCACCTTGGGGACATAAGAAGACATCCACCCTTGAACTGCTGAAAGCAGTTGCTGTGGGTCTAGTGCTTCGGTCTCCTTACTGCAGTGCAGAGAAGGTTGGAAAGCAGTGACAAAGCTGCAGGCCAGGCTTGGCTTAACTGGCCTGTTGGATCAATCCCCTGGTTTGCAGCAGAGAGCACCCCTTCCCATTTTTCTCAGGGTGGCATCACTGACTCAATGGCCATGAGTTTGAGCAAACTCTGGGAGTTGGTGATGGACAGGGAAGCCTGGCACGCTGCAGTCCATGGGATCGCAAAGAGTCAGACACGACTGAGCGACTGAACTGAACGGAAGCGTGGAACTGGTGTAAATCATTTGCTAGGGAGTCTTGCTGCCTAGGGAAGACCTGGCAGGGTACTTCATGCGTGGTGAGCCAGGGCGTTGTAGGAGTGAGGTCAATTCCCTGCTTTGGCTAATGGGTTAAACAGTGTATCAGCCTTAGTTCATTTCTGTTTTCTCTCCCAGTTGGACACAAACTGCAAACCTCCAGTCCCTTCTTTCTTGCTGTCTCTTCGCTTGTGCTCAGAGAGTGCAACCTTGATAGGGCTACCGGGCTCTGCTTCTCAGCTCTTTTCACCTAACAGAATTGGTATTTTCAATATGCCTTAGAGGTGACTCACATTAACCAAACTCCCAAGACTGATGCACAAACCAGAATGCAAAGTTTCAGATTTACAATGAGAAGTATATCTATGAGGAGACTAAGCTATTCATATTTGCCGAAGCGCACATTTTTCTCCCTGAAGGCTAATCTTTGTGGAAAGTTAAATTCTATGCAAAGTTTCTTGGAGAGCATAAAATCAAAATCGAGTTGGAGGAATTTAATGGATTGTGACGCCAAGCTGTGGAAGCCTGAGGCATCTGTTTCTTCTGGAGGGATAAATCTACATAAAGGATAGAATGGAGTCTGTTTGGCATTTCCCTGGTGGCTCAGTGGTAAAGAATCCTCCTGCCAAGCAGGAGACACGGGTTTGATCCCTGGATCGGGAAGATCCCCGGGAGAAGGAAATGGCAGTCCACTCTGGGATTCTTGCCTGGGACACCCCATGAGTCAGACACAACTGAGGGACTGAACAAGAGAGTCCATTTTACTGATACTGTGTAGATTATTCCCTTTCCTTTTCTATTTCTTTAGACAGGCTATAACGCATTTAGTTAAGTCAGACTTTCTAAATTCTAATCTCTATTCCATCTTCCATCCCTGAGATTCCATCAGGGTTTCCAGGCTGGGTGTTGGGTTTTCATCATCTTCTCCCTTCCCAGCATTCCCCAGGCTGGCACGTCCAAGCATCTGTCCGTTTAAAAGCTCTCCTAGGTAATTCTGATGTTGCTGAAGAAGCATGATTTAACACTAAAATTCCTTTTTTCATACATCCTCAGTTTTTGCTCATTTTATCCTTTATAACTACTTTAAAATCTAGCAATGTTTGGGTGCTTCTTTCTTACCCCATCAACCACTGACAAACGTAATCATTCTAAGGTACTCTTTCTTTGAAGTTACGTGACATGGTGTCACTTCTTTTTTAAAATGTTTACTTATTTATTTATGTAATTTTGGCTGAATGGGGACTTCATGGCCGCACGCGGGCTTTCTACTGTGGATGCAGAGAGCGGGCTTCTCACTGCGCAGGTTTCTCTTATTGCAGAACGCAGGCTCTAGGGCACATGGGCTTCAGGAGTTGCTGCTCTTGGGCTCTAGAGCACAGGTTCCGTAGTTGTGATGAACAGGCTTATTTGCCTGTAGCATGTGGAGTCTTCCCCAACCTTGTCCTCTGCATTGGCAGTCGGATTCTTAGTGAAGGACCACCAGGGAAGTCCAGTTCTCTTTATTCCTTTTGGTTCTCTCATTGTGATTTATTCAGGCACCAGGTAAGTCGTAATTCATTCATTCAGCAATATTAATGACCACCTCCTATATGTCAGGCTTTGTTCTGGGCATAGGGAAAGGGGCAATAAACCAAACGGTAAAAAAAAAAAGTTGCCCTCATATATGTGATTGAAGGGGAAGTGTAAGGGTATATCTAATGTATCCAATGACGATAAATGCCGTGGAGAAAAACAAGGCTGTAAGAGATGGAGAACAGGATTAAGGCTGACGGCGGCGGGGAGGTGGGGCAGAACAGAAGTTTAGTGCTGGACGTTTTGCCAGATGCTCTTAGATATCTAAGTGTCTAGTTAAATATGTGCATCTGGAGCTCTGGACTCTGGGCTGTTTGGGTCTGTTTGGATCTTATTATTCAATATAAGGTTGGGGAATCAGAAAATTCAAAGCTCTTGACATGGTTATATTCCTACAAGCACTCTTAATTTAACTTTAGAACTCTGTCACTTAGAAAAACTGTCATAACATGCTGCCCTTTTGGACAGGGGCTATGCTCTCTCTGCTCCACTGTTTACCTTACTAAGAATCCAGACTTGCCTGGTGGTCCAGTGGTTAAGACCCCGTGCTTCTAATGCAAGAGATGAGGTTTCAATCCCTGGTCAGGAAACTAACATCCCACATGCTGCGTGGCATGGCTAAAAACAAAAATGAAGGCAAAAAAAAGAAAACCTTACTGAGAATCATAATGTGTGAGACTTGTGTTAGGTTAGGAGGGGCATAGACTATTAAGAGTTGATTGGTTTTGTAAAATGTTATAGGAGTATAATAAACAGATCTGAAGCTTCGATAGGCGTAGAAGTAAAGCTAATGTACCAATTCACAGATGAAAAAATAAAAGTAAATGGCCACTGATGGGCATTGAGTTTTTGGTAATAATTAGAAATTAATGTCACACGTGCATCATTTTAATAAGCTTTTGCAGACAGTCTGAGTTTTTTGAAAGCTCCGCGTGTGCTTTGGAAATGCTTAAAGAATGTTTATAATTATCCAGTTTGCATTCTGTTAACTTAGGGATCTCTCTTGTGCCTGATATATGGCCTAATATTCCCCTTTGCATTTCTCAGAGGTAGTTTAAAATATTAGATCACAGAATCAATCAGATTGGACGGCAGGGAGGGCAGGATTCTACTTCAGACGTGTGACAGGTTCTGTTTTGCAAGGATGACCACAGCAGTATCTCCTATTCTACCTGCTCTTCCAGTGTCACCTTGAGATTCCTCCCACTGAGGAGCAGGGGAAGGCTTCCGTCCCTTTCCCTTGACCCTAGGCAGATCCTTATGACTTCCTTGACCGGCAGAATATGGGAAAAGTGACGCCACGTTATTTCTGAAGCAGGATTGTTAATACACCGTGCACTTTGGCCTTGCTCTTTGGGAATGGTTACTCTTGGAATTCAGCACCATATTGTTAGGAAGCCCAAGCAGGCCACGTTGTTTTGTTTTTCAGCCACGTTATTTCTGAAGCAGGATTGTTAATACACCGTGCACTTTGGCCTTGCTCTTTGGGAATGGTTACTCTTGGAATTCAGCACCATATTGTTAGGAAGCCCAAGCAGGCCACGTTGTTTTGTTTTTCAGCCACGTTATTTCTGAAGCAGGATTGTTAATACACCGTGCACTTTGGCCTTGCTCTTTGGGAATGGTTACTCTTGGAATTCAGCACCATATTGTTAGGAAGCCCAAGCAGGCCACGTTGTTTTGTTTTTCAGCCACGTTATTTCTGAAGCAGGATTGTTAATACACCGTGCACTTTGGCCTTGCTCTTTGGGAATGGTTACTCTTGGAATTCAGCACCATATTGTTAGGAAGCCCAAGCAGGCCACGTTGTTTTGTTTTTCAGCCACGTTATTTCTGAAGCAGGATTGTTAATACACCGTGCACTTTGGCCTTGCTCTTTGGGAATGGTTACTCTTGGAATTCAGCACCATATTGTTAGGAAGCCCAAGCAGGCCACGTTGTTTTGTTTTTCAGTCGCTCAGTCGTGTCTGACTCTTTGCAACCCCATGGACTGCAGCATGCCAGGCTCCCCTGTCCATCACCAACTCCTGGAGCCTGCTCAAACTCATGTCCATCAAACTGGTGATGCCATCCAACCATCTCATCCTCTGCTGCCCCCTTCTCTTCCTGCCCTCAGTTTTTCCCAGCATCAGAATCTTTTCCAGTGAGTTGGCATCAAGTGGCCAAAGTATTGGAGCTCCAGCTTCAGCATCAGTCCTTCCAGTGAATAAGCTGTCCACGTAGAGAATCCATCTGGAGAAGTTAACTGTCATGTCCATCAAACTGGTGATGCCATCCAACCATCTCATCCTCTGCTGCCCCCTTCTCTTCCTGCCCTCAATTTTCCCCAGCATCAGAATCTTTTCCAGTGAGTTGGCATCAAATGGCCAAAGTATTGGAGCTTCAGCTTCAGCATCAGTCCTTCCAGTGAATAAGCTGTCCACGTAGAGAATCCATCTGGAGAAGTTAACTGTAGGGGTCCCAGCTGACAGCCCAACTGAGGGCTTGGCGAACAGTCATAATCAACAGCCAGCCTTAGGGAAGGGCATGCAGATGCTCATACCCTCTTGCAGTCAAGTCCCCACACACAGCCTTCAAGACTTTCCAGCTGGGGTCCCAGCCGTGGAGGATCAGAGACAAATTGTCCCTGTCAAATTGCTGGCTTAGAAATGATTCTTTCCCACTAAGGTTTAGGGGTGATTTCTTAAACAACTAAAACAATATCCTTGGGTGTCATGCTTGATAATAATACTACCATTGTTCATTCACTTTATAGCTACAGTTTGTCTTTTTCTTCTATCTAAAAATAAAATAAAATACCTTTCTAAAGAAATTCCTTAGAATAAGAAATCAAAAAGTTGAGGAACATTCAAATAGTACTTATGCTTACTCTTTCTGAAGATGGTGGGATAGGAAACGGAGATGCTCTAACATGAAGACTTAGAGGAGAAAATAAACTCCTTAAACTATGCTGTGCTTAGTCACTCAGCCATGTCCAATTCTTTGCGACCCCATGGACTATAGCCTATCAGACTCCTCTGTCCGTGGGGATTCTCCAGGCAAGAATAATGGAGTAGGTTGCCATGCCCTCCTCCAGAGGATCTTTCCAACTCAAGGATCGAACCCAGGCCTCCCACATTTCAGACGGTTCTTTACCATCTGAGCCACCAGGGAAGCCCAAGAATACTGGAGTGGGTAGCTTATCCCTTCTCCAGGGAAACTTCCTGATCCAGAAATTGAACCGGGGTCTCCTGCATTGCAGGCAGATATAGGAAAAAATAAACTCCTTAAACTAAATTTGTCCTAAGGTTCTTGTCATGAAATTGTCAACTTTGAATATGACGATACTGTGTCATTCTTTACCAAGCCTCAAGATTTTCTGCATTATTGTCATAGCCATGGACCCATAGAAGAGGACATTTCCCTGCAATTCCTTTCCACAGGAAATAGTTTTCTAGTTTTTTTCCTCCCTAAAATGCATCTTCTCTCTGTAAGCTGTACTGATCCACTAAAGAAGTGTTATATAAGAAATATCAAGTAAAATGCCATGATTTCTGTTGGTTTAGTTGTGAAATAGAGTCAATATTCTGGAGGCAATGAACCTGTTAGACTAAAGCTAAGCAGATGCATCTCGTTGTCTCTTTGCTGCTCATTCATTCTATCTTCATTCTCTGAATGGACCACTTGGGCTTGATAGCCTCTAATGATTGCTTAAAGTTCTTTTATTCTTACAAGATTTCCACAATTTAGCCAGAGCCACATTGTTCAACAGCATGGGACTGGATGGTGACGGCTTGGTTCATAACATGATACTAACTAGCTGAGTAATTGTGGACAAGTCATCCAACCTCGGTTCCTTCATCTGTAAAATGGGGAGAATAAGAGTGCCTGCTTTATGGGGGTACTGAGAACATTAAATGAGTTAATGAATACTTAGAGCAGTAAATGTCTGACACAATAAGCTTTATGAGCAATTGTACCTTTCCATGTTATGACAATCTTGAGTTTTCTGTTGAGAAGAAGCTGAATGAGTACTCCTTTCTGTGTTGGGGGTTTTGTCGAGGTGACTGACGAATAGGGTGTAAATTAGACCGCATGACCTCAGGCCCCTTCAAGTGTTCTAGGGTAATCTGAGTTCCAGGATCAATTGACCCTAGAGGTGGTTGTCCCAAGAGTAATGATTCATAATACACGGAGAAGACATCAAGGTCAATTGTGGTCGGGTAGCTACTTCCAAGGCTAGCAACTCTATTTAGAAATTTTACGTACAGTTCCCACACTGAAGCTCAAAGAGATGCCAATAATTTTAATCGGAGGTTTGTAGAAGTTTCAACAAATCTAAAAGTGGCATGTAAATAGACTCATTAGACCCACTCCCTAAGTTGTCAGATGCTCTATACATGGATTGAATGTCTTGGGTGTGACTCCATACGCAGAAATATCAGGGACTATTTTGCCGAACAAAAGCTTTTTGGCAGAGAAACCTGAAAGGCTGGATGTTAAACTTATCGTCACGTTGATAGCTGAAGGTAAATAAGGTAAACAAGTAAGATCATTCCAGGAAAACTTTTAGGCCGTCAGTGCTTCGTTTCTAGATAAAAATATCCAGACACTGATGGAAATGAAGTGCAGATTGGCAACTTTTTTCTTCTTTACATTCTGGATTATTTTTTGGTTTATGAAGTGCTAATAATTGAGAAAGTGGAAAGAACAGCCAGTTGAATGAGAAGGAAACCCTCTATTAGATGAGAGACATTGGGATAAAGAATGTTCCTGGTAATTCCAAGCAGATCTACACACACTTTGATTATTGGAAAAAAGAAAAACTTAAAAAGTCAGTTGCAGAAATGGGCAAAGGATCATCTCCATCAGCAGTGTTCAGGTAGGTGTCACCCATGTCCCGTAGTCTGTAAAAAGATCTGTTTGATTAAAAAGATATCAAGTTTGTTTGAGGTATAGACCCCACTCAGGTCACATGCTTGGAGTATGGTGCTGGCTGTTAAACGATTGCAAATGTAGGCCAAGCTGAAGAGTGTACGTATCTTGATTTTACAATGTGGCAGAGACCAGGGTAGCTCAAAGGGAGATTAAAGGATTTTCTGCACTATTTACTTGGTCTTCTTTGAACTGTGGGCTCATCCTGGGGACCAGGCAATCTCATATGGGATGAAAGGAAAGAGAGAAAGGGAGAAAAGAGAGACTAGATAGGAGGAATGTTGGGTTTGCTGACGTCAGTAGGAGGTTCAGGGAAACAGGGAAAATGCTAAATACCCAGATTTTAAAAGATGACCGATTCTTGGATCTTGTAGGCAGCTTCAAGGGGCACTGCGGGGAGAACACGTAGAAACCTGGGTTATCTCCTGTGCGGTAGGTGAGGCGTGGACCTGAGCCCAAACCTAAAAGGAGGGCTTGTCATCCCAGAGTAAAATGGGAATTTAAGAGGACTTCCCTGGTGGTCTAGGGTTTACAACTTTACCTTCCAGTGCAGGGGGTGCAGTTTCGATCCCTTGGTTGGGGAATTAAGATCTCACATGCCTCTAAGCCAAAACACCAAAGCATGAAACAGAAACAATATTATTTAACAATTATAATAAAGACTTTAAAAATGGTCCGCATTAAAAAAAAAAAAATCTGTAATTAGACAACCCTTTTCCTTGCCAGCCTGCCCGGTATCCCTAGACACTCTCCTCCAGCCAAACCTGCCTTCCTTCCTAAGCACCAACCTGCTTCTCTCCTTGGGCTCTGCACTGCTCTGTCCCAGCTTAGCCCTCCATCAGGAGCCCCCTTGCCCGGGGTAGCTTCATGCCTCTTCACCTCCTCCCACCAACCATCCTTGTGTGTCGTTTCGTCCCTGTAATATCCTTCATGTAATTCCACACTTAAATGAACCCTGCGAGTTCAGCCCTGAGAGAAGGCTGTTAAAGCAGCCAAACTGGGGAAGAGTCATGATTTCAAAGGAATGATTTATTTCTTATTTACATACTGAATTTATTTATGCATTTAAATAGGTGATACACCCTTTTTCCTCCCTGGGGACAATCATTGTTACTATTTTTTTTTAAGTATTTATTTTAATTGGAGGCTAATTACTTTACAATATTGTGGTGGTTTTTGCCATACATTGACATAAATCAGCAGTGGGTGTACACGTGTCCCCCATCCAGAACCCCCCTCCCACCTCCCTCCCCATCCCATCCCTCAGGGCTGTCTGTCCCAGTGCACCGGCTTTGAGTGACCTGTTTCATGCATCAAACTTGGACTGGTGATCTGTTCCACATATGGAAATATACATGTTTCAGTGCTATTCTCTCAAATCATCCCACCCTTGCCTTCTCCCACCAAGTCCAAAAGTCTGTTCTTTATATCTGTCTCTTGCTGTCTCGCATATAGAGTCATTGTGACCATCTTTCTAAATTCCATATATGTGCGTTACTATACTGTACTGGTGTTTTTTTGTGACTTCTTCCAGTGAGTTGTTAGATTTCAGCTGCTCAGTCATGTCTGACTCTTGGCGATCCCACGGACTGCAGCACACAAGGCTCCTCTGTTCTCCATTGTCTCCCAGAGTTTGCTCAAGTTCATGTCTATTGAGTCAGCGATGCTATTTAGCCATCTCATCCTCTGTCACCCCCTTCTCCTCTTGTCTTCAGTCAGGGTCTTTTCAAATGAGTCAGCTCTTCACATCAGGTGGCCAGAGTATCAGGGCTTCAACTTCAGCATCAGTCCCTCCGGTGAATATTCAAGGTTGATTTCTTTTAGGATTTACTGGTGGGATCTCCTTGCAGTCCAAGGGACCCTCAAGAGTCTTCTCAAGCACCACAGTTCAAATGCATCAATTCTTTATGGTCCAGCTCTCACATCCGTACACGATGGATAACTCCAGTGAGCTATCAAGTATTGATAAACAGATGCCACTCCCCCATAGATATGTTAGTAAACTATTCTCACTTTTTGCTACCTTTTATCACTTATAATATCTTGGTGTTTTATTTCTTTTTCCTTAGCCACCTCATTCTTTGTGTGTCCCTTTTTTCTTTTCTTCTTTTTGTTTAAATTCAAGTATAGTTGATTTACAATGTTGTGTTAATTTCAGGCGTACAACAAAGTGATAGTTTTATATAAAACCGTGTCTCAGTTCGGTTCGGTTCAGTCGCTCAGTCGTGTCCGACTCTTTGCGACCCCACGAATCGCAGCACGGCAGGCCTCCCAGTCCATCACCTTCTCCCGGAGTTCACTCAGACTCACATCCATCGAGTCAGTGATGCCATCCAGCCATCTCATCCTCGGTCGTCCCCTTCTCCTCCTGCCCCCAATCCCTCTCAGCATCAGAGTCTTTTCCAATGAGTCAGCTCTTACACAAATATATATAACTATGTATTTAACTATGTATATATTCTTTTTCAAATTCTTTTCCCTTATAGGTTATAACAAAATATTGAGTATAATTTCCTGTAACAACTTTTAGTTAATAAAATCCTATCATACTGATATATTAAAATTTACTATGATCATTAAACTGTCTTCAGTATATTTTCTTATTAGAAACAGTGCAGATTAATAGTCTTCCTTGTGTTATTTTGCATCAGTGTAAGTATATTTGAAGGATAAATACCAAAAACCTGGATAAGTGTCATCAGATCACCCTCCAAAGAGGTGTGACAACTGTGTTGTCGCCAGGCACATATTGAGTTCTCCTTAACTGTTTATAATCAAATGTTTCTATATCTGCTCAAGAATTGAGTGTTGATCATTTTACGTTATGTGAATTTCATCTCAGTTTAAGACAAAAAAAGCAGATTGGCACTGGGCATATTTGTTATCTCTAAGATGACAAACAACTAATCTGGGAAACTTCTTGATCTTTGGCAAATTGAGAGCCATTGTAAACACTATATAAAGCAATTGAGCTTAAACTTCTCGGAAGGGTTCTAGAAATTTTCTCCAAGTAATTAAAGGATTGCTGTGTTGTGTTTGAAGTCTCCTTAATGATTGTCTGAGAACTCTTGTTGCAAAACAGGCTCTAAGGGTGTATTAGGTGCAAAAAAAAAAAAAAAAAAGTACACCCACAACATTAGCCCAAACTCGAAGAATTAATTGGGAATTGTTCTCTTTGCAAATTAATTTTTCAGCAAATCAGTTGTTAAGCTATCTACCCAAACCAGTACTTAGTGGTTTTCAGTTAAGTTGGCTAATGTTAGTGTTCTAAAGAAGAGGCAGAAGCTGACGGTGTGCAGTCAAGGTTGACTTTTTACCTCTTTCTGTAATTACTGCGTGGGACTAAAAATAGCTACGTGGTTTTTTTTTTTTTTTTAAAGCTACTATAGTTAGATCGACTATAAACATCATGCAGTTTGCCTGTGTTGTAAGTCGCTTCCACAAACATGCAGTGTGCAGAGCACGGAACGAGCTGCCAAGGGGGTGGATATGAAGAGACCTGACAGCCGCCCTTAAGCTGACCAGGTGCGAGGTTTCTAGAAACTGCTATCATCATTTTTCAATACCTAAAAACCCATTTGTTCTGAATGGCCAGTTTTCTGTTAGGGAAAAAAGCATGTTGGAAAAATATTAATAGCCAGTAATTTGACATTGTTTGAAGAAGGCTTTTTTTTTTTTTTTAAGCAGGTGGGGATCTCGAGTATCTATTAATGGTGATTTTGATTTGTCTTAGTAACAGAGGATGTCCTGACACCCACAGTCTACAGGGGCCAGTTGGGCTTTATATTCTCTGCTGTTCCTGCAGTGGGAACGAAAGGCTGCCACTTGAAAAGATGGCAGCTTTTCAAAGTCCTGGAGTGCTCCCCTCCCTTGAATCTGTTAAGGCATTCAGAGCTGAGTACAAGAAACTCAGGGTCTGAATTTGGACTCTCTCTTTGCTGAGTTGGCATAGCACGTTAATGCTCTCTTCCTATTGGCAATTTTTGGTGTTGTTAATAACTTCTTAGGGCTTCCCTGGTGGCTCAGACAGTTAAGAATCTGCCTGTAATGCGGGAGACTTGGGGTTCGATCCCTGGATTAGAAGGATCCCCTGGAGAAGGGAATGGCAACCGTCTCCAGTATTCTTGCCTGGAGAATCCCATGGACGGAGGAGCCTGGTGGGCTACAGTCTATGGGGTTGCAAAGAGTCGGACACGACTGAGCAACTAACACTTTCTTCTTAATAAATTCTTAGTACCTTTTTTTCCCTGTAATTTATTATTATTATTATTATTTATTTTTGACCAAGTCATGGGGCATATGGGATCTTGGTGCCCTGACCAGGGACTGAATCCATGCCCCTGCATTGGAAGTTAGTTAGTTAAGTCACTCAGTCGCGTCCGACTCTTTGCTACCCCGTGGACTGTAGCCCACCAGGCTCCACCATCCATGGGACTCTCCAGGCAAGAACGGTGGAGTGGGTTGCCATTTCCTTCTGCATTGGAAGGGTGTAGTCTTAATCACTGGACTACCAGGGAAGTCCCACCTTTTGGTTTATGTTGATGTAAGGTAGTTTAAAGCGTCTGTCTACAATGCAGGAGATCCGGGTTCGATCCCTGGGTTGGGAAGATCCCTGGAGAAGGAAATGGCAATCCACTCCAGGACTATTGCCTGGAAAATCCCATGGACAGAAGAGCCTAGTAGGCTACAGTCCATGGGGTCGCAAAGAGTCGGACACGACTGAGCGACTTCACTTCACTTCAAGGTAGTTTAAATGTTACAGAAACTGTCATTTTAAAGTTGTTATTGTACTATTAGTCTCAAATAGATATCATTTAATAAACCAAAATAGGGGAAAAAATGCCTAACACAAGAATAATCACAGGGCAATTCTGAAGTACCCGAATTCAATGAGAAAAATCAATGTTCGCGTGTATTGCTGATGTGACAATAAGCACGCATGACATTTCCTCGTAGGCAGAATCAGTGCAGTTCGTACCATGTGTTGACAGCCAATGGGAGTTTCCCCTTCAGTATCCACATGGAGAAATATGATGGGAACATAGTTCTGTCGAGACTTCCCTGGTGGCTCAGACGGTAACGTGTCTGCCTACAATGCGGGAGACCTGGGTTCAGTCCCTGGGTTGGGAAGATCTCCTGGAGAAGGAAATGGCAATTCCCTTCACTTCTGTTGCCTAAAAGGCAGATCATCAGAACAGCCTCCTGAGGGACGTCTGGGTTGCTTTCACGTGCTATAGGCTTTTTTGTGTTTAATCTAGTGGGGTCCTGTGAACACAGTCCACTGTTTACAGAGGTACGATCAGCACTGTGCATTTGACCACTTGAAAAACTCGAGGTTCCTTCCTGGCCAGCCATCCTTCAGAAAACCAAAACAAACAGCTAAACAAGCAGGAGTGGTATTGTTTATTTCTTTCCGGTTAATTATTGTCAAATAGGAATTTGTGTGGCAGCTTTGGGCCCCAGATGGAGCAGTCGGCTCTTTTGGAGCTTTACTCACTGATTTTTGTAAACACAGGAGCAAATTACAAAATTTTTTCTTAAATCACTCCAAAATATTTTCTTAAATCACTCCACTCCATGATGTCTCTTTCATCCAAAATCACTGTTAAACTCATAAAGACTTTTTATGAAACCAATGCAATCCCATTGTTGGTTTAACCCAGGAAATCATCTTGGCTGGTGTATGTTGGCTTTTGTCTGGGGAAAAATATAACAATTTGATTGTCTTTTTGATGTGTTATTTTATTATTTCTAGCTAGGAAAAGCTGATACTTATTTGCTTGAAATAAATTCCCCACTTCAGATTTTCGTGGGGCAGAGTTTGCAGTTTGTAGAAATTCTTGTGGCACAATTTAGCTGCCTTACATTCTTTATCCCAGCTTTATTGACATAATTGACATATAACATGGTATAAGTTTAAGAAGTACAACTTGTTGATTTGATGCTTAGGTGTTACAAAGTGGTTACCACCATAGTTACCGAACACCTCCATCATGTCACGTAGCTATCATCTCTTTCTTGTGGTGAGAACAGGTAAGAGCTACTCTCTTAATAGCCAGTAATACTCTCTTTTAGGTATGTAATATGGCATCATTGTATTATAGGACTTCCTGGGTGGCTCAGACGGTAAAGCGTCTGTCTACAATGCGGGAGACCCATGTTCGATCCCTGGGTCAGGAAGACCCGCTGGAGAAGGAAATGGCAATCCACTCCAGTACTATTGCCTGGAAAATCCCATGGACAGAGGAGCCTGGAGGGCTACAGTCCATGGGGTCGCAAAGAGTTGGACACGACTGAGCGACTTCATTCACTTCACTCATAGCATCATTAACTATAATTACCATGCTGTACATTAGATCCTGAGAACCTTTTCACCTTCTAACTGGAAAGTTCCACCCTTTCACCAACATCTCACCATTCCCATATTCACCCCCAGTCCTACCCCCTGGTCCTTGGTAACCACCATTCTACTCTCTGTTTGGCTTTTTTATATTCCACATATAAGTGACACTATGCAATATTTGTCTTTTGGTGTCCGATTTCCATGCGTCACAAATGTTGGAATTTCATTCTTTCTCACGACTGAATAATATTCCATTGCTTATATATATATCACATATCTTTATTCATGTATTTTTATTTTAGTAAGTGGTAAGCACCTGTATATAAAACTGGACCCTTCTTTACTGCATTTAAAATAATCCAGGGGCTGGTGGGAGGGAGGGGGTACATGTGTACACAGAGCTGAGTCATGTTGTTGTGCAGCAGAGGCTAACACAACATGGTAGAGCAGTCATGCTCCAATTAAAAAAGCAGTCCAGCATTCTCCATAGGCTATATGACAAGTCCCAAAACACAGTTTAGAGGTAGTGAAAATTGCAGTGAACCTTAGCAATTCTTTCTTGTCTTTTTCTTTCTGCAGTAATTTTTAATCAGCTGTATATGAGATGCTGTTTGAATCTTTTCAAAACCTGAAATGTTTTTTAAGTTTAAGAAATTTCTTACTAATGCTGGCTCTTTTGATATTATTAAAATAGTTATTTTGCCAAGATACTCATTCTGTTATACCCTGGAGGAATACAGAGGTGAGCACACAGAGGGTGCCTACCCTCATAGAGCTTACTAATCAAATAACAGCCCAGATAAGTGTGGATTTATACTCTTATCATTACCACAAGAGAGAAGTACATCATATTATGAGACCATGATTGGGGAGCTAGCTAAGACTAGGAGTTTCAAGAGGTTTCCCTGGGGAAGTGAATACCGTCTTGTTTGTTTATGTTATCTTTACAAATACTGCCTGAAAAAAAAAAATTGCACGGCATGCCTACAATTTACCACACCTTAAATTCTTTTAAAAAATGTTTTTTTCTGAAGGGAAAATATCAGTCAGATAGACACACCCATGTTTATAGCAGCTTTATAATTGTCAAAACTCAAGAAAGAAACATGATGTCTTTCAATAGGTGAATGGTAAAACAAACTGGTATATTCAGATGATGGAATATTATTCAGCAATAAAGAGAAATGAGCTATCAAGTCACAGAAAAATGTGGAGGAACTTTAAAAAAAATTTAATTGAAGTATAGTTGATTTACAATATCATGTAAATCCGGTTTATCACAGTGATTCAGTTATACGGAGACACACACACATATACACATAAATATATGCATTGTTTTTCAGATTATTTTCCCCTATAGGTTATTACATAATATTGATTAGAGTTCCCTGTGCTATATAGTAGGTCTGTGTATGACATGGAGGAGCTTTAAATGCATACTGCTGACAACACCCTTATGGCAGAAAGTGAAGAGGAACTAAAAAGCTTCTTGATGAAAGTGAAAGTGAAGAGTGAAAAAGTTGGCTTAAAGCTCAACATTCAGAAAACGAAGATCATGGCATTTGGTCCCATCACTTCATGGGAAATAGATGGAGAAACAGTGGAAACAGTGTCAGACTTTATTTTGGGGGGCTCCAAAATCACTGCAGATGGTGACTGCAGCCATGAAATCAAAAGACGCTTACTCCTTGGAAGAAAAGTTATGACCAATCTAGATGGCATATCAAAAAGCAGAGACATTACTTTGCCAACAAAGGTCCGTCTAGTCAAGGCTATGGTTTTTCCTGTAGTCATGTATGGATGTGAGAGTTGGACTGTGAAGAA
>SJYX01009265.1:53860-106730 GCA_006410675.1 Oreotragus oreotragus | reverse complement strand
AACCACCGGACCACCAGGGAAACCCCTGAACCTTCTTTACTTAACATTGGAAGTGAGTTAATTGCTACGTGTTTAATCTTTTTCATTGGTGTTAACTAAATTTCAGGTGCCAGGACTTAAACAAAAATTTTCCCCTATGGTATTTCTCTAATATTCTGCCCAATCCCACACACACACACCTGGAAATAATTTATAGAGTTTAGAAGTAAGTCAGAGTTTTAAAATCTGGCTTTTCCTTCTCATTAAAAGTTTAGTTTATATACTTTGCTCTTCATTAGTCTTTGGACCGCCTTCAGAGTTCCTCCTGGTATTCGAAATGTGGTTTCCTCCTCTCTCCCTCTCCCTCTTTTCTTCTGCCCTTGCGTTAGTCTTAAACCTGTGGAGGATGGTGTGGGATGTTTGAGAGGTACACTGAGTTCTGCAGGACTTAGAGGACGGCTGGCCAGCTGGAGGAGGGGGAGGGGACTGAACTCTGGCACCTGCTGATGGAGCCGGCCCGGGAAAGAAGCCAGTTCATATTCAGACAGCCTTCCATGTCCAAGCTGATGCACAGAAACCTGGAAGTGAATGAGAAGATTCCATTCCAGGTCGAGGCCAGATGGCGATGATCCCGAGCGTTTGTTTTAAAAATCTTCATCTTAACAAACTTGACTAAGCAATGAGAGCGTTCTGTCACAATGAGAGCATGTTTTTTTCTTTTTTTTTCCTTATAAAGAGCAAGGTTTTGTTCTCTGACTAATTTCCATCTTCAATTAGCATTGATGCAGCCCACTACAATTTCAAACTAGACCCAGCTTTCTGAATCTAGTTTTTATAGGTTCATCCTCCTTCCTTCCTTCCTTCCTTCCTTCATTCTTTCATTGAAGTATAGTTGATTTACAATGTGTTAGTTTCAGGTGTACAGAGCAGTGATTCAATTATATATAGATATATTTTTTTCAGATTATTTTAAGTTACAGATTATTACAAGATAGTATAGTTCCCAATGCCATTCAGTAGGTCCCTGTTGTTTGTCTACTTTACAGACAGCAGTGCTTAGCTGCTTAGTCACGTCCGACTCTTTGCAACTCTTTTCGACACCCATGGACAGAGGTGCCTGGTGGGCTACAGTCCATGGGGATTCTCCAGGCAAGAATACTGGAGTGGGTTGCCATGCCCTCCAGGGGATCTTTCCAGCCCAGGGATCGAACCCCAGGTCTCCCGCATTGCAGGTGGATTCTTTACCTTCTGAGCCACCAGGGAAGCCCTATACACTAGTGTGTATCTGTTAATCCAAAACTCCTAATTTACCCCACTCTACCCATCACCCTTAATTATTTTCTTCCTCTACTTAAATATTTGACAATGTCTATCTGGAGGAGTACCATTAAAAATATCATTTACAGGCAGAAACTTAACACAACATTGTAAAGCAATTTTCCTCCAATTAAAAATACATATATTACCATGAAATATAATTTACAAAATTAGTGGGGTTTTTTTTTCTTTTTTTTTAATGAAAAGTAGTGAATGCTCTTTGAAATGTTTTTTCCTTCAAAATCTTATTCTTTGCTATCTCTTTCGCGCAGCCTGTTTGGGGCAGTTACAGATGTCTGTTTTTGTTTGTTTGTTGCTTTTACTGTATCCAAAGGAACAGAGAAGGGGGCAGAGAGTGATTAAGAATTTCTAAGAACATTGAAATAGGCCAGAAGCTCATTGAAGCTTCTTAAAGCAGTATGTTCCAGAGCAATTTCCCCTCCAAGTCTCATCTGCTTGGTCTCCAGTCCAGTCAGAACTTGGGTACTTTTTCTACACATACGATTTGTTACCTTCTCTTTTCATTTCAGGATGCAGGATAAAATCACATTACAGTTGGCCGGGGGCACCCCTCATTCACTGGCCTGAGTCCTCTGCTTTCTGGGGCCTTTAATTTGTTGTATATCCAGCCAGCACCAACCTCCTTACTGCCCTTTGTACACAATGTAATTATTGTTAGAAAAATTCCAAGACACAGCTTTTCATGTTCTGTGCGCCTCTCCACATTCTTTATGTCAATAACTTCATGCACATGCTGTTGCCTCTTTAACTCCAGCTACAGTTTTTGTTTTTGACTCAAACGTGTATTTTCATCGTGTGTTTATGTCCTTACCTTTCATGTTTCCAGAGCAATGGCTGGAAAGAACATGGAGTAATTCTTTAGTATTTTCATTTCCATAACAGAGTTCACAACAGTGACTCATTGTAGCAAATATACCTAACTTTGTACTTGTTTTTTTCTGACATGCTGTAGACTTCCTTATTTGTTTTTAAACATTTATTTATTTGGCTGCAGCAGGTCTTAGTTGTGGCACGTGGAATTTTCGATCTTCATTGTGGCACGCGGGTTCTTTCAGTTGCAGCACCAGAATTTTTAGTGGCGGCTTGCATTATACACCCTTATAGCATGCAAACCTCTTAGTTGCAGCACATGGGACCCAGTTCCCTGACCAGAGATCAAACCCAGGTCCCCTGCATTGGAAGCACAGAGTCTTAGCCACTGGACAATGAGGGAGTCCCTAGACCTGCTGTTTAAAGAGATCTCAAGTTCAGGAACGGAGAAGGCAATGGCACCCCACTCCAGTACCCTTGCCTGGAAAATCCCATGGGTGGAGGAGCCTGGTAGGCTGCAGTCTATGGGGTTGCTAAGAGTCAGACATGACTGTGTGACTTCACTTTCACTCTTCACTTTCATGCATTGGAGAAGGAAATGGCAACCCACTCCAGTGTTCTTGCCTGGAGAATCCCAGGGATGGGGGAGCCTGGTGGGCTGCCGTCTATGGGGTCGCACAGAGTTGGACACGACTGAAGCGACTTCGCAGCAGCAGCAGCAAGTTCAGGAAAACCTTTCGTTTTGCATGCATTCCCTTCCTAATTAAAATCTGTTGTACCGACTTGACTGTCCGGTGATGACCCTGTCACATCAGAGCCCCTATTTTGTCAGTTATGTTATAGGCTCTTGCCTGAGTAGGCATTTTCAACCCAAGGAGCCGCACCACCCCAATTCACTGGACCCATTTCAGAATCAGCAGATGTATATATGGTTTGACAGAATCTACAAAAATCTGTATTGTCAAAACACAAGGCTATCTGGCTCCTTGAAAGAAACCCTCTAATGCCGTCTCTCACATTTTATCTACTGTGGACAAACACTGAAGTCACTTTTGGTAATGGTTTTTTTTATCACTTTCAAGGTTTGACAGCTTTTATGTTGAACCTCTATTTTGGGGTTATTTCTGCCTTTAATTTAATGTAGGAGGACAAGTCTTCCTTTGTCCAAGGAAATGAATTGAAATCTTTGTTAAACATACAAGAAATAGAATCGCAGATGGTNTATCTACTGTGGACAAACACTGAAGTCACTTTTGGTAATGGTTTTTTTTATCACTTTCAAGGTTTGACAGCTTTTATGTTGAACCTCTATTTTGGGGTTATTTCTGCCTTTAATTTAATGTAGGAGGACAAGTCTTCCTTTGTCCAAGGAAATGAATTGAAATCTTTGTTAAACATACAAGAAATAGAATCGCAGATGGTATTTTGGATAACACATTTTTGTTTATAAAGTTCTATAATTTTTGGTTGTTCTTTCTGTAGATGCAACCACTTGAATATTCAGACTCAAGTGGATTTTTTAAAACTTTTAAAATGAGGTTTTCTTACATTCAGTCTGGGTAGGTCTATATCTTTTGACACTTTGTGTGTGTGTAGTAACTTTTTTAAAATTTTTATTTTTAATGGGAGGGTAACTGCTTTACAGTATTGTGTGGGCTCACCATGAATCAGCTGTAAGTATGCATCTGTCCCCTCCCCGCTGAACCTGCCTCTCACTGCATTCTGCCACTCTAGGTTCTCACCGGGTTCCAGGTTGCGTCCCCTATTATACAGCAACTTCCCGTTAGCTGTTTTACACGTGGCAGTCTGTATGTTTGACTGCTGCTCTCTCAATTCGTCCCGCCCTCTCCTTCCCCTGCCGTGTGCTGTGCTGCTTTCGGTTCTGTGTCTCTGTGTCTCTATTCCTGTCCTGCAGATAGGTTCATCAGTACCATTTTTCTAGATTCCATATCAGTTCAGTTCAGTTCAGTCGCTCAGTCGTGTCCGACTCTTTGCGACCCCATGAATCGCAGCACGCCAGGCCTCCCTGTCCATCACCATCTCCCAGAGCTCACTCAGACTCATGTCCGTCAAGTCCGTGATGCCATCCAGCCATCTCATCCTCCATATATATTCATTAATATATGATATTTGCTTTTCTCTTTCTGACTTATACTTCACTCTATATAAAAGGCTCTAGGTTCACTGGAACTGACTCAAATGCGTTCTTTTTTATGGCTGAATAATATTCCATTATATATATGTACCACAACTTCATTATCCATTCATCTGTTGGTGGACATCTAGGTTGCTAGGACACTCTTTTAAACATTTTTTTATTTTACATCAGAGTATAGGAGATTAACAGGGCTTCCCTGGCCACTCAGACGGTAAAGAATCTGCCTGCAATGGAGGAGACCTGGGTTTGATCCCTGGGTCAGGAAGATCCCCTGGAGAAGGGAATGGCTACCCACTCCAGTATTCTTGCCTGGAGAATTCCATGGACAGAGGGGCCTGGTGGGCTTCAGCCCACGAGGTCTCAAAGAGTTGGACGTGACTGAGCATCTAGGCGCTCATACAGTAGTAGATTAATAGTGTTGTGTTAGTTTCAGGTATACAGCAAAATTATTCAGTTACACATATACCTGTATCTATCTTTTTTCAAATCTCTTCTAACACTTCCCTCAAAGAGAAGAGGACGCCAACACCAGTAAGATCCTCCCAAGGGATTCTGTAGAAATAGAGCCATTTGGGGGCACTTCCCGGCCGTCCAGTGGTTAGGACATCTAGTTTCCAGTACAGGGGCACAAGTTTGATCCCTGGTTGGGGCACTAAGATCGCACGTGCCACGTGGCACGGCCGAAAGAGAAAAAGAAACAGAGCCATTTAGGACCTGGTGCTTCTCAAGGTGCCCAAGTCCTTAGGAAAGCGGGTTTCTTACAGAATCAGAGCTTCCGAAAACAGTGGTTTGATACCACACAGAAGTGCCCCAGTGACAGGAGGGGATAGTTCCCTTTCCTGAGCAGGTAGCTTCCCGCAGGGGGACGGATTTCTGCATTTCCGTGTGGAGGAGGGCTGCCTTTGGATACCGTCTCTCCAGTCTGAGCCGTTTATACGCAGGCGACGTTGGCAACTCAGTTTCTTATTAGATTGGCTTTTCCCAGGGATTTCGGGTGTGTCTGTTTAATATCCTTTTTGACTAGAGGGAGTATCATGTTAAAAATTGACCTGTACTTTGGAGACGGCTTCACTGTGGCCGATTTGGGTCTCTTCATCTCAAACAGCTTTTGTGCCCATAGTTCCTGTGTTAGTTCTTTGGCATCATTTGAAAAAAAAAAAAAAAAAACCTGATTTTAGAAGTCTTCTTAAGTAAGCAAGAAGAGTCATTATACCTGACCTAGAGAAACCAGTCTTCACCCTGGCTGATGGGTTTCCATTGTAGGTCTTGGGAAGGCAAATTTAGTTTGTATTAAACTTTATGATGTGGGGACTTCTCTGGCGGTCCAGTGTTTAAGACTCTACGCTCCCAACGCTAATCCCTGGTCAGGGAACTAAGGTCACGCATACCACATGGCGGAGCCAAAAAACAAACACCCAAAATACAAAAAGTTAAGTAAACTTCATGATTTTTTAGAACCTCTGATAAAGATAACTTCATGACCTAAACAAATGCCAGAGTTCATGCTTATTTCATTATTCAATCTTCAGTGTATAAAGGAGCTTGATCACAGTCTAGGGCATAAAACCAGACCTGAAAAAATAATTGTAAAATACTGATTAATAGGGTTGCACTTTCCTCATTTGTCTTTTCAGCTTACTCAGCCCCTTGTAGCTGAAAGCTCCTGCCAGGAGCCTTTGGTTCATTAGTATTCAAGGAGCAATGAGAATTCAAGAGAAGGATTGGTAAGGGGGAGGAGGAAGGAGATTCTGAAAAGGTACCTGTCAGGTTGTAATTAGTTACTTGGACACATCCATTTGCACTTCTCTTGGCAAATTTGGAGTTATTTGTTGAGTATATATATAGTATACACTTATAAATTGAACATTTTCCATTAGGTCCTACATTATCTGACTTTCTTCGTCTTTGGCAATATGAAGCTTTCCAGTGGAAGTTTTAGAGTATGTGTCATATGATAGTGCGTGTCTGAACCTCTGGAGGTTCCAGAAACCCTCTCATGGAGTCCACGAGGTCAAAACCATTTTCATAATGATACTAAGACATTGTCTTTTTCACTGTGTGGGCATTTGCACTAATGGTACAAAAGCAGTGGTGGGTAAGGTGACTGGCGGCTTAGCAGGAAGCAAGGTGCCGGCTCCAAACTGTGGTAGCGGCTACTGTATTCTCATCATTACCTGTTTTAAAAAAATCAGTTTTATTTTTAAATGTCTTTGATGAAACAGTAAAGATGAATGATTTTCTTAAATCTCAGTGTTTAAATATACATTATTCATCTTTTTAATAGTGTGGCAAGATAGGAACCAGAATAGTTAAACCAGAATATTAAACCAGAATATTTAAGTGATTGTATTTTGAGCTGGACTAGCTGCTTTTATCAGGGGCCTTCCCAGGTAGCTCAGCTGGAAAAGAATCTGCCTGCAATGCAGGAGACCCTGGTTCAATTCCTTGGTCGGGAAATTTCCCTGGAGAAGAAATAGGCTACCCACTCCAGTATTCTTGGACTTCCCTGGTGGCTCAGACAGTAAAGAATCTGCCCTGCAATGAGGAAAACCATGGAAGACCAAATGAAGGAGGGCATGGCAACCCACTCCAGTGAATACTTGCCTGGGAAATCCCGTGGATAGAGGAGCCTGGTGGGCTACAGTCCATGGGGTTGCAAAGAGTCGGAATACCAGAGCGGGTTGCTATTTCCTTTTCCAGGGGATCTTCCCAACCCAGGAAATGAATCCGAGTCTCCTGCATTGACAGGTGGATGCTTTACCACTGATCCGCCAGGGACGCCCACTTTTATCATAGGATGTCGTTTTTACTTCAAAGAACACTGAACAGATGAACTCTTGGGCATTTGGCAGACATTTTCTCTAAAATGAATGAATCAAGCCTGTCACCTCAAGGAAACAACTGACAGTATTTGTAGCCAATGATAAAATCCCAGCTTTTAAGTGGAAATTAAAGTTTTGGAAAATGTATCCTTGCCACTGTGACCTTGACTGTTACCACATATTTAAAGACTCATCAGATAAGATCAGTAATGATATAGACATGCATTTCTAAAATAGTTTATATTGAAATGTGTCAACACTTGGAAGATCTGCATAATAAGTGAAATAATATTTTCCAAATGACCAGAGCATAATGCAGTCATGCCCAGGTAAGAGATCCATTCAGAGTGCAAGACATTCTAGCGCATTTTATTGGAACTGGTATGAAAAATTCATTGCCATGGTTTCAAATTTCACATTGCAGCTAGCCTTTAAGAAACTACTATTTGTTGAGTTTGGGTATGGTATCCACAATTATCTAGACAGGGCATTGAAATACGCCTCTATTTTCTAACCGTTGCATATCTGGGTTAAGTTGTATTTTTTTATATACTTCCACCAAAATAAGGACCCACAACAGACTGAATGTGAAAGAAGATGAGAATCCAGCTGTCTTCTATTAAACCAGACATTAAGGAGATTTGTAGACATGTAAAACAGTGCCATACTTCCAATTTTTGGGGGGAGAGGGGGTGTTTTTTTGAAGTAAAGTTCCTAAAAATAATATATACATTAGGTAAATTAAAATACAACAAATTTATTGTTGTCTTTTAAAATGAATTGATATTTTTTAAGTCTTTCAACTTTTAATTTCTGATAGAGTAAATATTGATAGCTATAAAGCAGATAAACAAGAACTTGCCTGGTGGTCCTTGCTCCTGATGCAAGGAGTCTGGGTTTGATCCCCAGTCAGGGAACTGGATTTCATGTGCTGCAGTGAAAAGGTCCTGTGTGCTGCTGCTAAGACCCAGCACAGCCTCTGTGTGTGTGTATACAAATAAACACACACATGCGTATGTAATAAGATGAGCAAAGGCTCTTTGGGGTCTTCAATGAATTTTAAGAGGGGAAAGGAGTCTTCAAAACTGCTGCAATGTGACATCAAACAGGAAAGGATACATTTTCTCTCTCTCTCTTTCTCTCCCTCCTGCTCTTTAAATCAAGTATAATTCACAGAAAATGGAAAGGACTCATTTTTGATCATGGTACCATCTGCAAGGTAGTAAAGGCTATTTTGAAAAATACCACTTACAATATTTGTTCACAAAAGAGTCTTTTTAAGATCTGGAGGGTTTTTGGTTTGTTTTTTTTTTTTTTCCCATTAAGTTTTCCACATTTCCATCAAGAATGTAAGCAGGTTGGTTGGTTTTTCATCTGTTTTGAATTTTCTTGTAGCTGCTTTCAAAAAGTCCATGTTGCGGCCATCCATGTGATAGCAACAGTAGAGTCTTGCATCACTGAGGTGTTGTAATATAGCAGAAAAAAGAACTGTGCTATATTCATGAGCAAGTGCTAGTTTGTTACTGAGTCAGGTTTTTTTTTGTTGTTGTTAAGATCTTCTGTCCCATTTGGACACTTATTTTAGTAAGTGCTTTATTATAGCTTACAGAATGGTCTTGAATAGAGATAACTTTATTGAAAACATATTGTTGGTTTGAGGCCAGTAATTTTTAAGGTAGGCTCAATTCAAGTGTAATTTTTTTTTAAGTTTTTTGATCTCAAAAGCTATTGCTTTATATTGTACATATTAGTGCTAAAAAGAATTGCAAAATAATATAGTAAGGAAAAGTAGGAGGTTTGGTTGTTAGTAGGACAAGGGTGAAATCTAAGAGCAGGTGATCTTAGTAAGTTTTTGAGGAAACATCTATACCTTTAAAAATAGTAAGGCTGGGGACTTCCCTGACGGTCCAGTGGTTGACTCCATGCTTCCAACACGGGGGGCATGGGTTTGATCCCTGGTCGGGGAACTAAGATCCCACATGCCCTGTATGTAGCATGGGTGAAAAAAAAAAAGTAAGGCTCTGGTGGTAGAAATTATACAGAGAGAGGGGTCTCACATGGAGGGAGGGGTATGAAAAAGAGTTAAATAAATAAGGTCATTGTAAAACTGTATTAACAACGGTTTCCTGATTAGCAGAAAGCTTTAAAGTAGCCTTGCTGTGGGAATTCCCTGGTGGTCCAGTGGTTAAGAATCCAGCTTCCAATGCAAGGGACACAGATTTGATCCCTAGTTGGGGAGTTAAAATCCCACATGCTGTGGGATAACTAAGTCCACGAGCCCTGCGACTAAAGAAACCTTGATGTGCCTCGACAAAGACCCAGAGCAGCCAAAATAAAAAATAAAATAAAACAGCCAATTAAAAAATAAAAAGAAGCTTTGTTCTGAATAACTAGGAATGATTGCAATCATTACTCGAACTGTTTGTATATTTGTTCTCTCAAGTAGTTTAAAGAGATCTACAGTCTTGTTTACACTTTAAGTTTGCCTGACCATCCCTGTCCTTAGAGGAAACATAAATAACCTTCTTGCGCAGTGAAGTCTCCGTTTGTGAAATCTATTATCGGGGACCAGGAATCAATGAAAGTCTTTAATATTGGTCCTTGATTTTTGGTGGCTCAGCTGATAAAGAATCCGCCTACAATGAGGGAGACCTGGATTCAGTCCCTGGGTTGGGAAGATCCCCTGGAGAAGAGAAAGGCTACCCACTCCAGTATTCTGGCGTGGAGAATTCCCTGGATTGTATGGTCCATGGGGTCGCAAAGAGTCAGATACGACTGAGTGACTTTCACTTTCACTTTCTTTCACTCGATTTTTTTTAATGGTAACAGTAAACATTATTAGGTATCGAGATAAACATTTTACGGTGCTAGTTTTCAATTAGAAAACATTCTAGTAAAAGAAAACCTGAATTTCCTTTAAAAATTTTTTAAATTATTTATTTATTTTTGGTTGTGCTGAGTCTTCGCTGCTCTACATGGGCTTTATCTAGCTGGGGAGAGGGGGCTCCTCTGGTTTTGTGCACGAGCTTGTCCTCGCAGTGACTCCTCTTGTTGAAGAGCACAGGTCTAGGCCCATGGGCTTCAGTGGCTGCAGCTCACGGGCTCTCGGACATGGGCTCAGAGATTGTGGAGCATGGGCTTAGTTGTCCTGCTGGCACATGGCATCTTCCCAGACCAGGGCTCGAACCCATGTCCCCTGTATTGGCAGGTGGATTCTTATTCACCGTACCCCACCAGAGACGTCCGAGAAAACCTGAATTTCTTACGTTGACGTTTCTCCAACTGTTCTGTGGGACCGAGTTCTGCTTCATGGAGAAGACAGGCAGAGGGGCGGCAGTTGGGGGTGGAGTGATTTGTTGGGTTAGGGTTCCATGAAGCAGAACCAAGCAGCCACCCTAGGACTCTCCCCTGCACATCCCTTCCAACTCTGCATCTAATCTGTCACGAAGGCTAGCTGAGTTTGAACTCAGTGGTGTGAGCCCATGGCCTGTAGCCCACCAGGCTCCTCCGTCCCTGGAATTCTCCAGGCAAGAACACTGGAGTGGGTGGCCATTCCCTTCTCCAGGGGACCTTCCCGACCCAGGGATTGGACCCAGGGATTGAACCCAAGTCTTCTGCATTGCAGGCAGATTCTTTACCATGTGAACCACCAAGGAAGCCCTTCCAATTGAAGTATAGTTGATATACAGTGTTGTGCCAATCTCTGCAGTAAAGCAAAGTGTCTCAGTTATACACATATGTGTATTCTTTTCTTATAATCTTTTCAATGCTTTTGTAAACATTCTTTTCCATTATGATTTATCCCAGGATACTGAATATAGTTCCCTGGGCTATACACTAGGTCCTCGTTCATGCATTCTATATGTAATCGTTTGCATGCTTGCTGATTCTTTGTTCATGATCTGTAGACTCCTTCCCTCTGCTCCTGCTCTTTTGCCTTTGGATTACTGAACCGTCCCCTGACTTCCAGCTCCTGGTGATGCTAAATGTGTCTCTGGCAGTGCCCCTCCATTTGCAAGCCCTTCAGTGGCTCACTGGTGCCCACCAGAGAGTCTGAGCACCTTAACTCGGCATTCAAGGCCCTGGGTGACTCGGCCGGGACCCTCTGGTTCCATCAGCCGCTGCCACTTCTTCCCTTGCATCCTACCCCCAGCCTGGGCTCTAGCAAGACCAGTGCACCTGATTCCTGGTCCTCTCTCTGCCTTTGCATTAGCTGTGGCTGGAATACCTACCGCTCTCACTCTTCCAGATTGCCATTCTCAAGGCACTCGGCACGCTGGGGCTCTATTTTTATCCTTGGTTCCCCAGCCCCAGTCACCATTCCTGCCCCACACGGTAGGCTTGACGCATGGGTGAATGTTGAATAGAGTCCATGTGAGTCATTTTATTTGTTTGAAGAAAGTAGTATTTTGTAACTCTTCTCTCTCCCGTTTCTTTGCCCCAAATTTCAATGAGCTTATGTTGAAAGTTAACTCGCAAAATGACCCTTCAGGTGCTAAGAGTGTGGCTGAGTTAACTCAGGAGTGTGTTTCATCTCTCAGTTTTTGGTATCTGCAGAAGACACTCTGCTTTGTGCCAATACATTAAATATATCCAAACACCACATTTCTAAACAGGAATAAGGAACGTGAATGGATGGGTCAGAGTTCAATATCTCAGGCAGTTTTCAAACCAAATTTGGTAATGTTGATTTAAAATTGCTCAACGAAAAAGCACCCAAGTACAATCATGGAAAATGTTGGAACTGCTTTCTACGTGCTGATATATTGTTGAGAGAACTGAAGTTATGTTAATCACAGACAAAGATTACAAGCTCTGCCTTTGTTTTTGTGTTTTATTAACAGGATCAATTTGACAACTTAGAAAAACACACACAGTGGGGAATTGATATTCTTGAGAAATACATCAAATTTGTAAAGGAGAGGACAGAGATTGAACTCAGCTATGCAAAACAACTCAGGTAAGTTGATATTGAGAAAGGTTGTTTGATAACTGCAGAATGAATGTAAGGGTCATTTATATCCTCATTTTATACCATAAATGTGTAAGCCTTTAAATATTGATCCTTCCCTTTCAGGAAAGCTTATATTACAGTAAAAGCAATTTTTTTTCATATAGAAAATTATTTTTCAGAGCACAGTAAACAGAAAAACCAAGTTATTGCTTTTATGCTCTGTTGCTTAAAAGGTTAGCAGCTGAATTTTGGAGCACCTTTCTTTTTTTTTTTTTCCCAGAAAACTTTATTTGAAACATAACAACAGAGAAGTATACATATCATAAGTGTATGACTCCAGAAATTTTCAGAGTGAATACAATTATGTGATCCACACCCAAGTCAAGAAACAGAAAATTACCAGCCTCAGTCCCCACTCCCCCAGTCCTTTCCGGTTCACCGCCCTCCCTTGCCCCCGTGGTTGACCACTCTGCTCATCTCTGACCACATGGATTGGTCTGGCATGTTTTTGAAGCTTTGGTGAATGTTATCATTTATTACGCACTGTTTGTATTTGGTTTCCTTTGTTCCTCATTACGTCTGTAAGATTCATGCGTTACATGTTGTGGTGCTTTTTATTTTGATTGGTGAGTGTGTCAAAGCTTGTCCAGTCTACTGTTGCTAGGCTATTGCTTGTTGGGGTATAAAGTACATGTCCAGGAGTGGGATTCCTGGGTCTTAGGCTTTGTGTGTGTTTCTATTTAGCGGATGGAGTCAGCTTTCCAGAGAGCTTGTCTGATTCAGGTTCCCTCCAGCAGCAGCTGAGAGGTCCTCAGGCAGCCCTTCTTAGACCTCCAAGGACAAAATTATCCAAGAAGTTTGTGTTCTTACATAAAATATTTAAAAGTTGCTGGCAGAACTAAGCTTGAAGTGGCAAGATCTTTAATGATTTCTTGTTTGGTTGGTTTGTGCAGATTGTGAACATCTAGATGACTTTCAATTTAGAGACATTTTATTTTAATCCAAAGACCATCTGGACAAGGTGAATGTCGTGTATCTTTGAAGAATAATCATCTTAGAGAGCTCTTGTTGTCATTTAATAAGCACCTAAGTGGTGCGTATGGTGCACTTCATGGATGATAAGTTTTGTTGCCATTGAGCAGATAAATCAATGAAATCATTTTTATAAAGAATTTTTTATAAATTTACTATTTATTTGCTTAATAGTACAGCTGGGAAAGACTGCAGGCAACAGGAGACAGGGGCGGCAGCAGAAGATGAGATGGTTAGATAGCATCACCGGCTCAGTGGACATGAATTTGAGCAAACTGTGGCAGGTAGTGGAAGACAGAGGAGCCTGGCGTGCTGCGGTCCACGGGGTCACAGAGTTGGACATGACATAGTGACGGAGCAGCAGAACAACAGATTTGTTTAGTAATAAATATATTATTTAATAATAATTTGATAATTTATTTACTATGAATTAAATAGTCTTTAATTTTGCTGAATAAAATTTAAGTAAAATTAAATTGACTCAATAAGAATTTAATAAATATACTTATTTTTACAAATAAATTTTATTGCAGATGAACTTCTGATGCCTTATATATGCATCAGCCTCATTAGCAGTTGAAAGCTTCATTACTGACAGTGGGCGTGGCGAACGAGCTGCTCCGTGTTGATTATTTAAACACTGCACCTTCCTAAAATGTTGTCTTTCCTGTGGAGTTGGGTTGTGCAACAGCTTTAGCCAAAGCGTGCTGCTGCTGCTGCTGCTGCTGCTGCTGCTAAGTCGCTTCAGTCGCGTCCGACTCTGTGCGACCCCATAGGCGGCAGCCCACCAGGCTCCGCCGTCCCTGGGATTCTCCAGGCAAGAACACTGGAGTGGGTAGCCATTTCCTTCTCCAATGCATGAAAGTGAAAGTGAAGTCACTCAGTCGTGTCCGAATGTCAGCGACCCCGTGGAGTGCAGCCCACCAGGCTCCCCCACCCATGGGATTTCCCAGGCAAGAGTCCTGGAGTGCTGCTGCTGCTAGTCTCCCCTAAAGGATTTCCCTGCCTTCCTTGACTTTCTCTCTTGGTGTCGTCTCCTCTTTCCTGGAGCCTCGGCCACTGCCTGGTTCTGCTTGGAAGGTTTGTCATCTGATGTCGCGAAGTCTGTCCTCGGCAAGCTTCTCCACTGGTTCTGTGTCAGGACAGAAAGGCGCTGCTTTTGCTTCCCTCTGGGCAGCCCCTGTCTCCCGGCCCTTTCTCATCACTCTCTGTGAGCCAGGATTTAGGTAACAAAACTGGAGGCTATTGGCAAAGACTCCCAATTCCAGCAGTAGGTTTGGGGTAACACTTAATAGCTCTCCACTGACCATTTCCCCCTGTTTCAGATCTAGAATAGCAGTGTTCCTGCTGTGGCTGTTATCTCTTGGGAAGTCCTTTTCCTGAGATTTAAATGTTAACATTTGTTTTACTCCATCCCTGCAAAGTATGTAAATCTGTGCTTACGGGTGTGTGCTTAGTTGGTTAGTCGTGTCCAGCTCTTTTCGACCCCCTGGACTGTAGCCCACCAGGCTCCTCTGTCCATGGAGAATCTCCAGGCAAGAATACTGGAGTGGGTTGCCATGCCCTCCTCCGGGGGATCTTCCCAACCCAGGGATCGAACCCCAGGTCTCCTACACTGTAGGTGGATTCTTTACCCTCTGAGCCACCAGGAGAGTCCTGTGCTTATGGGAAAAGTTGACAAAAACAGATAATGAGTAATTGAACCTTGCCTTCAAGACAATTACTAATCCTCTGGAAGTGTCTTCTAATCTTTAAGACTGAGATCTGGGCAGGGCCCTTGCTGCTGAGGAGTAATNTGGGCTTCAGTGGCTGCAGCTCACGGGCTCTCGGACATGGGCTCAGAGATTGTGGAGCATGGGCTTAGTTGTCCTGCTGGCACGTGGCATCTTCCCAGACCAGGGCTCGAACCCATGTCCCCTGTATTGGCAGGTGGATTCTTATTCACCGTACCCCACCAGAGACGTCCGAGAAAACCTGAATTTCTTACGTTGACGTTTCTCCAACTGTTCTGTGGGACCGAGTTCTGCTTCATGGAGAAGACAGGCAGAGGGGCGGCAGTTGGGGGTGGAGTGATTTGTTGGGTTAGGGTTCCATGAAGCAGAACCAAGCAGCCACCCTAGGACTCTCCCCTGCACATCCCTTCCAACTCTGCATCTAATCTGTCACGAAGGCTAGCTGAGTTTGAACTCAGTGGTGTGAGCCCATGGCCTGTAGCCCACCAGGCTCCTCCGTCCCTGGAATTCTCCAGGCAAGAACACTGGAGTGGGTGGCCATTCCCTTCTCCAAGGGAACTTCCCGACCCAGGGATTGGACCCAGGGATTGAACCCAAGTCTTCTGCATTGCAGGCAGATTCTTTACCATGTGAACCACCAAGGAAGCCCTTCCAATTGAAGTATAGTTGATATACAGTGTTGTGCCAATCTCTGCAGTAAAGCAAAGTGTCTCAGTTATACACATATGTGTATTCTTTTCTTATAATCTTTTCAATGCTTTTGTAAACATTCTTTTCCATTATGATTTATCCCAGGATACTGAATATAGTTCCCTGGGCTATACACTAGGTCCTCGTTCATGCATTCTATATGTAATCGTTTGCATGCTTGCTGATTCTTTGTTCATGATCTGTAGACTCCTTCCCTCTGCTCCTGCTCTTTTGCCTTTGGATTACTGAACCGTCCCCTGACTTCCAGCTCCTGGTGATGCTAAATGTGTCTCTGGCAGTGCCCCTCCATTTGCAAGCCCTTCAGTGGCTCACTGGTGCCCACCAGAGAGTCTGAGCACCTTAACTCGGCATTCAAGGCCCTGGGTGACTCGGCCGGGACCCTCTGGTTCCATCAGCCGCTGCCACTTCTTCCCTTGCATCCTACCCCCAGCCTGGGCTCTAGCAAGACCAGTGCACCTGATTCCTGGTCCTCTCTCTGCCTTTGCATTAGCTGTGGCTGGAATACCTACCGCTCTCACTCTTCCAGATTGCCATTCTCAAGGCACTCGGCACGCTGGGGCTCTATTTTTATCCTTGGTTCCCCAGCCCCAGTCACCATTCCTGCCCCACACGGTAGGCTTGACGCATGGGTGAATGTTGAATAGAGTCCATGTGAGTCATTTTATTTGTTTGAAGAAAGTAGTATTTTGTAACTCTTCTCTCTCCCGTTTCTTTGCCCCAAATTTCAATGAGCTTATGTTGAAAGTTAACTCGCAAAATGACCCTTCAGGTGCTAAGAGTGTGGCTGAGTTAACTCAGGAGTGTGTTTCATCTCTCAGTTTTTGGTATCTGCAGAAGACACTCTGCTTTGTGCCAATACATTAAATATATCCAAACACCACATTTCTAAACAGGAATAAGGAACGTGAATGGATGGGTCAGAGTTCAATATCTCAGGCAGTTTTCAAACCAAATTTGGTAATGTTGATTTAAAATTGCTCAACGAAAAAGCACCCAAGTACAATCATGGAAAATGTTGGAACTGCTTTCTACGTGCTGATATATTGTTGAGAGAACTGAAGTTATGTTAATCACAGACAAAGATTACAAGCTCTGCCTTTGTTTTTGTGTTTTATTAACAGGATCAATTTGACAACTTAGAAAAACACACACAGTGGGGAATTGATATTCTTGAGAAATACATCAAATTTGTAAAGGAGAGGACAGAGATTGAACTCAGCTATGCAAAACAACTCAGGTAAGTTGATATTGAGAAAGGTTGTTTGATAACTGCAGAATGAATGTAAGGGTCATTTATATCCTCATTTTATACCATAAATGTGTAAGCCTTTAAATACTGATCCTTCCCTTTCAGGAAAGCTTATATTACAGTAAAAGCAATTTTTTTTCATATAGAAAATTATTTTTCAGAGCACAGTAAACAGAAAAACCAAGTTATTGCTTTTATGCTCTGTTGCTTAAAAGGTTAGCAGCTGAATTTTGGAGCACCTTTCTTTTTTTTTTTTTCCCAGAAAACTTTATTTGAAACATAACAACAGAGAAGTATACATATCATAAGTGTATGACTCCAGAAATTTTCAGAGTGAATACAATTATGTGATCCACACCCAAGTCAAGAAACAGAAAATTACCAGCCTCAGTCCCCACTCCCCCAGTCCTTTCCGGTTCACCCCCGTCCCTTGCCCCCGTGGTTGACCACTCTGCTCATCTCTGACCACATGGATTGGTCTGGCATGTTTTTGAAGCTTTGGTGAATGTTATCATTTATTACGCACTGTTTGTATTTGGTTTCCTTTGTTCCTCATTACGTCTGTAAGATTCATGCGTTACATGTTGTGGTGCTTTTTATTTTGATTGGTGAGTGTGTCAAAGCTTGTCCAGTCTACTGTTGCTAGGCTATTGCTTGTTGGGGTATAAAGTACATGTCCAGGAGTGGGATTCCTGGGTCTTAGGCTTTGTGTGTGTTTCTATTTAGCGGATGGAGTCAGCTTTCCAGAGAGCTTGTCTGATTCAGGTTCCCTCCAGCAGCAGCTGAGAGGTCCTCAGGCAGCCCTTCTTAGACCTCCAAGGACAAAATTATCCAAGAAGTTTGTGTTCTTACATAAAATATTTAAAAGTTGCTGGCAGAACTAAGCTTGAAGTGGCAAGATCTTTAATGATTTCTTGTTTGGTTGGTTTGTGCAGATTGTGAACATCTAGATGACTTTCAATTTAGAGACATTTTATTTTAATCCAAAGACCATCTGGACAAGGTGAATGTCGTGTATCTTTGAAGAATAATCATCTTAGAGAGCTCTTGTTGTCATTTAATAAGCACCTAAGTGGTGCGTATGGTGCACTTCATGGATGATAAGTTTTGTTGCCATTGAGCAGATAAATCAATGAAATCATTTTTATAAAGAATTTTTTATAAATTTACTATTTATTTGCTTAATAGTACAGCTGGGAAAGACTGCAGGCAACAGGAGACAGGGGCGGCAGCAGAAGATGAGATGGTTAGATAGCATCACCGGCTCAGTGGACATGAATTTGAGCAAACTGTGGCAGGTAGTGGAAGACAGAGGAGCCTGGCGTGCTGCGGTCCACGGGGTCACAGAGTTGGACATGACATAGTGATGGAGCAGCAGAACAACAGATTTGTTTAGTAATAAATATATTATTTAATAATAATTTGATAATTTATTTACTATGAATTAAATAGTCTTTAATTTTGCTGAATAAAATTTAAGTAAAATTAAATTGACTCAATAAGAATTTAATAAATATACTTATTTTTACAAATAAATTTTATTGCAGATGAACTTCTGATGCCTTATATATGCATCAGCCTCATTAGCAGTTGAAAGCTTCATTACTGACAGTGGGCGTGGCGAACGAGCTGCTCCGTGTTGATTATTTAAACACTGCACCTTCCTAAAATGTTGTCTTTCCTGTGGAGTTGGGTTGTGCAACAGCTTTAGCCAAAGCGTGCTGCTGCTGCTGCTGCTGCTGCTGCTGCTAAGTCGCTTCAGTCGCGTCCGACTCTGTGCGACCCCATAGGCGGCAGCCCACCAGGCTCCGCCGTCCCTGGGATTCTCCAGGCAAGAACACTGGAGTGGGTAGCCATTTCCTTCTCCAATGCATGAAAGTGAAAGTGAAGTCACTCAGTCGTGTCCGAATGTCAGCGACCCCGTGGAGTGCAGCCCACCAGGCTCCCCCACCCATGGGATTTCCCAGGCAAGAGTCCTGGAGTGCTGCTGCTGCTAGTCTCCCCTAAAGGATTTCCCTGCCTTCCTTGACTTTCTCTCTTGGTGTCGTCTCCTCTTTCCTGGAGCCTCGGCCACTGCCTGGTTCTGCTTGGAAGGTTTGTCATCTGATGTCGCGAAGTCTGTCCTCGGCAAGCTTCTCCACTGGTTCTGTGTCAGGACAGAAAGGCGCTGCTTTTGCTTCCCTCTGGGCAGCCCCTGTCTCCCGGCCCTTTCTCATCACTCTCTGTGAGCCAGGATTTAGGTAACAAAACTGGAGGCTATTGGCAAAGACTCCCAATTCCAGCAGTAGGTTTGGGGTAACACTTAATAGCTCTCCACTGACCATTTCCCCCTGTTTCAGATCTAGAATAGCAGTGTTCCTGCTGTGGCCGTTATCTCTTGGGAAGTCCTTTTCTGAGATTTAAATGTTAACATTTGTTTTACTCCATCCCTGCAAAGTATGTAAATCTGTGCTTACGGGTGTGTGCTTAGTTGGTTAGTCGTGTCCAGCTCTTTTCGACCCCCTGGACTGTAGCCCACCAGGCTCCTCTGTCCATGGAGAATCTCCAGGCAAGAATACTGGAGTGGGTTGCCATGCCCTCCTCCGGGGGATCTTCCCAACCCAGGGATCGAACCCCAGGTCTCCTACACTGTAGGTGGATTCTTTACCCTCTGAGCCACCAGGAGAGTCCTGTGCTTATGGGAAAAGTTGACAAAAACAGATAATGAGTAATTGAACCTTGCCTTCAAGACAATTACTAATCCTCTGGAAGTGTCTTCTAATCCTTAAGACTGAGATCTGGGCAGGGCCCTTGCTACTGAGGAGTAATCAGACTGTCTTGTTGATCTGCTTTTCCATTTGCCTGAGTCCTTCATGGCTTCTCTTGCCACACACCCCAACATCGCCTTCCTATCTTCACTGCTTGCTTCCCGCTTCCCTGAGAAAACTGAAGCGGTCCAAGGAAAACGTCCTTAGAGTCTCACACTCTGTAACCCACCTGTCCGAATATGTTCCCATGCCTGATGCTCCTGTCCGAATCCCAGCCCACCTCTTACACACTGGCCCTTCCCAGAACTCTGTTCCACTAGTTTTTCCTCCACCTTCGTGTTATCAGTGCTTCACTTTATATTAGATGATCCCCATCTGCACAAAAATGCACCACTGTCTCCCGTCGTTGAAAATCCACAAAGGAAACAAAACGTTTGCACTCACCCCTCCTCTCCTTATTAAGCGCCCCTGCGTGAACTGCTCCTTGGGGTGCCCGTGACCTTCATCCTGCCCCAGCCAGTTGCCTGTCCTCAGTCCTCACCATCCTTGACCCCTCAGCAGCTTTGATGGGGTGGATGCTGCCTCCTCGAAACACTTCCCTCACTTGGCGTCTGAAACCCCCATCTCTAGGCTTCCTTCCTTTCTCCCCGAAAGCTCTTTGGAAGGCTCTGCTCAGGCTCCCTAGAGGTTCCTTGTCCCCTCCCGCCCCTTCACCCCAGTCTGCCCCAGTGCCCAAGTCCCGGTCATCTTTTCTGCTCAGTCTGTGCTCTCCCAGTGATCTCGCCTGTTTCCTGGATTTCGGGATGGTCTCTATGGCAACAGACATGTGTCTCCAAGCTAGACCTCTATCCTGAACTCCAGAAGCAAGTTGCTCAGAATGTCCGTTCGGATGTCTAGAAAACATCTCACTTGTAACGTATCTGAAAAGGCATCTCTCCGCTCAAAATCTGCATCTCTGCAGCCCAGTTCTCCTTCTCCCCACTGCCCACTCCACTCAAGTTTCCCTCAGAGTAAATCCAAAATCCTTACGGTGTACGTCCTACAAAGGCAACACAAGTGGTCTCCCTCCCTCTCTGACATCTGCTCTCCCTTCGTATCTCTGCTTTAACCATCGCCACCTCCTTGTTCAATCTTGTACGTGCCAGGCCTGTTCTCGCCGCAGGGATGTTGCGTAGCCGTTCATACGGATCACACAGAGGTTTTATCTCCCAGGATCCACGTGGCCAACTGCCTCACCTCCTTCAAGTCTTTGCTCAGATGTCACCCGCACAGTGAGGGCCTCCTTGCCTCCCTGCTGTACTTTCTGGTTTTCCCAAAGTGCTGATAACTTTCTAATATTGTATAATTTTCTTATATACTGTTCATCATCACCTTCCACTTCCTTCCTGCTAGAATATAAACCTCTCAAGGACAGGGCTTCTTGAGTTGTGTTGACTGGTGAATCCCCATAGTATGTAACAGTGCCTGGCACGTACTAGGTACTTAATAGGTAGTTGTAGAAGGAGCGAATCAAGGGGAACAGGTCTGCAATATTTGGTCAACACTGTTTCAAGGAGAATTACGTGTTATAAGAGCTGATGAGGGTTTAGCAACAGATAGAACAACGAACAATGTGTCAACAGGGTTGGGGGAGGGGATTCTAGTGAAAGAGACAGCCTGAGGGATTCATCTTCTCACTGTGGAAAACAGACTGCAAGCAAATGAATAAAGCCATAAGTCACTTAAAGAGAGCATTTTATCACCTTGAATATGTAAAACCAGCGATGCATTAAAGCCTGGTGTGGGGGAAGGGTCACTTAGTCACACTGGCCAGGGAAAATCCATAGCTTGAGAACTGACAGACAGCAAGCAAAGGTCTGAGAGCCATTCTTCCAGGCCAAGGAATCAGCAAGTACAGAGCTCCTAAAGTGGTGACAAGTTCGAGGAATGAAAAGTTCCAGCCAGTGTGACTGGAGCATATTCAACAAAGACTTGCTTGAAACATCAGTATGATGTTGAAAAACATCACTTTTGGGGGGAGATATCTGTTGTTAATTCTTTTCTGCATTAGAAGAAAAAAAAATGCTAACTCATTTTAGATGTAGAAGATGATAATTAAGGCTTTGGTTTCTGTAGGTCAGTGGTTAACAAACGATTGGCCACCTCTGTGGCCCAGTCCATCACTGCCTGGTTTTATAAATAAAGTTTTATTGGAACACAGGCACATCCATTCATTTGTGTCTGTGGCTGCTTTTGCAAAAAAAAAAAAAAAAATGGCAGTGGAATAGTGCAATAGAGACCACATGACCATGATCTGCTTGCAAGTCTGAAATATTTAGTGTCTGGTCCTTTCTAAGCTCGCTTATGTATGTGTGTGTGTATATATATATATATATGCTCATATAAGTTTGCTGATACCTGCTATAGTTACACTGCATTCAAGGCATGTGTGCCTGAATGCTCAATCGCTTCAGATACGACTGACTCTTTGCAACCCTATGGACTGTAGCCCACCAGGCTCCTTTGTCCATGGAATTGTCCAGGCAAGAATACTGGAGTGGGTTGCCATGCCCTCCTCCAGGGGATCTTCCTGACCCAGGGATCGAACCCATGTCTCCTGTATTATAAGCAGATTCTTCACTGCTGAGCCACCAGGGAATCCCCTCCGTTCAAGGCAGGGTTAAATTCTTAATATAATCTTAAAATAGGTCCTTATACGACCTATATAAGAGAACCAACTATTGATTGCCCCTTAGCAACTGTTTCTGGAGAATTCCATGGACTGGAGAAATCCATGGACTGTATAGTCCATGGGGTCACAAAGAGTCGGACACGACTGAGTGACTTTCACACTTCACTAGCAACTGTTTCTTAAAAAAAAAACAAACATAAAAACAAAACAGTGACTTATTTGTTATGACCAGGTAATGAACTCATATGATTGAAATTTCTAATCCTTGCTTCCCTGAAGTTCAGGGTGGCCTTGCCTTTCTGCGTCCTGCAGATTATTCTAGGAGTTCATGTTTGTCTTTTATAGCTATCCAGTGCTGTACTGGATTGGTGGATACGTTGATTGTTTCCAGCTGTTTGCAACTCTGAACAAAGTTGCGATGGATAACTTTGAATGAAACACTTGGACAAACATGTCTAGAAAATAAGTTCCTAAAAGCAGTCCTTTGGTTCTGGTAAAATTTGCCAATCGGCCCTTCTTGGAAACTGTAACATTATCCCCATCCGAGAGTGCATGGCACTGCTACCCGCCTTGACCCTCAGTATTTCTTGCTACCTGTATTTTTTTAATCTTTGCTGATTTGATAAGTAAAAATTGCTAGATCTGACCAGTAATTTATGTTTTTCTTAGTAAGAAAGGTTGAATATGTTTTTATGCATCGGAGTCATTTGTACTTTCTTCTTGAGCCATTCTTATCCTGGTCTTTTTTTTTTTTTTTTAATTGGAGCCCATTGCAAATAAAAGGAAATTGTCAAAGTCATTTTATAAAATATACTGCATCTTGTATATACAAGGTATTGAGTTTAAATTTATTTGAACAGTTAGCAAGATATTAAAGTGAAGCTTGAAGGATTTACCAAGCTTGAAATATTAAATTCTTATAAGATTTAGCAAAAAAAAAAAAAAGCAGGTGGTCATTACTGTTTGGTGGGGTTTCTGTGTGTGTTTTTGTTGTTGCTTGTTTTGTTTTTAATTTTCATGTAATTTTAGACAGGCTCAGTTGATGCACGGCTAGGAAAGATAAAGGAAAGAGTATTTACGTCTTTTACTTCCTCTCCTACTTGAGTGATATAACTTGGTTTATAAAATGAGTCTCACAGTTTGTCTTAATTACAGATATATGTTCATCAGCATTCCCTCTGCCCGCAGCCTCTCCACCTGTTTGTTGGCATCAAGAAAAATAGGGATATTTTACCCCTGATGGGAACTTTTGGCGTGCTCCTCGAGTTCTTTCTTGTTTGGGAATACCACTCTACAGTTATCCCTTAGTGTCTGCAAACATCGGTTCCAAGAACCACCTCCTCAGATACAGAGATTTGAAGATGCTCAAGTTGCTTTATATAACAAGGCATAGTATCAGTGTATAACCTACACACACCCTTCCAAATATTTAAATCATCTCTAGATTCCTTATAATACCTCATACAATGTAAATAGTGTGTCAACTGTCGCCAGCATGAAGCAAATTCAAATTTTGCTTTGGAGAACCTTCTGGAATCCCCCACCCCAATATTTTTCACCTGCAGTTCATTGACTCCATGGATGTGGACCCCAAAGATATGGAGGACAGACTGCACCTAACAACAATCTGACTTAAAATTATTCTCTGGTCATTCTCTGTGTCCCAACTTTGTTGCTACATTGTCTTCTGGTGGGAAAGCCTGCTGCTGCTGCTGCTGCTGCAAGTCGCGTTAGTCGTGTCCGACTCTGTGCGACCCCATAGACAGCAGCCCACCAGGCTCCGCCGTCCCTGGGATTCTCCAGGCAAGAACACTGGAGTGGGTTGCCATTTCCTTCTCCAGTGCGTGAAAGTGAAAAGTGAGAGTGAAGTTGCTCAGTTGTGTCCGGCTCTCAGTGACCCTATGGACTGCAGCCCACCAGGCTCCTCCATCCATGGGATATTCCAGGCAAGAGTACTGGAGTGAGGTGCCATTGCCTTCCCCGGTGGAAAAGTCTAGGGGCAGCCAAATATTTACTCTTTGTAGGTGGCTCCCTTTTTTGACTCTATGAAGAGCCTTTTTGTGCCACTTAGCAGTTTGGTAACTTTTCCAAGCAATGCTTTGTGGTTGACCCCTCTTTACCAATTTTCCTTACAGCACTTTCAATTGCAAAGTCAGTTGTTTATTTCATGCCCTTACATATTTTCTTCCAGATTGGGTTTTCCTCTGTCATTTTCTTCCTCCCTTGTCTTCTGTATTACATTGCATCTTTTCACCTTGCTTATATTTAATGCAGGCAGTTTGGTGAAGTGCTTAAAAGGAACAGATTCTAGAGCAGCGGTCCCCAACCTTTCTGGCACACCGGTTTCGTGGAAGACAGTTTTTCCATGAACGGGGGGTGGGGGAGGGACGGTCTCGGGTGTTCAGGCATGTTGTAGTTATCATGCAGTTTGTTTCTATTATCATTACATCGGCTCCACCTTGGATCATCAGGCATCAGATCCCGGAGGTGGGGGGCCCCACCCTAGAGTCTTAGTGTCTGGAATGTTCTTCCACTTAACAATAATAATGATTTGGGGCAAATTACTCTATGTACTTTGTCTTTTTTCATCCGTAATATGTGAGTAATAAGGATGATGATCTTTCCTGCCTTACAAGGTGGTTGAGGGGTCTTAATGAGATAAAGCATGTGAGTGTCTTGGGCTGCCAAGGGAGGAGGCAGGAGAACAAGTCCCAGATCAGCCTCCTGGAAGGCGAGGGGCTTGGGATATTTCTTAAAGAAGCAGGGTGGTGGTTGGCCTTAGGCGTGGAGAAAGATGAGTGCGGGTAGGATGAGGTCATTCGTTTTCTGTGCAGGTGTACCTGGGTTGCTTGCTTCTTTGTGGGATTCGTGTTCCAAAATGGAAGTGCTTAGCATGATCTGAGGGTGGAGTTTCTGACCCTCTGCCATCAAAAGGCCATTCACTGGACACCTGTGCAGCTCCACTGTTAGGTGGGGCTTCCCTGATGGCTCAGATGGTAAAGAATCTATCTTCAATGCAGGAGACCTGGGTTCGATCCCTGGGTCGGGAAGATCCCCTGGAGAAGAGTATGGCTACTCGCTCCAGCATTCTTGCCTGAAGAATTCCATGGTCAGAGGAGCTTGGCGGATTACAGCCCATGGGGTCTCAAAGAGTCATACATGACTGAGCAACTCAGACACAAAACCAGCGTGAGTTGGCTTGAACTTGAGCTCAACACAGCTGATTCTGGGTTCCTGGAAAACAACCCAGGCTTACAATCTTACTGTTTCAGCTGCGTAATGCTTGGAAGACAAGCAAGGCTTTTGTAGCAAGAAAGCAAGCTTGAATGGTGAAGGCAGGGTACAAGCAGAGGGGTTTTTAACAAACTGGAAAGCAAGCTCAAGAATTCGTGTTAATCGCCAGCTTCGGTTAACCCCATGGGGCACCTGACTTTGTACCTCTTGTCTTTGAGACTCTGAGTTTCATTTTCTCTTCTGAAACTTTGCTAGTGTTTCTGTTTTGACGTTCACTCCATTAGGTCACGAGTACTCACTCCTGTTCCTTGGGAATCCTTAGGTTTGGGGTGACCTCCCCCAGGCATCCGGCTTGCGGCCCTGGGAGGTGGAAGCGCGGGCAGCCAGCCCCGGCCCCTGCCAAGCCCTGGAATCGGGGTGCTCAGCCTGCCCGTCTCCCTCCCAGAGCGTTTCTGTCTCTGTCCCTGAGTGCTGGCTCACCCCTCATCTAACTTCTGTCTGACTCGATTTTCAGTCAGTCCATGTTCCGTGGACTTATTTCCCTTCCAGTGACTGTGAGGGAGGGGTCAAACATCTGTTGTACATTGTTCTAGAACCTTCCATCCCTCACATGGGTCACCACTTCTCAAAGTGTGTAGACTGAGGTTATGTGCCTTTCTTCATTGGTTTATTTTCTGCTCTGGAAAATTGCCTGGCTTTTGTTTCACCTCTTGTTGGAAAAAAGCGCAATTCTCTGAAGAGATTTTATTTTGCCATCTTTATCTGGAAATCTGCAGTGAGCTTTTAAAAGTATAAAAGAAAGATAGAAAAAAANAAAAAAAAAAAAAAAAAAGCAGGTGGTCATTACTGTTTGGTGGGGTTTCTGTGTGTGTTTTTGTTGTTGCTTGTTTTGTTTTTAATTTTCATGTAATTTTAGACAGGCTCAGTTGACGCACGGCTAGGAAAGATAAAGGAAAGAGTATTTACGTCTTTTACTTCCTCTCCTACTTGAGTGATATAACTTGGTTTATAAAATGAGTCTCACAGTTTGTCTTAATTACAGATATATGTTCATCAGCATTCCCTCTGCCCGCAGCCTCTCCACCTGTTTATTGGCATCAAGAAAAATAGGGATATTTTACCCCTGATGGGAACTTTTGGCGTGCTCCTCGAGTTCTTTCTTGTTTGGGAATACCACTCTACAGTTATCCCTTAGTGTCTGCAAACATCGGTTCCAAGAACCACCTCCTCAGATACAGAGATTTGAAGATGCTCAAGTTGCTTTATATAACAAGGCATAGTATCAGTGTATAACCTACACACACCCTTCCAAATATTTAAATCATCTCTAGATTCCTTATAATACCTCATACAATGTAAATAGTGTGTCAACTGTCGCCAGCATGAAGCAAATTCAAATTTTGCTTTGGAGAACCTTCTGGAATCCCCCACCCCAATATTTTTCACCTGCAGTTCATTGACTCCATGGATGTGGACCCCAAAGATATGGAGGACAGACTGCACCTAACAACAATCTGACTTAAAATTATTCTCTGGTCATTCTCTGTGTCCCAACTTTGTTGCTACATTGTCTTCTGGTGGGAAAGCCTGCTGCTGCTGCTGCTGCTGCAAGTCGCGTTAGTCGTGTCCGACTCTGTGCGACCCCATAGACAGCAGCCCACCAGGCTCCGCCGTCCCTGGGATTCTCCAGGCAAGAACACTGGAGTGGGTTGCCATTTCCTTCTCCAGTGCGTGAAAGTGAAAAGTGAGAGTGAAGTTGCTCAGTTGTGTCCGGCTCTCAGTGACCCTATGGACTGCAGCCCACCAGGCTCCTCCATCCATGGGATATTCCAGGCAAGAGTACTGGAGTGAGGTGCCATTGCCTTCCCCGGTGGAAAAGTCTAGGGGCAGCCAAATATTTACTCTTTGTAGGTGGCTCCCTTTTTTGACTCTATGAAGAGCCTTTTTGTGCCACTTAGCAGTTTGGTAACTTTTCCAAGCAATGCTTTGTGGTTGACCCCTCTTTACCAATTTTCCTTACAGCACTTTCAATTGCAAAGTCAGTTGTTTATTTCATGCCCTTACATATTTTCTTCCAGATTGGGTTTTCCTCTGTCATTTTCTTCCTCCCTTGTCTTCTGTATTACATTGCATCTTTTCACCTTGCTTATATTTAATGCAGGCAGTTTGGTGAAGTGCTTAAAAGGAACAGATTCTAGAGCAGCGGTCCCCAACCTTTCTGGCACACCGGTTTCGTGGAAGACAGTTTTTCCACGGACTGGGGTGGGGGAGGGACGGTCTCGGGTGTTCAGGCATGTTGTAGTTATCATGCAGTTTGTTTCTATTATCATTACATCGGCTCCACCTTGGATCATCAGGCATCAGATCCCGGAGGTGGGGGGCCCCACCCTAGAGTCTTAGTGTCTGGAATGTTCTTCCACTTAACAATAATAATGATTTGGGGCAAATTACTCTATGTACTTTGTCTTTTTTCATCCGTAATATGTGAGTAATAAGGATGATGATCTTTCCTGCCTTACAAGGTGGTTGAGGGGTCTTAATGAGATAAAGCATGTGAGTGTCTTGGGCTGCCAAGGGAGGAGGCAGGAGAACAAGTCCCAGATCAGTCTCCTGGAAGGCGAGGGGCTTGGGATATTTCTTAAAGAAGCAGGGTGGTGGTTGGCCTTAGGCGTGGAGAAAGATGAGTGCGGGTAGGATGAGGTCATTCGTTTTCTGTGCAGGTGTACCTGGGTTGCTTGCTTCTTTGTGGGATTCGTGTTCCAAAATGGAAGTGCTTAGCATGATCTGAGGGTGGAGTTTCTGACCCTCTGCCATCAAAAGGCCATTCACTGGACACCTGTGCAGCTCCACTGTTAGGTGGGGCTTCCCTGATGGCTCAGATGGTAAAGAATCTATCTTCAATGCAGGAGACCTGGGTTCGATCCCTGGGTCGGGAAGATCCCCTGGAGAAGAGTATGGCTACTCGCTCCAGCATTCTTGCCTGAAGAATTCCATGGTCAGAGGAGCTTGGCGGATTACAGCCCATGGGGTCTCAAAGAGTCATACATGACTGAGCAACTCAGACACAAAACCAGCGTGAGTTGGCTTGAACTTGAGCTCAACACAGCTGATTCTGGGTTCCTGGAAAACAACCCAGGCTTACAATCTTACTGTTTCAGCTGCGTAATGCTTGGAAGACAAGCAAGGCTTTTGTAGCAAGAAAGCAAGCTTGAATGGTGAAGGCAGGGTACAAGCAGAGGGGTTTTTAACAAACTGGAAAGCAAGCTCAAGAATTCGTGTTAATCGCCAGCTTCGGTTAACCCCATGGGGCACCTGACTTTGTACCTCTTGTCTTTGAGACTCTGAGTTTCATTTTCTCTTCTGAAACTTTGCTAGTGTTTCTGTTTTGACGTTCACTCCATTAGGTCACGAGTACTCACTCCTGTTCCTTGGGAATCCTTAGGTTTGGGGTGACCTCCCCCAGGCATCCGGCTTGCGGCCCTGGGAGGTGGAAGCGCGGGCAGCCAGCCCCGGCCCCTGCCAAGCCCTGGAATCGGGGTGCTCAGCCTGCCCGTCTCCCTCCCAGAGCGTTTCTGTCTCTGTCCCTGAGTGCTGGCTCACCCCTCATCTAACTTCTGTCTGACTCGATTTTCAGTCAGTCCATGTTCCGTGGACTTATTTCCCTTCCAGTGACTGTGAGGGAGGGGTCAAACATCTGTTGTACATTGTTCTAGAACCTTCCATCCCTCACATGGGTCACCACTTCTCAAAGTGTGTAGACTGAGGTTATGTGCCTTTCTTCATTGGTTTATTTTCTGCTCTGGAAAATTGCCTGGCTTTTGTTTCACCTCTTGTTGGAAAAAAGCGCAATTCTCTGAAGAGATTTTATTTTGCCATCTTTATCTGGAAATCTGCAGTGAGCTTTTAAAAGTATAAAAGAAAGATAGAAAAAAATTTTTTTCCTGGGTCCAACCCTAGACCTTCCATTTCAGAGGACCTGAAATGGAGTCGACTCATTGGAAAAGACTCTGATGCTGGGAGGGACTGGGGGCAGGAGGAGAAGGGGACAACCGAGGATGAGATGGCTGGATGGCATCACGGACTCGATGAACGTGAGTCTGAGTGAACTCCGGGAGATGGTGATGGACAGGGAGGCCTGGCGTGCTGCGATTCATGGGGTCGCAAAGAGTCGGACACGACTGAGCGACTGAACTGAACTGAACTGAAATGGAGCCTAAGCATCTCCTTTTTTTTTTTTTTTTTTGTTTTTAGCATCTCCTTTTTTAAAGCCTCCTGGCAGCTCTTGCTGCTGCTGCTGCTAAGTCACTTCAGTCGTGTCCGACTCTGTGTGACCCCATAGACGGCAGCCCACCAGGCTTCCCTATCCCTGGGATTCTCCAGGCAAGAATACTGGAGTGGGTTGCCATTTCCTTCTCCAATGCATGAAAGAGAAAAGTGAAAGTGAAGTCGCTCAGTCTGTCCGACTGTTAGCGACCCCATGGACTGCAGCCCACCAGGCTACTCCGTCCATTGGATTTTCCAGGCAAGACTACTGGGGTGGGGTGCCATTGCCTTCCCCCCTGGAAGCTCTTAGGAACCACCAAATTTAAGTCTAGTATTTTTATTAAAAGATGTGTATTTTCCTCCTACCTTTTAATTAGCCTATCTGAAGAGCACATATATAAAACACTTATTTCTCAGAAAGATCTCATAAATTTAAAGTTGCTTTTGGTGGTTTATTTGCTTGCTTATTTTTTAAATAACTTCATACACATAGGGCAAGAAAACCCATCTCGAGAGAATGGAAAGGCAATTGCTCTTTTTTTTTTTTTTTTTTTTTTGGTAGTGGTCCCTGACAGAAGTATCTTTGGATCTGAAGTTCTCTTCTAGACCTCTTAAGGTTTTAGTTTTCTGTTAGCATTTATAGAGTGAATTATTCATTGATGCTTTTAAGAAGCATTTGAATGCTATATATGTTTAAAACGGTCAAAGTGATACTCATGCACAGAAGTGGACCATCTTTACTGGAGATCACCCACAACAGGTCTTTAATCCTGTTTCGGGTTTGACTGGGAAAACGGAACTATAAAAAGTGCTGGTTTCTCCTGGATCTCTTCAAGCTCTGCTTCCTTCAATTAGGTATAAAATTTGAACTATTTTTATGGCTGCTAAGGACTGGAAGCTAAAAAGAAAGTGTGGGTTTAAATAAACCTCTAAAATAACAGTTTTGAATGGATTTTTATATAAGGTGTGAATTTAGAAGTGGCATTTTCCCATTTGTAGTTTATGGTTAGCAGAAGAAATGGTCATTATTTAACACCATGCACTAGAAATGTCTCATGAAACTTCCAGGCTTTTCAGTACTGCAGATCACATATATGCTACTTTAAATATATTTGCAAAAGAATCTCTTGATTATCTAGTCATCTGTTTTCCATAGCTCTCCTTTTAATATTCCTGGTACATGTAAATTGGAGCTACTGTTTTTGTTAAATCTATTTCTTTTTTTGGCTGCACTGGGTCTTCACTATGGTGTAGGGGTTTAGTTGCTCCCAGGCACGTGGGTTATTAGTTCCCCAGCCAGGGATCAAACCCACGTCTCCCGTATTGGAAGGCAGATTCTTAATCACGGGACCACCAGGGAAGTCCCCACATCTTTAAAGAGGAAGTGTGGTAGACCAACTCAAAGAGTTCCACTGTGTTTTTGATATGCAAGATTTCTCGTTTCTGCATTATTGTTTGTCTCTAAAGTACTTGCTTTAGGTGTTTAATATTTAGGAAATATTGCTTCTTCACAGTCTTTTGAATCTAAACCTACCAGATGATCTTTGCTGTGAGAGTATCAGTAGAGGAAACACGATGTAGTTGAAGCACAGCTCATGTGATAGCAACCTCCGCGTCAGTGCATTTTTCTTTTATCAGTTTATCTACTTAAAAATTTTAAATCCTTACGTACTGCCTTTTTTAAGTAATTGCAGCAATCACTATTCTATTGGGTGATGTGTATTCCCTTGGAATTTCGAAACTTTAAGGGACAAGAGAGGTCATTTCACTCCCTGCCTCAGGGTTAGAGATGAGGAACTGGAAGCACAGACTTGCCCATTGATTTGTTCGAGGTCACACCATCCAGACACACGGTCTCTGGATCCCCAGAGCAATGTCCTTTTTTACTGAAGTTCTCCGCCTCTCATGTTATCTAGTAACACCTATTGGAGACGAACTCACGTTTCACTCTGTCTGTGAAATGTACCATGATCAAAATTGCAAATTTATTACTGTATACTTCTCTAGGCATATCTGTAGATTCAGGGGAAATGAAAGAAATTAAATGTGACATAATGAAAGCAGCTACTATGAAAGAGGAATAGCGATAGGGAATAAAAAGAGAAGTGAATAGTGAAATGGTGTCATATGGAGAGTCTCACTGTGGACCTCTAGTCACCTCCTAGGACTGTTCTTTCTCCTCCCCTTCTTCTTTTTGTAAAAACTGAAGTATAGTTGGTTTACAATGTTGCATTCATTTCTGCTGTACAGCAAAGTGACTGATTTATACATATACTTACCGACTCACTTCTTTTTCACATTTTTTTCCGTTAAGGTTTATCCCGGAACATTGAATATAGTTCCCCGTGCCATTCAGTAGGACCCTATCGTCCATTCATTCTATAGGTGGTTGTGTCCGACTCTTTGCGACTCCATAGACTGTAGCCTATCAGGCTCCTCCGTCCATGGGATTTTCCAGGCAAGAGTGCTGGAATGGATTGCCATTGCCTTCTCCAGGGGATCTTCCCGACCCAGGAATCGAACCCGGGTCTCCCGCATTGCAGGCAGATGCTTTACCGTCGGAGCCACCAGGGAAGCCCAAGTTTGCACCTACTAATCCCAAACTCTCGGTCCTTCCTGCCCCCGTCCCCATCCCCTCCCGCCTGGCAACCACAAATCTCTTCTCTGAATCTGTGAGTCTGTTTCTGTTTCATAGCCAGGTTCCTCTGTGCCGTACTCTGGAATTTGTCTCTCTCTTTCTGACTCACTTCACTTAGTGTGGTAGTCTCTAGGCCCATCCATGTTGCTGCAAATTGCATTGTTTCATGCTTTTTTATGACTGCATAGTATTCCATTGTACATATGTACCACACCTTCTTTACCTGCGGCTGTTCTTCTAACTATGGAAGCCAAAATAAGACCCAAGAGAAATCAATCCCCGGAGCCATTAGTGAATTTTCCTTTTTCAAGATCACTCTTAGTTTTTATGTAAATTTAAGCATGCAGAATGTAGAGGGGAGTATTTGGATTCTTGACCTGGAGGTGGGATTTAGGAAGAGAGAGTAGAGCAATTTTGGCTAATCTGAGTGTGTTCAGTGTGAGCCTGCTACACAGGTTAAAATTTCTCCTAGTTAAATGTCTTAGCATAAACATCCCTCCAAATATCGTTTCTACTTCTTTTAAGGAGACTTATTCACACAAGTGGTTTTCATTAACTCTTTGAAAGAGAAGCCACAGAGCCTTGAAAACACGCCCTTTGAATTTTAATTTTAAACGTTCGGACCCAGTCCGTATGTTTGCCTTGGATTTAAAGCAATAATGCTTGACTGAGGATGAGTGTACGGGATGGTGACCTGGTAAGAAACACCACCCCAGCTCAGTGCTATAAATAAAAGCCACTGCATAGAAACCCAGGGTCTGCCCTCTCTAGTTAAATAATGTCAGGTCTTAACATCCAGGTAAGTGACCAACTGGTGGCCATGTCTATTCATATTTGCTCTTTCTCCAAAAGATTCAAGCCTATGCAAGTCTTTCACATTGAAAGACGGAAGGAAATAAATGGTTCTGCTGTGAACATTTTGTGACTTTTTAACTTGCAAACAAAAACACTAACTTCATCTTTTATCCCTGATTTCTCAATTATCTTCTGTATAAGGTGATATGTCTGCCTTTTCGTTTTAGGAATCTTTCAAAGAAATACCAACCTAAAAAGAACTCGAAGGAGGAAGAAGAATACAGGTGTGTTTATCATTGATTGCTATGTGGCAGTATGTATATGTCCTTGGTGATGATTGTAAGGGAAATCTACATATGTTCTGTAGATGTAGTGTATCTACAAAAACAAGTTGCATTCCTCATTCATATTTGTGTCAATTTTTAAATTGGGGGAAAGACAATAAAAACTGACTCAAATAACTTTTCTTAAAGAGGCACTAGACCTTTTCCAGATTGTTTCAATTAAGGTAATTAGGAAACGCTTAGCCTATAAGCAAATACAGGAAGTGTGAATGGACTGTGCAGTCTACATCTTGGTAATATCAAGTGTCTCATTCATCCAGGAAATATGTCCGTTTCAGACAGCAGTTAAGACATCTTAACGTGAATAGCCCAAAAGTATCATCTCTAATTTAGATCTAAATATCCATGACATTAGTACATATAGTAGGTATATGTATTTTGGGTTTTACCTGGGCTAGTGACAAAGCCAAATGTTGCCTGATATCGAGCAATTTGGCTTCTCAAAATGAAAAAAGTTTCAGTTCTAATTAATTATGTGCCATTCTGATGAGAACACCCTGACGTGTAATGAATTTGTCAAGATCCTATGGGAGCTGGACATTACCCTGATAGTGATGTTAATTACTCTTTTGCTGGCGGGCAGCCACGTGAGAGAGGATGTGCCCTGTTTGAAAAGGAGTGGTGTGTGTTCTGCTCTGTAGGTATACGGCTTGCAAAGCCTTCCTTGCCACCCTGAATGAAATGAACGATTATGCTGGGCAGCATGAAGTCATCTCCGAGAATATGACCTCTCAGATCATTGTGGAGTTAGTGCGCTACGTCCAGGAACTGAAGCAGGAGAGGAAATCGGTAACTAAAATTTGTTTTTCTTCCTAAGAGGTGGAGCAAAGATGATGGGACTGTCCCTCGAAGTTTTTGTTTGTTTGTTTGTTTCTATGGTTTTCTGTACTATACAGTAAATCCTTGTTGCTTATCTCTTTTATTTATTTTTTGACCATGCCGCTAGGCATGTGGGATCTTAGTTCCCCAATCAGGAATCAAACCTGTGTCTCCTGCATTGGAAGTGCAGAGTCTTAACCGCTGGGCCGCCAGGCAAGCCCCTCCCGAGAAGTTTCAAAGTTAATTGAAATCATATGAGACAGTGGGTCTTAAATTGCCACCTTTGAGAAGCATATAAAAATTACGGACCCTATTCCTAGAAAGTGTTTCCAGATCTTTACGTATGATTTCAAGGGTCCATTATATACTCTGCAACTCATCTGTGGGCCCCAGAATACTAACCTCTTATGGTGAATTTAAATATATTTGAGGCTCTGGGACATACAAGAGTAAGCAAGGTAATATGGTGTCTGCTGTGTGGAATAAATTGTATTAAAATAAGTCCTTATAAGGAGTTCAAAAGAGCCAGAAAGATGGCCTCAGTTACAGCCACTCTGTTCCCTGGCTCATTCATTCCCATCTAATAAAGGGCCTTTTTGTTCCTCTCATCACCATTACAGTCTTTTCGTGACTTTTATTGTTAACAAAAGGGAAAAATGTACCCTCAAGTAACGTATATTCATAGTCAAGATTTTGACCGAAGAGATTTATCATTAAGCCATGGTCTGTATCACTGTACTTGGATTGCCTGTGAGGCACGTAATAATTTGTCGTAATAAAATACCAAAGTTGGCCAGTGACGTGCTTTTCTCACGCAAAGAGTCGACTCATTGGAAAAGACCCTGATGCTGGGAAAGACTGAAGGCCACAGAAGGGGCTGGCAGAGGATGAGATGGTTGGATAGCATCACTGGCTCAGTGGACGTGCATTTGAGCAAACTCTGGGAGATGGTGAAGGACGGAGGAGCCTGGCGGGCTGCAGTCCGTCGGGTCACAGTTGGGCACACTGAGAAGCTGAACAATAACGACAAAATGCTTCTCTGTGTACGTTTGGGTCCTTCTCTGAGTGCTCTGGAGATATATGAGCCAATAAGACTGATAGAGTTTTTGCTGAAATGGAGGAGACATTAAATAATTACGACCAAAATAATTATTTAATTGCAATTGTGATAGTCTCAACAAAGTACAAATGTATATATACAAATGAGCATGTGACGGGACCCCTGGCATGCTCACGCGCCATATCAGGGGAGAGTTCCCCAGAGGGCTTGAGGGGCAGCAGGAGTCACCTGGGACACAGACTTAGGAGAGAGAACAGCCGTGCAAAGGTCCTGAGGCAGGAAGGCATTTGGAACAAAGTTCATAAATTAAGATGAGGTTTCTGTCTGTTCACCTTAGAGCAATGATTCCCAAGAGGGCACAGCTTTTTCTACCCACCCCAGCAAATATTTGTCAGTGTCTGGAGAGGTTTTTGGTTGTTTGGGTTATGATAGCTGGGGGTGGGGGTTGCTGCTGGCATCTAGTGGGTAGAACCCAGAAGTGCTGTTAACATTGCATAATGCACAGGACAAGCCTCCACGACAAAGAATTACCAGACCCCAAATGTCCATCTTGACTGAGACGCCTTGCGCCAGAGCTGCAGTAGGGTGACAGGCTCTACAGACTGTGCACGGAAGGGGGACTTTTACATGATGGCAAGGAAGCAGCGAAACAGAGTCCTAAGGTTTGGAATGAAGCAAAATCCCTGATACAGTCATAAAATAAACACAGTAAATCTGGATGCGACGTTGGACTGCTTCTCCGGGTCCAGAATCTCCCCCGACCCCGCAAAGTCTACGTTAAACACCTTCTTATTTGTTCCTTTGGTTACTGCCTCATGTCTCTTGCTGACCTTCCGTCACTCTTAAGGGTTAGCATTTTAGCCAACACTCTTAAGGTAAAAACTCCGTGTATTTACCTTAGAGGGAAATATTCGTTCTCTTTTCTGGAGTGAATCGTGAAATGTGAGGTCTACGTGGCTTGGCCTCCTGTTGCTTTTTTAAATGCCTCCCCTCCAACCACATGGCCTCCTGGCTGCTCCTCACCCATGCCCCCTGCGATCCTGGCCCAGGGCCTTGGCACTGCGTTTTCTTGCCTCGGTAAAACTTTTCCCTGGGTATCTGCAGAGCCCACTTCCCGACTTCTTTCTCAGGAATGTCAGCTTCTTATTCAGGTCTGTCTTGTTTATCTTATTTAACACTATAGAGGCTTTCCTGGTGGTCCAGTGGCTAAGATTCTGCGCTCCCAGCACCGGGGCCCAGGTTCCATCCGAGTCAGGACACTGGATCTCATGTGCCGCAATCCAGCTGCTGTGCTGCCACTAAAGATCCCACATGCCACAGCTGAGACCCAGCACCGCCAAATAAATAAGCATTTTTTAAAGGTTACGAGGCCCTCCCACCCTCTCCACCTCATTTACGCGACTTCCCCCTGCTTTATTTACTTATTTTCTCTGGCTGCCTTTGTTCAGTCACTTAGCCTGCTGTAGATTCTCATGTCTGCATTTTCATGTAAATAGCATGTCGTTGTTGTTGCTGTCGTTGTCCAGTCAGTAAGCTGTGTCCTGCTCTTTGCGGCCCCATGGACTGCAGGCACCAGGCCTCCGTCCTTCACTGCCTCCCAGAGTTTGCTCAGACTCACGTCCGTTGAGTTGGTGCTGCCGCCTAACCATCTCATCCTCTGCCCCCCGCCTCTCCTCTTGCCTGCTTTAGTACCTGACAGCGTCTGACATTTTCAGTGTCTGCTCCTCGTTTGTTTCTCTTTCGCCCCACACTGGAAGCCCCACAAGGGCAAGACATTTCTTGTCTCAGCCCCCGAAAGAGTGACGAGCGTCGGGCTCTCGATCAGGACTCTGGGACCGAAAGAAAGAGCTGAGAAGTACAAGAGCCATCTTCAACACAGCTCAGTTCTCACTTAGACGTGACCAGCTGGGGATCCTGCATCTCTGCGCTGTGCCCGCATCCTTTTGCTTAATCTACTCACCGTTAATCACATGTCTTTTTTATAGTGTGTCGTATCTGTGCTTTGAATTCTTTTCCTTCTTTAATCAAAAAATTATAGTAATTTAATGAGTAAATGATAGGTAGTACAGACACACATCAAATGATATCTTGCAATGCACAGCATGCCTTTTATTTTAGGGAGAATTACATCTCTCTGAGTCAGATGTTCTGTTGGGAGGAGATGTAAACAACATGCTCTCTTAAAGCCTTTTGTAATTCTATTCAGATGAAAATTTAGGAAACTGTGAAACTTTTTAAAGTTCTAGAAAGAGTTATCAATAAATACATGTACATTTCTGGTATTTTAATATAATGATTTGTGAACTTATTGTTTGCTTTATTGCATGGTAATAGTTACCTTTATCTAGAATGCATGATAGGGCAGTATGTTGATGCTCTAATATCGAACATTATTTTGATAATATTGGATATTTAACCATTTGGCCTCAAGTGTTTGTTGTTATAGGTGATAATAACTGATGAGGAGGAGGAGCGGGCTGTTATACATTTTGCTCATTGCCTTACTTACATTTTGCCCCCAGCCAGCCTGCCTCTCTGGGCAGTGGTTGTTCACATACATGCTCTTGTTCCCGCTGAGTTTATTTTCTTGAACTTACATCCAAGGATGCCAGATTGACAGGTATGAAGGTCTCCGCAGCATAGAAAGGGCTGTAGAAAGGGCTCCTTGGGATCCTCTCGTACTAAGCAGCCTTTCTCCTTGTGACCTTTCACTTTTGGTTACCCTGACTTTTCTTAGTAAGTGATCTAACTTTCTTAAGGATGATTCTCAAAACCACAGTGGCCTGCTATCGCTTCCACTTTCTGGTGATGGTAATTATCAGCAGAAGGACCCCAGGAGAGCTAGAGACCAAATCCAGCTCTTCTGGGGTCAGTTCCAGTTGCCACTTTCCTGCGGCACTGTGGAGGGCTGCCAGTGAACTTCAGATCTTCCTGGGAGGACAGGACAGCCTGAATCAGAAGTATGTCCGGAGAGCCTCAGCTCCCAGTGGTCGGGGAGGCGAAGAAGGGACCCAGGGTCTGCAGTCAACAAACCCGCTTCGGTCTCCGACAGCCCCACTAGCTAGGAAACCTTAGTCAGGATGTAAAACTCTCTGAGCAGCCTAGCTCTGAATCTGTAACTGAGGCTGATGGTAATAAACCACCTTCCAGAGTTGCGGGGAGGGTCACAACAAGACAGGTACCAACCGCCTAGCACCTCACTGGTATTGACGTGTAGGCACTGCATATCCGGAACCTCCCATCAGGTCCTTCTGCTTCTCAATACAGAATCTCCTTCCTACCCTAGAGAAAAGGTTTGATCAGGGTTTATTACAGAAAGCAGGAGCATCTACAGGTCTCTTTGTGACCATGTGTCATAACAGTATTGTCTGGTGCATTTAAAAGGACCTTTCTAAAAATGTTGACTTGGCGGATGGCATTGAAAACAAGCTGCTTTTAAATTTTTAGGTCAAGCTATTGTTTCTTGTGGCTGACTAGAAATACTGTCCTGCTGAAGTACCATTCTTAACTGTCAGCCTAATACCTTCTGAGCCACTTAATATAGTGGCGATTTCCTCCCTGCCCAAAGGGACAATTTAGAATTTACAAGATTACTGCTGGATCTTATTACTCCCAATAGAGAGTGTTTCCAGGTTCAGTTCCAATAGCAGTAGAAAATCATTTTTCATCTAGATTTTTCTATGTTTGAGCACATTAATCTCTAACAAGGTGAGAAATGGCTCACTATGCAAAAGATGAGGTTTTCTTCTTTCCTTGGGTTTGCTCCCTGAGTTGGGAAGATCCCCTGGAGGAGAGCACAGCAGCCCACTCCAGTATTCTTGCCTGGAAAATCCCATGGACAGAGGAGCCTGGCAGGTGGCAATCCATAGCGTCACACGGAGCTGGACACGGCTGAGCCAACAGCACGCACTCTGGTAGTGTGGGAGATGAAAGTAGAGGGAAATATGGACATTCTCCTTGCCTCTGGGGCCATATTGTGCTCACAAGTGAGTTGTCTGATCTTAAGCAAAATCTTGAAGTCTTAAAGGTATAACCAATTCACTATACTGTAGAGCAGAAACTAGGATCCCACATGCTGAGTGGCCAAAAAAATTTTTTTTTAATTAAAAAAGTGTACAGCTTGCAAATTTCAAAAAAAATAAATTTAAAAAAAATCTCCAGCTGTAAGATAGAATGATGCTTACTGTTCATGTTTTTAGGGGAAAAGATGATTTTTTTAATTTCATTTTTTAATTGAAGCATGGTTGATTTACAGTCTTGCTCCAATCTCTGTTGTACAACAAAGTGACTCAGTTATGCACATATAGACATTCCTTTAAAATGTTCTTTTCCACGATAGTTTACCCCTGGAGACTGGCTCTAGTTCCCTGTGCTGCACAGGAGGCCCTTGTTGTTTATCCATTCTAAATGTAACAGCTTGTGTCTACCAACCCCCAAAGCCCAGTCCATCCCTCTCCCTCCCCTGCTCCCTGTCGGCAACCACAAGCCTTATTTCCATGTCTACGGTCTGTTTCTGTTTTGAGGATAAGTTCATTTGTGCCATATTTTACATTCAACATAGAAGTCATGCCATATGGTGTCTCTGGGCCCATATGTATTGCTGCAAATGGCATTATTTTTTTCCTTTTTATGGCTGAATAGTATTCCGTTGTTTCAGTTCAGTTCAGTCGCTCAGTCGTGACCCCGTGGATCGCAGCACGCCAGGCCGCCTATCTTCCTTATCTATTGTTCTGTTGATGGACATTTAAGTTTCTACGTCTTGGCCCTTGTGAATAGTGCTACTGTGAACACTGGGGTACAGGTATCTTTTCGAATTCTAGTTTTGTCTGAATATATGACCAAAAGTGAAATTGCAGGGTCTTACGTGCTGTGCTGTGCTTAATCGTTCAGCCATGTCCGACTCTTGGGGACCCCAGGGACTAGAGCCCACCAGGCTCCTCTGTCCATGGAGATTCTCCAGGCTAGAATACTGGAGTGGGTTGCCATGCCCTCTTCCAGGGGATCTTCCCAGCCCAGAGGTTGAACCCAGGCCTCCCACGTTGCAGGCAGATTCTTTACCATCTGAGCCACCAGGGAAGCCCCGGGATCATATGACAACTCTATTTTTAGATTTTTGAGGAACCTCCATCCCGTTCTCCATGATGGCTGCACCAACTTACATTCCCATCAGCAATGTAGGAGGGTTCCCTTTTCTCCCTACTCTCTCTTTCGTTTGTTATTTGTAGACTTGAGGAAATACGATTTTTATGCAGCAGTTTCCACACGTGCTCTGTTCTGTAGGGAGCTCACTCAGCTAGTATTATGAATAACCAGTGTCTGTCCTGATACACAAAAGCGTGTTTGCTTGTTTTGACGAAAATGTGTTGATTTTGTGAAAGGAAATTCTTTAAAAGAGAGCCTTGACTTGCCATTTGCTTGAGCACAGCCATTTAGGTTCTTTCCTGCCTGGTGTTTGAGCCAGCAGCAGTCCTCTCATTAGGGACCACCAACACTTCCGGAAGCCTGAGAGGGGCAGGGGCTGTTAATTTCTTGACCTAATGGGCTCCACTTAAGGCAACTGTATTTTTGGCAAGATGCTCACCTTCTCTTTAGAAGTAATGGAATTAGTAGCCTGCCCTTGGGGTGAGTATAAGTCAAAATATACAGTGACCGTTTCCTTTGCTTTGCATTCAGTCTTTTATTCTCAAAGATAAATTAACACATCTGATTTTGTGCCAGTGTCTGGGATTCACTGGTGTTCAGTGATCATGGGTAGAAATAACTGAGGAAATCAACAGTTCTTCCTAAGGCAGCATGATGAATTTTAATGTGTAAAATCTGGAAGTTTTATACTGGCTTGCTTTTCATGAGTGACTGAGTGAGCACTCAGTCATGTCTGACTCTTTGCAACCCCACAGACTGTAGCCCACCAGGTTCCTCTGTCCATGAGATTTTCCAGGCAAAAATAGTGGAGTAAGTTGCCATTTCCCCCTCCAGGGGATCTTCCTGACCCAGGGACCAAACCTGTATCTCCTGCATTGCAGGCAGATTCTTTATCTCTGGGCTATCAGGAAGCTTGGGCTGGTTTTTCTAGATTTTTACAAATTTATAATGAGAGCAATATTCGTTATCTCTGTAAGCTGACCACATGCAATGAAAACTTCGATTTGTTTGATTTATTCTTTCTTTTTGGGTAGAGTGACTGTGATTCATTTATTAGCTGCCAAAATTTTACAAAAACTCTGAATTAAAGAACAAAAACTCAAAATCCTTGTCAGTCAAAATCCTCATTTTTGAAAGTTTCCTTCTGTGTATATGCTCAGTCACTCAGTTTTGTCCAACTCTTTCAGTCCGTGAGGTCATTCTTTGTGACCCCATAGACTGTAACCCACCAGGTTCTTCTGTCCACGGGAGTTTCCAGGCAAGAATATTAGAATGGGTTGCCATTTTCTTCTCCAGGGGATCTTCCCAAGCCAGGGATTGAACCCGAACCTCTTGCATCTCCTACCCTGGCAGGCAGATTCTTTACCAATAGTGCCACCTGGGAAGTCCTGAAAATATGTAGTTTTCATAATTAGAATTTTAGTGGCTATAGTTATTAAATAATTTTAGAGAACAGAGTTCAGCTCCAACCTCTGAGTCTGTGTAGGGTTATCTGCAGTGGTCACCACTAACCACATATGAGAGATTTATGGAGATTTATAGCTCCAGGAGGGAAATCAGGAAGTTCCAGCCAACATTTACTGGAACCTCTAACTACATTTCTCCCGGCAGGTGGAAAGAATGCTTCATTTCAAAATGTTGGCCAGGAGCAGAATCAGTTTTTGGCAGTGGTTATTTGAAGAGTTCTAGAGGAAATAATTATACAATGCCTTCAGTGACTCACTAAAATTTTTCTAAATCTCAGATAATGCTTGCAGGACCCCACATTACTGCGAAATGACCATAAGAAAAATTTCCCCAAGGTTTCAGAGATGTTGAAAAATTGATAACTGAAAGTCATGCATTCTTCTTAAAGTTAGGTGTTGGATAGGTTCTGTTTATGAAACTTACAAAACAAACTTAATTGCCTGTAAGGCAATCCTGCAGCTCAGACTGACTCTAATATGTCTAGGGCATGGTTTTTTTTTGTTCGTTTGTTTTGGCTGCACCTGCCGTGCAGATTGGGGGATCTCAGTGCCCTGACCAGGCCATGGCAGTGAAAGCACCAAAGCCTAACCATTGGGCCAACAGGGAACTCCCTAGAACATGTTTTTATAAGAGATGACAGTGAACAGATAAAACTTAGCGTGAAGGAAACCAGAAAGTAAAAGGAGCTTATCTGTGTGATCAAGCTAATTGCAAATCTGTTCTTGATTTATTCAGTCCTGTTGAGATTCAGCTGTGGATACTCTGTTATAAAGCCAGAACCTGTAAGAAGAAAATGCAGAAAAGCAAGGCAGATATTAGATTTCATGATCAGGAAAAAGAGCAGTGGGTCTAAAGAGCAGTTAATTCTCCCTTACTGGTGTTACTGTGCTGAGTCGCTCGGTCATGTCCGACTCTTTGCAGCCCCATGGACTGTAGGCCACCAGGCTCCTCTGTCTGTGGGATTTCCCAGGCAAGAGGGGGTTGCCATTTTCTCCTCCAGGGGAACTTCCTCACTCAAGGATGGAACCCACATCTCCTGCATTGCTTATTTACCACCGAGCCACCTGGGAAATCCCTCAAAAAGCAGGAAACCCTATGCTTATACAACACCCACTAATAGCCTCGGGTTTAATGTATGTCCAGAAGGTGTATTTTGTTTTGTTCTGTCCTCTTTGTTTTCAAAGAACGTTCTATTAAGACCAGCATTCTCTTAAGACTTTGTCCCCACTGTAGTTCTGTCACCTGCAAAACCACTGGTCTGGTGAAGCAAAGAAATTCTATTTTCTCATTTATGGGATGACATACTTAGTTATCAAGATCCTTCAGTCTTGTCCTTGACTTTCTGAATTTGAAATGCGACTTTGTATTTCCCCCTTGTAAGTAGGAATGAGACGTTTTTCTTCTGAAATTTGTGAGAATTCCTTGACGAAAGTTGTGTGTCTCCCCCCTGACTCACTGACGCAGCATCGTTGTCAGTGGAGGCCCTGGAGCCCAGGAAGAGTGTAAAGGATGTCCCAGAGTTCTGTGATGAGGTGGTCCACTCAACCTGTCCAAAAACAAACTGTGGATCCCCAGAGTTTATCCTTTATCCTGCCTCAGTCTTATCCTATTGGACTTCCCCGGTGGCTCAGACAGTAAAGAATCTGTCTGCAATGCAGGAGACCTGGGTTTGATCCCTGGGTTGGAAAGATCCCCTGGAAAGGAAATAGCAACCCACACCAGGATTCTTGCCTAGAGAATCCCATGGACAGAGGAGCCTGGCAGGCTATAATCTGCGGGGTCACAAAGAGTCAGAAATGACTGAGTGACTAAGCACAGCATTCCTATCTACAATTCCCACCGTCTGTGAATGGCAGTCCTTTTTAACTCAGTTGTTCTGGCCAAAAACGTGGGGCACCCAAGGCTTATTCTTCCCTTCCGCCCCGTCTTCTGGCTAACGTCACGTCCTGTCAGCTGTGCCTTCCATAAATGTTCTGAATCCAGACACTTCTCACCACTTCCTGCACAACCAGTCTCTCAGCATCTCTCAGCTGGTGGACTGTCCTAAGCCTTTTAGTTTTAACTCGTCTCTGCTTCCAGGCCTGCCCCCTGGTCAGTGGTCCGGCTCCCCATCTCCGTCTCCACCACCAGCTCCCCCTTGGGCAGGTGCAGCAGCCTGCCCCCCTGCTTCAGGCAGCACAACCTTGCAATAATGCAAATCAGACCATACCACTTCCCTTCTTACATTTTTCCAGTAGCCTTCCACGGTGCTCATGGGGCTTGGGAAGCCGTCCACGGTCTGGCCCTTGCTTTCTTCTCCTGCCTTACCCTCCCTCTCAGTCTAATTGCACTGGCATCTCTCTGTTCCCTGGACAGGCCAAGCCCTTTCCCACTTCAAAGCATCCTCATTAGCTGTTCCCGCTGCTTGCTTGGAAGGGTGTTTCTGAGAACTTTGCAAGTTCACTCCTGCACTTTGTTCAAGCCTCTGCTTCAGCATCCTCCCAGACCGCCCCGTCTAAACGCTGCCTGCACCCACACCCATCCCTCCCTATTCCTTACCCTCTTCTCCTACCACTGTGTCTACAGGCCCACAAGGAAAGAAGCTTTGTTTTATTCACAAGCAATGTAGCACCCTGCACGTGTGGGTGTGCAGTGAACACACTGGAATGAGTGATTTGAGTTAGACTTTAAAACCTTTCAGCTCAGGGAAGGATGACTGTCCCTGAAGTTTCACCTATCAACCTAGCACTCTATCTAAAACCCTTATTAAAGGTGATTTCCCTTGGTTTGGTTTGGAAGAACAGTTTCATACCCTTGGAAGAGATCACGTGAAGAATCTGAGCCATTGGCTGCTTACTACCGATCCTTTGAAGATCCTTTCATCCTGAGTGAATCAGGGTTCTTCAGAGGAATTAGAATCTTAAGGAATGTGAAAGAATGGATTGTTTTGAAGAACAGTTCTAAAAAAGACTACTGGAGTCTAAGTGAAAAGTGTGGATGCGGGGAATTGTCTGCAGGTCCAGTGGATAGACTCTGTGCGCTCATTTCCGAGGGCCCAAGTTCAATCCCTGTTTGGGGAACTGAGATCCCACGAGCCTGGTGTGTGGACAAAAAAAGCAATAGTGTGTTTGTGGAGAGTTCTGGGGAGTGAAAGCCAGCAGGAGAATAAGAGGGTGCCGGGGGGAGGGGAGCAGCAGGAGTGGGGGTGACGGAAACTTGACCAGAGCTGCTGGACCTGGACTGGGCTGGGGGAAGGGGGCTGCCCAGTGCCCAGATGATCAGCATTATGGGGGAAGTCAAGTAACTGCCCATGACACAGGGAGGCAGGCATTTTAGGAACTTTAAACAAGTCCATTGAGAAAGTATTTTTGTTATAAATGAATTTAGAGGAAATAGGTCTTACTGAAGAAAACCGCAAGGCAATTCCCATCACAAATGTTTCTGGGGTTATAGTTTGGGCTTCACTGAAGCGACAGCTGCCCTGAACCTGTCTGCAGGTGCTTCACAGCTTCCCTACACAGTCCACACGAATCTCCACAGACACAGATTTTATCATTAGGTTAATTAACCCCGAGTCGGGCTAGCACCAGAAGCTCGCTGGTATTCAAGCCCATCACACTGTAGGTTTCTTTTGGAAATACTAGTATTTGTCACAGATATATTTTTTGGAAACTCCCTTCTTCTTCCCCTTTTAAAGTTTTTTGTGTTCCTTTGTTTTCATATGTAGAATCTGAGTTTTATTTAAAATTCCAGATGGCTGGCTGGCCTTAGTTGAGTGTTTATTCTGTTATTTTTTTTACCACTTTTTTTTTTTAAAAGAAGTGACTCTTTTCACATCAGTGCCGTATTTTGCTTTTTTAATGTAGTTTTAAAAATTGATGATCTATTTTATATATATAGCAAAATGAGTAGCTGTTGTACCTAATTGCAGTGTGTGAGTAACGAATATTCTCACCATTTATCTGTTCAGCCTAAGGATGATTTCTTGCAGCACAGTTAAATCTGCTTCGAGCTTTGTCTTTGTCATTTTGCTTTGAGTTAATGCTTGCCTATTTTAGGTTTCCTGTGATTTTTTTTTTTTTTTTTTTTAATCTCAGCTACTCCTGGTCCCTGGGAAATTTCTGAAAAATTTTTGAAGGCTCATTTGATTTGTGTAGATTTTACCTGTATATTTTTAAGGTTCAACCAAAAGTTGAAAGTAAGCTTCACTGCCACTCAGATAGCATCAGGCATTTAAAAAGGTCTATTATTATGTTTGAAGAGAAACTAAAGCATCTTATTACAGGAGAAAGCAAAGAGCGTTTTTTTTTTTCCTGGGTCTCTAGAGATGGCATTTCCTGTCTCTCCTCTGATAGGAGAAAAGAGCTGTGATGACTTCACTCCGTGGCTCCAAAAGAAGTGCCTATTATCTTTTTTCTCGGGAACAATTCGTCTTTATTTAGAGCTTGGAGGCACACTTTTTAGATCCACATTTGCTCACTGCCCAGTGAAGAAATGTTTGACCATTGTTTGTTAATAAACAAGAAACACATCTGGCAAGCTGGTTCGTTTGTTTAACTTTGCAACTGTTGAAATAAAGCCATTAAAGAAGGGAAGATCTAGCTGGCTGCAAAGAGCCGCTGCTATTTAGGTCATGGGATGCTCCAAACCATCAGAAGGGCTTTTGTTCCATCCATTGGTTTCCTAAGGGGTCAGCCGGCCCAGGGTTTTTGTGTCTTGTAGGCAAATCCATCTTGGAGAACACATACTAGGCAAGAAAGACTAGAAAGAACATCAGTGACACTTTGTTTGTTTGTTTGTTTTTCTCCTAAGCCGAAGGGAACGCAATCACAAGTGTACTTCTTGAATAATTGTTTTGGTGTTGCGGGGGCGGGGGGCAGGGGGGGGCGGGGGTGAGTGTTACGACAGGAGCCCTTCCAGGGAAAAAGCTAACCAATAAAGTTGAGGCCCACACTGTGCTTGAAAAATAAATGCTTATTTATTATTCAACCTGGAAATGAAGAAGCAGGAAGAGAATTTACTATCTAGTAGGTTTCCGATCAAATTATCCACTCGTGCTTCCAGAACATGNCGGGGGGCAGGGGGTGGCGGGGGAGAGTGTTACGACAGGAGCCCTTCCAGGGAAAAAGCTAACCAATAAAGTTGAGGCCCACACTGTGCTTGAAAAATAAATGCTTATTTATTATTCAACCTGGAAATGAAGAAGCAGGAAGAGAATTTACTATCTAGTAGGTTTCCGATCAAATTATCCACTCGTGCTTCCAGAACATGGCCTTTTTTGGAAGACTGTGGTCTTGAGAGCCGGTCCCTTTGCTGGTAAAGCCCGAGCCACCTTTCCTGGGCAGGGTCCATCGCTTCTGCACGTGCTTTGCGTGCATTTCCTCTCGGTCAGGACGGCGCTGGCTGTGAGGGAGCTTTCGTTTTGTGAAAACGTTCATTTCAGAGCTGCTGTTAGAGTAGAAGCTTAGAGCCCAGCTCTGAATTGGGTGCCGAGGTTTTCTTTTTGCGTCTGTCCTTGAATCTCAAAGTAAGATTGGGGAGAAATGGGGATATCTTTTCAGCCAGCTATAGGACACCAGGGACCTGCGTAGGAAATGGGGCTGGTCCTCTGGACAGTTTGGGGATGAGGGACTCTCGGGGCCGAGGGGCACAGCTGAGCCTTTGTCCCCCTCCTGAACCCCTCACTCCTCTGTCTCCCCAGGTCCTCCCCACCCCCCTTTGCCTTCTTTACAGTGATGTCTGTGGCTTTCAGAAAATCTGCTCGCGTGCTGTACTTCCCCTCCAAAGCTCAACTCTGCTCTCCCGGCTCATCTTACGCCTCCCCAAAGCCCATCCTTTCTTACTTGTTTATGCCTGCCTTCAACTCCATCTCTATTTGGTCGTATCCCTCTGTCTATTATGAGACTCGAAATACGAAGCCCCACGGGGCTCCTACAGACCAAAAAATTGCTAGATGGGTAACCCTTGCTGTCAAGAGGCACTTAAAGTGGTGAAACGTGGCCTCCAAAGAGAAACAGGAATACATTTCCTTATAAAGGAACACTGTTCTTTAAGGGAAAAAAAAAAAGAGTCTGATTTTTGTCTCCTCCTCGCCGGCCTCCCGGGGTCAGTTGCCTTGTGTGTCTCGGTGAAGCCATAGGTTCTGATGAGGTGAGAGAAAAGGCTCTGAGTTCCGAGGGGACCCCTCCATGCCCGCCACCCTTTCGCTTCCCTCCTCCACTACGTACCCCTCCCAGCCGTGCTTAGCTCCTCGGCCGGAAGACAGACAGCACATTCACGCCCAGTCACTGAAGGAAGGTCATTTATTAAAAGGAGCATTTAGCACTTGTGGAGAGGATTCAGGAAGAGCAGAAGGGATGGAGTGGTACCCCCCACACCCCGGGCTGATCACAGTGGGGAGCTGCCGTGGCCCTAGGTCTCAAAGAGCAGGGGAGCCTTGTAGGAACTTCAGAGATGAGCTGTGGGGGCCCTGCCCGGCCAGAGCGGTGGCCTTTGGCCAAAGGACTTGGTCACCCCTTGGCATGGAAATTCCCGCTCTCTGATCTGCCAGAACCTGTCAAGTCTAACAGAACCAGGGGGCAAGGGCTTTCGTGCACGTGGTCCATGCAGGTCAGAACATCCTTGGAGTCACTCTGACCTCTCCGTATCTCACAGCCCACATCTGATCTGACTTATTGGTGATTTTCCCGGTCAGAGGACACCCAGAGTCTGAGCCTGGGTCACCACGTACACTGCCGCCCCAGGGTGCAAGTGTCCACCACTCCCACCCGGAACATCCTCACATGATGTCCCCGACTTCCCAGCCCATGCAGACAAAAAGCCTACAGACCCCGCACCAGCTGCACCTTTCTTCTCTGACCCCATCTCCTCACATTCTTGAGACTCACTTTAGCCTGCCTCTCTGATGTCCCTGGTGGTCAACACCAAGCATACACCTGCCGCAGGGCCTTTGCAGATGGCAAGGAGGTGAATGGAAGTTTAAGAAAATCTAAGTTATGGAAACATCTACCCAAAACTTAGACAAGTGTTTGCAGCAGCATTATTCATAATAGCCCCAAACTGAGGACGAGTCACCCAAAAAATTACCATGTGGCAATAAAAGGAATAAAGTACTGTTATGTGTGATCATCGGAAGCGTTAGGCTAAGTGAACATTATGATATGTTGAAAGCATGATGTCAGTCACAAAGGACGTCATATTGTATGATTCCTTTTGTATGAAATGTCCAGAATAAGCCAGTCTATACAGACCGGGAGTGGCGTGGTTTTTGCCTAGGGCTGGGGAAGATGGGAGGTGATAGCTGGGAGGTGACAGCTAAGGGGTGCAGCATTTCTTCTGAGGTGATACAAATGTTCAAGGGACTTCCCCAGCAATCCAGTGGTTAGGACTCTGCCTTCTAATGCAGGGGGTGAGGATTCAATCTCTGGTTGAGGAACTACGATCGCACATGCCTCGGGAGGGTGGGGTGGCAGGGGTATGGCCAGAAAAGCTTTTTAAATGTTCTAAAATTGATTGTGATGAGAGTTGCTTATTTTGTGACTAGACTAAAACCTATCGAGTTGAACAGTTTCAGTGGGTGAATCGTATGACATATGAATTACATCTCAAAGCGATTAAAAATAAAGATCTGATTGCCATCTTTATAAAGCATTCCTGTCATTTTTACAAGTAGCATAAATAACTCTTAGCATTCAGTATTATTATAGCTAAAGTCAGAGATGAAACTCTGTGACTATTAACTTATTATGTTTTCATTTCTCATTTATTTTTTAAGTCTTACATTTCTTCGGAATGCATGGGCTAGATATTCAATATTTAAATATCCTTGGGGTGGGTGAATTTTTTTTTCAAGTCTTAATAAGAGAAAGACAGGGTACTAATCATAGGTGTGTCTCTGCTCCTCCTCTCCACCCCACCCCCAGCACTTTCACGATGGACGGAAGGCACAGCAACACATAGAGACGTGCTGGAAGCAACTAGAATCGGTAAGTGAGAAACCAACCGCTCAAGAAATGTCTTTATAGGTTTTTCTGATCTGAATTTAACTTAAGTTTGAATCAACAGTAAGTACAAAACAGAGACTCACATCTTTAGAGATTTTTGCAATTTGAATTTAACTGATTTCTAGAGATTATTACTGGAAGTAAAATGTTGAGCCCCAAAGAACCCAAGTGGACTTTTTTTTTAAATCATAGAGAAGAACAAAGATTAGACAGTTTGGATGGAAATAAAGGCAGATTTTAAAATAAACTCCCTGAAATGATAACATGGAACAAATCAGTTCGGAAAAGAATGCTTTTGGGGAGGGGGAATGAGGGAATGCTGATAAAATTATGATAAAATTACATCTTCATATAGGAGTCTCATGGTTTCATTAACAATCACTTTCCCTGTCACCATCTTCCTCTGCTCTTAGAGTAAAAGACGTTTTGAGCGCGATTGCAAAGAGGCTGACCGAGCCCAGCAGTACTTTGAGAAAATGGATGCTGACATAAATGTTACGAAAGCAGATGTTGAAAAGGTAAGGTGAAAGCGAGAGTCTTTTTTTTTTTTTTTCATTTCCCTTTTTAATGCTTGTCACGTATCCTCCCAGACTGCTGGTCCCCAAGTTCTTCTTTCTGATGCAACCACAAAAGGCCACTCAACTTGGGATTATTTTCGTTTCGTGTCAACTTGGGGTGTGGGGTGTTAGTAGGAGGCTGGGGGGGATCTAAAATTTGGGGGAATCGTCAGTGTTATGATTTGAGCAGCGTGTTGATTTCTTTAGGCACCAGGACGATTAACGTGGAGACTTAAACCATGAACATATCTTAGGGGGTGGTTTCCGCAGACTGTGGTTCTCTCTTAATGGCTTTTCAAAGAAAAAAATCGACCTCTTAAAAGCTGGAGCAGACCGCCCAGCGCCATCTGAAAGAGCTTGGCTGCTGGCACTGCTTCTGATAAAAAGATAAAGAGACTCACACTAGTGGCCAGAGTTCTGATGGACTCATTCAGGTTGCTAACAGGTTGTAGCCCAAGGCTTGCATTGGGAGGTCCTCTCCAAAGCTTTTCCCAAAATGGACTTGTGTTGTTGGCAATTAGGAACATTATTATAAAGCTTGTACTGTGTCTTCTTGTGGTTCCCTGTGTGTTTTTTCCCTAGAAGCTAAATTTTCTTTTTATAAAAGTCATCAATATGAGTGTAAACAAAATTAGGCTGTTAAAGAACCGTATTCATTCCTGACTGCCCAGGGCTGTTTTGGCATTCATAGCTTCATGCTTTTACGTGGGGAAAAGCACTGCATTTTTGTAGATTTCTTTCACTTTTTGCCAGATAATTTGGAGATGAATTTGCTTGGAAAATAGTGTAAATTAGGTGTTTAGTTATTTGCCCAATTCTGCCAAATTCCTTGCTTAAAGCCTAGGCATAGATTAGTGTGGCTTCCTCTAAAATGACCTAGTATATTAGAAAACACATTCTTAATATCTATATTTGATCTTGAGTGGGGATATTTAGTTTACCAAAAGATATATTCATTTGCTGGTAAAATTGCCATGCTCATAGTAACGTAACAGTCACTCAGTCATGTCTGACTCTTTGCATCCCCATGGACTGCCACCCACTGGGCTCATCTGCTCATGGAATTCTCTAGGCAGGAATCCTGGAGTGGGTTGCCATTTCCTCCTCCAAGGGATCTTTCCTACTCAGGGTTTGAATCTGAGTCTCCTACATTAGTGGGCAGATTCTTTAACATTGAGCCACCTGCTGCTAAGTCATTTCAGTCGTGTCCGACTCTGTGCGACCCATAGATGCCAGCCCACCAGGCTCCCCCGTCCCTGGGATTCTCCAGGCAAGAACACTGGAGTGGGTTGCCATTTCCTTCTCCAATGCATGAAAGTGAAGTCGCTCAGTCGTGTCTGACTCTTTGCGACCCCATGGACTGCAGCCCACCAGGCTCCTCCGTCCATGGGATTCTCCAGGCAAGAGTACTGGAGTGGGGTGCCATCGCCTTCTCCAACCTGAGAAGCCCTAAAATGCACCATAAATTACCATAAGTTCTCATGAAATGTTAATGCCCCCAAATATTTAATATGTTACTCAAAATAGATTGACCCAAAGTTTATTAAAAAAAAAAATTGGAGGTTAAATGAACATAAAACTGTTGTATATTCATTTTAGAGCCAGATGCCTTGCTAATAAACTCTTTTTATTTCTATTTTGGTGTTTTCCTTGGAGACAGTCGTAATAGCAGATAATGACAGTCTTATTTCTTCTTTTTCAGTCCTTATGCCTTTTATTTATTTTTCTTATCTTGCTCTTCTGGTTATGGCCTCTTGTATCCTGGCAGAAGCAGTTATTGTGGACTTCTTTATCTCATTCTAGATAAAGAGAGTGCTTCAAATGTTTCCTCATTAAACATGATTATAATAAGCCTTTATCAGCCTTATTATAAGGGATTCCCTTCTTTTCCTATTTTGCCAAGAGGTTTTTTTTTTTTTAAACTCAACTTGGTATTGAATATCATCAAATACCTTTTCTGTTTCCTTTAATCCAATAATGGATAGATTATATTATTAAGTTTTCTTATATTGAACCAAATTAGCATTCCTAGGACTAGTGTAACTAGATTTTGATGTATATATTTTTTTAATACAGAGCTGGATTTACATTATTAACATTTTACTTGAGATCTTGCATCGATGTTCACTGAAATCAGTTCAGTTCAGTCGCTCAGTGGTGTCCAACTCTTTGTGACCCCATGGACTGCAGCACGCCAAGTTTCCCTGTCCATCAACAATTCCCAGAGCTTACTCAAACTCATGTCCATTGAGTCAGTGATGCCATCCAACCATCTCATCCTCTGTCGTCCCCTTCTCCTCCTACTTTCAATCTTTCCCAGCATCAGGGTCTTTTCCAGTGAGTCAGTTCTTCACATCAGGTGGCC
>SJYX01009265.1:31096-46900 GCA_006410675.1 Oreotragus oreotragus | reverse complement strand
GGGGGGCGGGGTGGTGGCCGAAAGAGGGGATGGAGGTGCGGGGCGGGGTCATGGAGAAGGCCGGGGTGGGGGAGCTGGCCTGACCGAGGGGTGCCTCTTCCAGGGCTCAGGGGTGCGGCCGGGGAGGGGAGAGCCACTGGCTCCATCTTCTCCAGGTTTCAGGAGAGAAGTGAAGCCTGAGGAAGAGGACAAGAGTGCCCGGCAGCCCCCAAACTGGAGCCCTTGTCCAGCCTGGCCAGCCCGACCAGGCTCTGCCTACGCCCCCCCTGCCCCCGGCGGTCTCAGCTGACAGCAGGGGAAACCTGCCCACCCGGGCCTCCAGCGCAGAGCACCGCAGAAGCGGGCTAAGGACACGCGTGCCTCCGGGCTCTCCGGTCCGGTCGGGCAGGCTGGAGCCGGGCGCGGACTGCCACCTGGAACCAGGCCCATGCAATGGCTTTCCAGCAGCGGCTCAGGTGGGGCCCAAGGCGGCGGGCCGTGAACAGCAGTCACTGCTGGAAGTCGCACTGTCCAGGCACGACACAGGAGGAGGGATGCGGGCCCAGGGAAGGGTCCGGGCAAGGCAGGGCAAGGCCGACAGAGTGAGACTTGACCTCAGGACCCTCGACTTTGGGCCTGCTGGATGCAAGCCAGGGCCTGGCTGTGGAACTGGACCTCAGCAGGTGAAACGTGCTCAGCGTCTGACACACACTTACTCATTCGGCCCTCACCAGTCCGCCTAGGAGGGCACCGGGCCCCCATCTTAGAGACGGGCACACAGAGGTTCCACCACAGCTGACTTTCTCTGTCTCCTTCATTGTCCCCAAGGACCCCTCAGTCCCAGAGGAGCTGTTTCCTGAAGGTGGGCTGCAGTCATCAGGGCCAAGTGCCCAGAGATAAACCCTGGGTCCTCATTCAGGAGAGCCACACTGCAGCCTGATTCAGTCCAGCTGCTGTGAGCCCTGGGGCAAGCCCCTGTCCCTCTCTGGGCCAGCTTCCTCACTCTTCATCCCTAAGGGGCCTGCTCTGACAGTCCCGGGCTATAAGCACCCGGGGGTGGGGGTCTTCCCCGCGGCAAAGGGGCCACAAGCGTGGAAGAGGGAGGAGGCCGCAGGCCCTGAGGTGTCGGGGAGCCGGTGACAGGAATTTGCATGCATTACACACATGTACATGCATGGTGGACTTGTTCACAAGGCCGCGAGGGCCCAGCAGAGGAGCAGCCTGTGGGAAGGGAGGACCCAGTTGGGCCCGGGGTCCACTGGCAACCCCACAGAGCAGTCTCCCGTGGATGCCCACCTGGCTGTTCCCAGAAGCTTCCCTGACGAACCCTGCTGTGCCAGGTGGCAGCAGGCAGGGAAGGCTGCCAGGTCCTCACCCTCTGCGGGCACCAGGGGTGGGCACCGAGGTTGGTCCCCAAGCCCCCACCTCAGCCCTGCCGACTGGCCTGCCATGAGGTCCCTTCTCTCTGACCGACCGCTTCCCCCAGGGAGGTCAAGTGCCACGACGGTCCCACTAGCTCGGGGTGGAGGGGTCCCTTCCCCACGGGGTGCTCCCTAGTCTCGAACATTCCCTGACGTCTGTCAATTCCCTGCTGCCCCCCCACACCCTGCTTCCGAAGGCTTCTCCGACAAGGGCGCCCCAGCCCTCTCCACCCCTTCCCTCCTGCACGGCTCCTCTGCAGCTCTGTTAAGCCGTCCCCCCACCCCCAGCCCTGTCTCCCATCTGGGTTTCGGTTTCGGAGCCAAGAGGCAAAGCTAGGCCTGTCTGGTCAGTGTGGGAGGAACTGGGGGTGCGGGGGGTGGATGGGGGGAAGGGGCCCAGAGCACCTCCAGGAGTCACGACCCCACCCCCTCACCTGCCTCCCGCTGAACCTGCTCCTGATTCATTGACAAATATTTGCCAAAGCTCCGGGGGATGAGCCAGGCCCCAGATCCCGAGACAGGAGAGGCTCCCGGGCTGAGCAGGGCTGGGCGGCGCACATCGGGGGGCTCAGTGTGTCCCAAGGAGGATGTGCTGGGAGAGGACGCACGCCAGACCCCCTGGCCCTCAGGCGGGAACTCGCAGGACAGGAATCGGGATTTGGGTCCAGGATAGTGACTGCAAGTGGTCCTGGGCCCTCCGGGGTGAGGAGAGCGCTCTAAACTCGATTGTGTAACCTCACTAAAAATCGCTGGACTGTGTCTTTATAATGAGCGAATTTTATGGCATGTAAATCATGCCTCATAAAAGTGGGTACAAATTAAAGAATGTGGGTTAGAAGCAGGCCAGGCAGGAAGGCACAGCACACACATCAGTCCAGAGGTCGGAAAGAATGAGAGGGAGGGGCCACGTGAGCTGGAGCCTGCCCACAAGTCACGTGCCAGGGACTGGACGAGGGACAGGCTCTTCTCAGGTCCCGGGTGGAGAAGAGGGTGGGACAGAGGTGTGGGCTGTATCCCCAGGTTAGAGACTTGGCCTAAGCCCAACCCCAGCTGGCCAGGAGACCTTGGGCAGGGTGCCTAACCTCCCAGGGTTTCACCCTGCATTTAAAAAAAAAATGCAAAAAAGATGCAAATGTCTGTAAGAATAAATTTTAAAAAGTGGGGAGGAGGAGAGAAAAGAATGAAAAAAACATCCTAAGTGAAAAGACAGGGCTTCCTGCTCCCCAGTGGCAAGGATTAAGCTGTATGCCCCGCGTTCCCTGGCACAGCTGTGTGCTAAATCCCTTCAGTTGTGTCTGACTCTTTGAGACTCTGTGAACTGTAGCTCGCCTGGGCTCCTCTGTCCATGGGATTCTCCAGGCAAGAACACTGGAGTGGGTTGCCGTGCCCTCCTCCAGGGGATCTTCCCGACCCCGTGTCTCTTATGTCTCCTGCGTTGGCAGGTGAATTCTTTACCACAGCGCCACCTGGGCACTGCTGGAAAGGGGATAAAGGCCCCGGAAGGTCCTGGCAGGTGGGACTAGAGATGCTCAAGATTTCGTAGGTGCCAATTGCCTCCTGTAGCCTCGCTGGGACAGGCACAGGGGAAGGTGGGCCAACCCTGCCCTGCCCTCAAGTCGGACAATTAAAGCTACCACCCCACAAGCCAAAGCAGATTTACAGGTGGGAGCAAAGGTCATGGCAGGACAAGGGAGGGGCAGCTGGGGAACAAGGGTGGGGTAGACTGTGGTGTTGACCACCAGCCCACGCCTGACGCTGTCACACCCCGAGTATGCTCCTGTCTCCCCAGCAAGGTGGGCAGCGATGCCTGTTGGCAGTTTGAAACTGGCCACTATGGAAATAGTTACAGACACTGACACACAGACTGACAAGCGCCCATCCGCAAATCAGGGGCTTCCGCTTCCCCCAGAGAGTTAACCGGTGATTTGTTTTCAAACGAAGTGTGTGTGCGCACACGTACTGTCAGACACTGTTTCTGAGAAAGGGACGTTTAGTCTGAGACTTGAAGGAATCCTAGAAGTAGGTGGAGTAGGAAAGAGAATTCAAGCAGAGGAAGCAGCGTTTGCAAAAGCCACGAAAAGGGCAGATGGAGGGCTGGCTACATCCACTGAGGGGTCAGAGAGCAGGGGCCAGGGAGAAAGGGTACCAGAGCTCTGGGGTGTCGATGCAGAGATGAGATTTTTAGGAAGGGACGCCCTTGGAGCAGGGGCCCCCAGCCTCTAGGATCTAATGCCTGATGGTCTGAGGTGGAGCTGATGTAATAAAACCAGTGAAGTGCACAAGAAATGTCGCCTCGCGTGAATCATCCCCAAACCCCACCCCACGTCCAGCGACAAACTGTCTTTCATGAAGCTCGTTCCCTGGTACTGAAAAGGTTGGGACCACTGCCTTGGAGGATTCGAGCCAGGAAGGACACAGCTAGGTCAAACGGCCCGAGGGATCACTCGCTGTCTGCGTGGCCGTGTACCCAAGCGCCCTCCCTCCCCGGCCAACTTCGCTGGAGCGCGCCACCCCTTCCCTCCACCCTCACAATGTGATGCTGTGTGGCTTGCCCATCATCACAGCCCCTGCCCACTGGCTAATCAGAGGACTCACAGCTCTGGCCAGAGGTGAGCTGGCTCAAGGGGAGGACGCACTGCGCAGGGCAGAAGGGGAGGGAGGCACCTGCTCCCTCTGTGGGATCTCGGAGCCGGGAGGGGACGCAGGCTGCAGTCCGCCTGGCGGACGTGGAGAAGGCGGGTCAGGCAGGATCAGGGGCAGAGAGAATAGCCCTGTGGCCAGCCTGCCCTCCTCTCTCGTGGTCTCCATGAATTCCCTCGAGCTTGTCAGCCAGTTCAGTTCTGGGCTTAGCCACTTGCCACTGAGAGAGCCCCAGCAAAGGCTTTTCCTAAGCAAATAAGCCAACAATTGCCGGAGCCTTCCTTCTTTGTTTTCCCTGGATTGTTTTTTGATTATTTGATTTTTTTAAACTTTGTGTGTGCCCTTTCATAAATAAAATACAAAAACAAACAAAAAAATCACAAAGCTATTTGTTTTGGAAAAGACGTGTTCAAAAGCTGCCTCTTACTCCTCTGGGCGTGCCTGGCTTGGGCTCTGCTCTCCAAAGGACAGAGCCCCACTGGCTCTCTGCTCCTGCCCTCGCAGCTCGGGGAACCTCAGCCCTGACTGGGAGGCATGTCTCCGTCCAGGCGGGCTCTGGAGTGGACTTTGGTCGCTGCAGCTGGCTCTAGGCAAGGACTTCCTGGGCTCTGACCCCAGGACTGAGCTTCTCTGGTGGTAAAGAGCCCGCCTGCCGACGCGAGTAGATGTAAGAGACGCCCGAGTTGGGAAGAGCCCCTAGAGGAGGAAACTGCAACTCATCCCAGTAAAGCCCCAGCAAAGGCTTTTCCTAAGCAAATAAGCCAACAATTGCCGGAGCCTTCCTTCTTTGTTTTCCCTGGATTGTTTTTTGATTATTTGATTTTTTTAAACTTTGTGTGTGCCCTTTCATAAATAAAATACAAAAACAAACAAAAAAATCACAAAGCTATTTGTTTTGGAAAAGACGTGTTCAAAAGCTGCCTCTTACTCCTCTGGGCGTGCCTGGCTTGGGCTCTGCTCTCCAAAGGACAGAGCCCCACTGGCTCTCTGCTCCTGCCCTCGCAGCTCGGGGAACCTCAGCCCTGACTGGGAGGCATGTCTCCGTCCAGGCGGGCTCTGGAGTGGACTTTGGTCGCTGCAGCTGGCTCTAGGCAAGGACTTCCTGGGCTCTGACCCCAGGACTGAGCTTCTCTGGTGGTAAAGAGCCCGCCTGCCGACGCGAGTAGATGTAAGAGACGCCCGAGTTGGGAAGAGCCCCTAGAGGAGGAAACTGCAACTCATCCCAGTACTCTTGCCTGGAGAATCCCATGGACCAAGGAGCCTGGTGGGCTGCAGTCCACAGGGTTGCAGAGAGTCAGACAGACTGAAGTGACTTAGCGCGCATGCATGACTCCAAGAGGTGAGGCTCTTTAGGAGCATCCAGTGGCCCCCAGGGAGCTGGCTGGGCCTGGGGCACATCCCTGCCTGAACACCAACTTGGCCTCTGTGGCCTCTAAGCTGTGTGGCCCTGGGCAAGTCACTTCCCCTCTCTGAGCCCCACTCTGGGGCCTCCCCTGTAAAGACAGGCTGACAGTTAAATGTAGGGTTTTTCTCAGGCTGAGAAACAGCAGATGGAAGAAAATAGGAAAACAGAGATGGAAAAGCACTCACTCCCCGTCCTTCCCTGGTGGCTCAGATGGTAAAGCGTCTGTCTACAATGCAGGAGACCCGGGTTCGATCCCTGGGTTGGGAAGATCCCCTGGAGAAGGAAATGGCAATCCACTCCAGGACTATTGCCTGGAAAATCCCATGGACAGAAGAGCCTAGTAGGCTACAGTCCATGGGGTCACAAAGAGTCGGACATGACTGAGCGACTTCACTTCACTTCACTTCACTTCCCCGTCCTTGGGGAAATCACAGAGCCTTTCTGCAAGAGAGCAGCTAACATTGATTGAGTGGTGGCAAAACACTTCCCCCCACCTAATTTAATCTGCACAACATCTCCACAAAGAAAGCACTACGATGAACCCATTTAACTCATTCAGACCTCAATTTCTTCATCTGCTTATTGACTCACGAAGGGTCACAAAACTGATGAGTGGATGTGGTCCTGGCTCACAATCAAGGTCTACAAACCTTCTAGGTCTGGAAACCTGCCTCCAAGAGATAAAGACCTGATGGGCTGGAAGGGGAATCCCACTGGAGCACCCTCCCCCAACCCAGGCCAGGAGGGGGCTGTTCCTGCAGGAGGGAGAGCTGAGCTTGAGCGAGTAGGGTAGGCAGGAAGGACTCCGGGGTGGAGGAACCGTGAGTGCAATGCCTGGGAGGGAGGGAGGAAGACACATTCCAAGTTCCTTAGCTCAAAACTGGCTGTGTGGGGAGGAACCCGCAGCACCCACGGCAGAGGTGGAATCTGCGAAGAGCCCTGGAGAGTCAGCCCTTGAGAACCTGGGCTGCCCCCGCCCTGGCCCAAGCCGCTGCCCTCTTCTCTAGGTCTTCCAGGGTTCCCAGCCATCCTGTCCGGGAGGCCTCCTGGACTGGTTCTAGGGCCCCTGGCTTCTCTCTTCAGAGAGGAGTCCTTCTCCACGTCCTGGCTTGCTGGGTAACACACTGGAGCACCTCCTCACTCAACATCTCCTTTTATCCTCATACCCACTCTGCTAGAAAGGATGGCTATGCCCATTGTGCAGACTGGGGAAATAAGGCTGTAGTCCAGATGTCTGCATCCCTACAAGCAGCTCTGTGGGCCAGGCTACAGCCCCCAGCCTTCTCCACCTGGGGCCAGGTGCGCAGTGAGTCCTAGAAGGGGGGTGGGCGGCGGGGAGAGCCCAGGAAGGGGAAGAGACACAGCCCTGCAGGGCCCTCTGAGCCACCTGCAGGAAGTTCGCCAGTGCAGCAGACGATGCCGCCCCCACTGGGGCCACACACACTGCAGGGTTATCGCTCACCTCACAGGAGAAAACCACAGACCCACAGACGCCCCCAGGGGTCTCCAGGCCCTGGAGCCCCAGCAGCAGCAAGGCAGAGCCCTGCATTAACCACCCAGCCGGTGTCTGAAAGGTTTAAAAGGAATAGGAAGATACTTCCCTAGTCTTGGGGTGGAGCAGGAAGACACAAAAGGGAAAAATCTAAAGAAAAAAATCCAATATATTCAAATGCATTAAAAAAATAAAAAACCTCCTGTGATTATACAGGGGAAAAGATTTGCAATGCATTGTATAAGACTAAGGGTTAAAAACCTCGATACAAAGAGCTCTAACAACCCAACAAGCAAAACTCCAACCCAAGAGAAAGCGAAACACAAATTTAAATGACCAATTAGACCTTGAAAACAATCATCAAATCAAACATTAAAGTCATAATTAAATAGTATTGTTTTGCCAACCTGTTTGGCAAAGATGAAAGACTTTTGCCAACTGCAGGTGTGGGTGAGGGTGTGGAATGGTGACCGACTTCAGGGAGGGGGATCGTGTTCACCTGGAAGCCGGCTGCAAAGGCGACTTGGAGGCACCGAGCAGAAGCTGCTCTGCAGGTGCGAGTCCTTGAACCCCTTATGGTGGAAGGAACCGTACATTCTGGGTCCTTCTGAGAGGCTGATGGAGCCCTCAGGGTGGGTGAGGCCACAGGACGGGTGACCGTGTAAGCAAAAATGACTTTCCAGGACATAGAGGGGCCGCCGGACACTGGGCTACAAAATAAAAGGACAGACCGGTAAACCTCTGTTGTTTGTTTGTTTTCAAATAAGTTGTCTCTCGTTCAGCTTTGCTTCCTTCCAGGTGTTCACTCTGCCCTAAAGCCCGGTTTTGGGGCTGGGCTTGCGGCCTCTCGGGCGGGGCCGCTGGGACCTGGCGCTTGGCGCCCAGGGGAGCCCAGGGTGCGGCGGACGACAGGTGGCCACGGAGCTGCCTTCGCGGGGCGAGGGCGGCGCATCCCTCATAAAGACAGTCCTTGGGGCTGACCTGTGCACCTCGAGTCCCGGGAGGGGCTCCCGTCCCACAGCCGGGATGGAGTAGCCGAGACGCGCTCCCCCGACGCACGGATCTGGGCTCGAGTCCTCGGGTCCCCAATCCCGGGACAGAGGCAGAGACGCAAAGGGAGTCTCAGACCGGAGCTGGGGACCCTGGGCCGGGGAAGCTGCCGGACGGGGCGCGGAGCCCCCACCCTCTGAAGCAGAGGTCGGGGAAGGCCTGCTGGGCATCCGGGCCGCGCAGGAGCGACGCCTCCCCGGGCTCGGGCTGACCTGGGACACCACACGGCCCCAGGGCTGTCCCCACTTGGGGCCCGCGCTCACCGAGCATCTCTTTGCGCCGCTGCGTGTGAGGCTGGTCCGTGTAGACCCACTCGAAGTCGCTGCGGCCCGCGCTGTTGCCCATGGTGGGGCTGGGAGCGCGGCTCTGAGCGCCCAGCTGCTGCGCGGGGCTCGGCTGCGCGGCACCTGTCGTCCTGCGCCGCGCGAGGACCAGTTCGGGGCTCGGGGGCGGGGCGGGGGCGGGGCCTCGGGCGCCTGGGCCAAAGTGGGCATGGAGCCAAAGGATATTGTTCATGGTCACCGTGAGCAATCAAGCTCGATTTTTGGGGGAGATGGTGGTAGAGTACAGTGTATAAAGAAGTGGGCAGGAGACTTTTTAAAAAATATTTATTTATTTGACCATTCTGGATCTTAGTTGCAGCAAGTGGGGTCTTTGATCTTTCAGCTGCAGTGTGCAAACTCAGTTGCGGCGTGCAGGATCTAGTTCTCTGACCAGGGATGGAACCTGGGCCCCCTGCGTTGGGAGCAGGGAGCCTTAGCCACTGGACCACCAGGGAAGTCCCAAGACTACTTTTAATGGAGTCAGTATTTCAAGCTTTTATACAGTTTGGAGATTACTCGTGGAGAATAAGAATTCTAAGTAGCCATTAATTTATTTTCATAAAAATGTTTCTAGTAATGCCTTTCTTGCCGTTTCCTTCCATTTGGTATAGTTCTAAATTTGGCGTAGAACTAAATTCCAAATTTGTCTTTTTCTATGTAAACGTAGGCCCCCAAATGAGTTGCTCCATACTTTTTTTTTTTTTTAATTTAAGGGAATTCTAATGGAATCAGCATTTCATGGTCTTATTCTGATTTTTAAAAAACTTGTTTAAATTTGTTTTATGGATATATAGTTGGTTAATAATGTGTTGGGGAAGACTGAGGGCGGGAGGAGAAGGAAACGACAGAAGATGAGATGGTTGGAAGGCATCACCGACTCAATGGACATGAGTCTGAGTAAACTGAGCCCCCAAATGAGTTGCTCCATACTTTTTTTTTTTTTTTTAAATTTAAGGGAATTCTAATGGAATCAGCATTTCATGGTCTTATTCTGATTTTTTAAAAACTTGTTTAAATTTGTTTTATGGCTATATAGTTGGTTAATAATGTGTTGGGGAAGACTGAGGGCGGGAGGAGAAGGAGACGACAGAAGATGAGATGGTTGGAAGGCATCACCGACTCAATGGACATGAGTCTGAGTAAACTGCTGGAGTTGGTGATGGACAGGGAGGCCTGGCGTGCTGTGATTCATGGGGTCGCAGAGTCGGACACAACTGAGCAACTGAACTGAACCGAACTAATAATGTGTTCACTTTTACTGTNGTTGGTGATGGACAGGGAGGCCTGGCGTGCTGTGATTCATGGGGTCGCAGAGTCGGACACAACTGAGCAACTGAACTGAACCGAACTAATAATGTGTTCACTTTTACTGTACAGCAGAATGATTCAGTTGTACATATACGTGCATTCTTTTTCACTGGCTTTGTCGCAGGGTGCTGAATAACTCTCCCCTGCGCACAGTAGGGCCTTGTTTAGCCACTGTCTGTACAGTAGTTTGCATCTGCTGAACCCAACCCCCCAGTCCATCCCTGCCTCGCTCTCCCTCCCTCTTGGCAGCCGCAAGTCTGTTTTCTAAGTCCACTGAGTCTGTTTCTGCTTCACAGATAAGTTCATTGGTGTCGTATTGTTTTGGGGGGGAGGGTTAACACTTTTTAAATTTATTTTTTAATTGGAGGGTGATTGCTTTATATCGTTGCGTTCGTAGCATCTCCCTTTGTTGACAAAATTCCTGAGCTGTGAACTGTTCCCATCCATTGATTCATCCCCTCAGCGATTGTCTATGGCCTACATCCTGGCCAGGCGCGGGGTTGGCCCAGATGCCATCATGGAATCACTGCCTCCTTGACTTTAAGGAATTCGCCTTTCACTCTCTTCCTAATATTCAGGGACTATATGGTGAGTTTTCCCACGTGTCCCCTAAGTACTTCTTGAATGCCATTCTGGTGACAAACACATTAAAGTCGGGTTTTATCTGCCCCTGTGCATTGGAATAATAACACGTTAGACAGATGTGGAAGAGAAGCGATAATCTCTGCTTCCTGATGACGCTGCAGCTGGCTAGTGTGGCGCTGGATGAAAAGGAAAAGGTTATCAAAAGGAGTGGAATGTGCACTAATATTTCCTAACAGAGAGCACAGTGTTTTCTAAATGCATGCATTAAACTGAGTTCCTCCATGTCAGGCAATGAATAATTCCCTTTCTCCAACTCGCCCTCGCCTTGTGACTGTCGGCTCTTACGTAATTTCTAAATGCAAAATAGGATATTGTTTAACAGAAACTGCAATTCGTTTGGTTACGAGTAGCTGCAGAAATGGTTAGTGAGTTCGAGGTATGGTTTTTAAGCTCCGGCATCCATTTCTCCTTTTCCTATACAGGTTTAGTGTCGTTTAACTCGTCTGATTCTTTGACTGCCGACGTCTTGATTTTCTAGGCAGTTGTTTGCCATTAATGGTTAGCTTGGCTTCTTAATTCAATTCATTGCAATTCTGAGTGTTGACTAACCAGAAGAATTCTCTATACCATGTGAGAAGCTGCCTTATTTGGCCTAATCATGAGTTTTCTTGTATCACTTGATTTTAGAAAATGTTTTTAAGGCTATATTAGATTAAAATGCTGACTATGAGCCCTTAGAACGGTGTCTCCATTTCTTAGGGAGCTTGCCTCCATTTTTGTGTGATATTACAGCTTCTAAAAATATTTGACTTTGAACATTATTAGCCTTTAAATTCTTCATCGATGCCCCATCATGAAGTATTATAGAATAAAACACTGAGTCATCTATGAATTGAGGTAGAATTCTAAGAAGTATGTGATAAAACTTCATGTTTCTAATTATAATAAAATATACAGGTACCGTTTTTATGTGTCATATATTACAAAATAGAATCTCTTAAAGGGAAAGATACAGTTTTAGTAAAGAATCAATGTCAGTATTAAGCAAGAATGAAGGAGTTTACTTTGACTGATTATCAGTTTGATACTTATCTTAATAAAGCAAATTAAATTTGCTAGTTTAGGAGGTTGCCCTCAGTTGGAATCAGGGATGCTGGCTCTGTGAAGCACAAACAGGGCAAAGTTGTTCTAACCGAAGCCAGCTGAGTAGCAGAGTGTTAAATTTTTTTACCATTTGGGGAAACATTCTCTAGCAAGATGACTACTTTAGTCGTTGTACGTATAAGGAATTGTACTATTAAATTTTTTTCTCTTCCCTCGCTGTAACTACGAGGTTGACATCTTTATTAAACATGTGGATATCTTTAGTGCGTTCCCCAAATTTGCTTTATAACAAATGTCTGCCTGGTTATCTGAAGGGACTGTTCACTGTAACAATTTAGAAAACAATTTTTTTTTTTTTTCCAAAAGAGGAAGTGGTTAGCATGAATGCAGGAAACAAATTTTGCAACGGCAGCTTGATCTTTTACTTTAAAAAATGTTTTGCTTGCAACAAGAGAAAATGTATAGAATTTAAAATGGATATTGTTGCTGTAACTATTCTTTAAAAGAGGATCAATGTTCAAATCAAAGATGCCCAAAAAAGTCACTTTCGTTACCCTCTTGCTTACATCTGTCCTGTAAGCAGTCATATCTGCAGAGTTTGTTTTGTTTATTTTACTTCTCAGTGTGCCTGTATTGAACAAACATCAGTTTCCATTGTTTTGATGCTTAATATTTGTCCTGAGTAATAATGGATGTGTTTTCTTCTTTTGATGCGTCCCATGGGAAATGGAATTTAATGGGAATTCCCCCAAATTATTAAATATAGAATACATGTATTTATATTTGGAAATGGGACACAAATTTTATCTATGTCATAAATTAATATTAGCATGATTAAGTTTTTTTAAGGCTACACTCAATATTTAAAAATTGAATTTGTGATAGGAATGTCAAAACATATAATTATTTACTATGGTTAAATGTTTCACATACCAGATACTCTTAAAGTTGCATTCAGCTCCCAGTTTTAGTTCATTTGCTAGTGATTACTACAGTCTCTATGTTGTTGACCTTAATTTTTGCTTATTTGCTTTGAAAATAAGTGGGTTTTGCACAGCAAATGGAGTTTGGGTAAGTGTTTAAAAAGAAATAGGAAAGTCAAAATGTCAAAATCTCAGAGTATCAGAAATGTTGGGGGTGGGGGTGCTGCTGCTACTGCTGCTAAGTCACTTCAGTCGTGTCCGACTCTGTGCGACCCCATAGACAGCAGCCCAACAGGCTCCCCGGTCCCTGGGATTCTCCAGGCAAGAACACTGGAGTGGGTTGCCATTTCCTTATCCATTGTGTGAAAGTGAAAAGTGAAAATGAAGTCGCTCAGTCGCATCCGACTCCTAGCGACCCCATGGACTGCAGCCTACCAGGCTCCTCCATCCATGGGATTTTCTAGGCAAAAGTACTGGAGTGGCTTGCTATGCCCAAAGTGAATTTAGTGTAAAGACTAAATACTTTTAGGGCTTCCCCGGTGGCCCAGCAGTTAAGAATTCTGCACTCCCACTGCAAGGGGCACAGGTTCAATTCCTGGTCCTTCCTGGTGTGGGAAGATCCTACATGCTGTGTGGCATGCCCCCTCCCACCCCCCTAAAAAGAATACTTTTAAGAGCCTCTTCAATGAAATATTTCCAGTATACATTACATGATTTACATGAACATGCTACCATGAAGATCTATCTTAGCTTCGCTTTAGTACTCCTAACAGCAAGCCTCTAAGTAAATGTTCAAAATAGCAATAGGATGAGGATGATAGTTCATTCCCATACCCTAGACCTGAAAGTAAAAATGAATTGAGTAAAACATAAAGTGAATACAAATACTCATATTATATGACTATATGAACATGAATATAAACTAAAATGAATTTAAATAAAAATGNCCCCCCCCCCCGCGTCCTCCTCTTGCTGCTTTGGGGCTTTGCATGGTGTGCCCTGTGTACTGGAGCCCGACCTGCAGGAGCTGCCTGGGGAAGCAGACTGACCTGGAAGTCAGAGGTAGCGCAAGGCAGGCAGGAAATGATGGTGAGCATCGCCCCCAGTCTCCTGCAAGTCTGTGGCCAGGGGTGTGGCACATTTGGCAGACCGCCCTCAGCCTAGGGCCAGAGGCAGTCCTGGCAGGAGATGACACGGGAAGCAACTACGTGGGCACACCGTGGCAGCCAGCCACCTGCCCCAGAGTCAAGGGTAGGAAAATGGGCCAGTGCGGAGGCTGGCTTCCCTGTCCAAATGAGACATGCTTAAAGCCTTGGGTCACCACCACCCCCTGCACCACCCAACAGTGTCATCTTCTTGGCTTGCACGCCTCTGGGAACGGAGAGCTTGGCATCTCCCAGGGCAACCTGCTCTGCTCACAGCCAGAGGGAGCCAACAGCGGCCACTTTACAGATGGGTAAACCGAGGTTCAGAGATAAAGAGAGCCTCAGAATAAGCTTCCTTAATGGCTCAGACAGAAGAAGACTAGGTTTAACCCCTGGGTGGGGAATATCCCCTGGAAAAGGGAATGGCAACACACTCCAGTGTTCTTGCCTGGACAATTCCATGGACAGAGTAGTCTGGTGGGCTGCAGTCCATGGGGATCGCAAAGACTCGGACACCAGTGAGCAATGAACACTTTTACTTTCTTTCACTTTTCAGAATAAGCAGGAAAGCTGGGACACACCCCTGATCTTCGACTTTAAAAGCCCAAAGTCAGAATGGCAGCCCCATGTTTCAACCAGTGAGATCTGGGCCCCAGCTCTGCCCTCTGGGCACCACCATGCCTGCCAGCTCCCTCTTCCTAGGACAGAGATCAGAAAACCACTCACAGATGGACCCCAGGACTCCTCCTGTCCAGTTGACACTTGCCCAGTGGCTTCATTTTACAGATGAGAAAATTGAGGCCGAAAAGGGGACAAGTCAAAGGATAGACTGGAGAGACACCTGGGAGTGTAATAAAAGTTCACGATTTTCAGTCCTGCTGTTGTTCAGTTGCTAAGTCATGTCCAGCTCTTTGTGATCCCATGGGCTGCAGCACGCCAGGCTTCCCTGTCCTTCACCATCTTGCTCAAACTCATGTCTATTGAGTCAGTGATGCCATCCAACCATCTCATCCTCTGTCATCCCCTTCTCCTCCTGCCTTCAATCTTTCCCAACATCAGGGTCTTTTCCAATGAGTCAGTTCTTCGCATCAGGTGGCCAAAGGATTAGAGCTTCAGCTTCATCATCAGTCCTTCCAGTGAATATTCAGGGTTGATTTCCTTTAGGATTGACTAGTTTGATCTCCTTGCTGTTAGAGACTCTCAAGAGTCTTCTTCAATACCACAAAAACATCAGTTCTGCATCACTCAGCGTTCTTTACGGTCCAGCTCTTACATCCCTACATGACTACTGGAAAAACCATAGCTTTGACTATATGGATCTTTGTTGGCAAAGTGATGTCCCTACATTTTAATATGCTGTCTAGGTTTATATAGCTTTTCTGCCAAGGAGCAAGCATCTTTTAATTTCGTGGCTGGCTGCAGTCAAAATCTGCAGTGATTTTGGAGCCCCAAAATATAAAATCTACCACTCTTTCTACTTTTTCCCATCTATTTGTGATGAAGTGATGGGACCAGATGACATGATCTTTATTTTCTGAATGTTGAATTTTAAACCAGGTTTTCCCATTCCTGAGTAATCCCCAGTTCCCCAAGGACAGCTTGGACCACAGAAACTCAGATTCAAGATGGTGAACCCACTCAGAACACATGCCCTAGCCTCCCCACCACATCTCAGGTCCTGGAAATGAAAGAAACTGCATATCTGCTTGCAATGTGGTATCCTACGTGGGATCCTGAACCAGAAAATGGGAATTAGGTAAAAACTAAAGGAATCTGAATAAAATATGGACTTCAGTTGATGATAATTAACATTATTAACATTAAAATTATTCATTATTAACATAAAATTGTTCATTAAAAATGTTCATTTTTCTTATTCATTAGATTATATTAATATCCTATAAAGAGAATTGGGTGTAGAGGCTATGGAACCATCAATACTATCTTCACAGGTTTTCTGTAAATCTAAACCAGATGTTAAAGTTTATTTAGAAATGAAGCGTAGGGACCTTGCTGGTGTGTAGTGGTTAGGACTCCTCTCTTCCTCTGCAGGGAAAACAGGTTCAGCCCTTGGTTGGGGAACTAACAGACTGCATGCCACACAGTGTGGAAAAAAAATTAGATAATTAATTAAAATTAAAATGAAGTGTAAAAAGTACACGTATACACATATACCTATACATACCTACAGATACAGATACACACGTACATATGCACATATATATGCATGCACATATATGTAATTGTTGCTGTTAAATCCCTAACAGCATTGGAAAACGGAGACTCTGGTGGGCGGTAACTGAAAGGAAGCCAACAAGGCCAGCCACTCTCCCATGACTCCTGCACCCGCTTCAGCCCCCACTTCCTCTAAGCTGGGCGCCAGCCCCAGGATGGGGGCTCACTGACCCCCAGGAGGGACCCTGACCAGC
>SJYX01009265.1:12797-30685 GCA_006410675.1 Oreotragus oreotragus | reverse complement strand
GGAGAAAACTGAAGAGCAGGAAAAGAAACCCAGCATCCTCCTAACGAGATTTCTAGGAGAGAGAGAATGAAGGAGAGGCGACATTTACTCTTCCCCTGCCTTTTCTTCTTCGAAGAAATAATCTCCCACTGAAATTGTAATGTAATTGTATGTATGGACGACTCTGCCAGCCTGACATACATTGCTACATCATGTGCAAATTTGCTTATTATCTGCTACCTCCTCTGGAGTGTCTTGCTCCCTGTGATGCAACTGTTCGCCCCTAATGCCCAAAAGAGTTTCTAGCATAGGAGATGACCTTAATAACAATTTATTAAATGAAAGAATGAATGAGTCACATCAAACATGTGATAAATTTCCCCAGAACAAAGGAAAGACATGAGTTTTCAGACTGAAGAAGGTGTCGACAAGAGGAAAGCTTGGTTCAGCCAGTTTGGCAAACTCTGCTGCAAAACCTACCAAAGCTCAACCTCCATCCTGATGGGGGGGACTTTCACTCCTGGGGACATCGTGCAAAGAAACGGAAATGACATTCACCAAAGACGTGTGCAGAGATGTTCATAGCAGCTTTACTGGCAGGAGCACAGTCCTGCAGACAACCCCAGCCTCCAACCACGGGAGAACAGACAGAGGTCTCAGGGCCAATTCACCTGCTGGAAGGTGTGACGAGATCAAACAACAGCACCGAAACTTACGCCCACGTGTGTCTCACCCGAGCTTTTGCATTTTTTGTATTACTTCTTTATAATGCTTTTTATTTTATATTTGATTTCCTTTTGTTTCGGTTGCACTGGGTCCAGTCACAGCGAGCGGGGGCTAGTCTTCGTTGCGGTGTCTGGGCGTCTCACGGCAGTGGCAATCGATGCAGAGCACAGGCTCTAAGCGCAGAGTCAGTGATTTCGGCTCACGGGCGGGTTCACTGTGGTGCGGCAGCTTCGTTGCTCCGAGGCATGTGAGACCTTCCCAGACCAGGGATCAAGCCTGTGTCCCCTAGACTAGCAGGTGGATTCTTCTCCACTGTACCACCGGTTGTGGGGGTGGGGGTGGGGTTCCCGATTTTCTGTATTTCTGATGTTTTGACATCCTGGGGCATTGCTGACCCTGAAGAGACCACCCTCCAGGGCTGGCCAGTTCCTAAAGATGGTGAAAGCCTAGCCTGGGAGCATGCCTTTCCTATAGGGCCAGTCCAGTGTGAGTTGCTCAGTCGTGGCTGACTCTGTGACCCATGGACTGTAGCCTGCCAGGCTCCTCCGTCCATGGGATTCTCTCAGCAGGAATACTGGAATGGGTTGCCATTTCCTCCTCCAGGGGATCTTCCCAACCCAGGGATTGAACCCGGGTCTCCCACATTGCAGGCAGATTCTACGGTCTGACCCCCCAGGGGAGCCCCCTTCCTATAGGGCAAACTCATCTGTATGGGGCTCTGTCCTCAGGGCCAGTGTTCCGCCGTCTGGATCACCCCAAGGCCAGATACCAGACCACTCGACGTACAACCTGAGTAAAAGTCTACCAACGAGGACTTCCCTGGCGGTCCGATGGTTTAGACTCCAGGCTTCCAATGTGCGGATTCAGTTTCTGGGTGGGGAACTAAGATCTCACATGCTGCATGGCACAGCCAAAAAAAAAAAAAAGATTAAAAATAAAATAAAATTTAGAATAGCTTAGAAGTTCTTCAAAGTGGACTCCCCTGGTGGTACAGCCAATGAGAATCCTCCTGCCAATGCAGGGGAAACAGGTTCGATCCCTGGTCTGGGAAGATTCCACATGCCCTGGAGCAACCAAGCCCCAGAGCCACGGCTACTGAGCCTGTGCTCCTAAGCCCACGAGCCACGACTGCTGAAGCGAGCACCCCTCGAGCCCGCCCTCGGCAGCGCGAAGAGAAGCCTTCACTCCACAGGGAAGCGTGGCCCCTGCTCGCCGCAACTAGTCAGAGCAGGCGTGCGGCAAGGAAGACCCAGCGCAGCCAAAAAGAAACAAATAAAAATATTTTTAAAAAATTATTCAAACTGAATAGTCCTAAGCGTGCTGACCGTGCCTCACCCGTTCCTCCGCTCCGCGCTCACACCCTTTGCTCCTGAACCTGCCCTGGTGGCCGGCCCCCGCTCTTGCAAACTATGCAGGACGACTGTCTCATTCAGGACAGTGGCTCCCTGACCTGCTGGCTTCACCGAACCTGAATGACGATAAAACCTACCTTTTGAAGCGGGGTGGTTGGGCCTCAGATGGGAGGAGGTGCTTTTGGCGGACTCGCTGGTCCCACCGGAGGGCAGCGGCTGTCCGGGAGCGTGGCGCCACCTGCTGGCGAACCTGCGGCCGTGTCGCTGCTCTTGACACTGAACGCTTACTTGCGCTTGCGCAGAGGCCAGAGGCCGTTCCCTGGGGCCCCCGTTTTTCTTGGTTAACCAGCTAAGTTTCCAAAGGCCCCCAAGTGCTGTGGCCTAAAATACAGAGCTGTGACTTCCCTCCAAGTACTGTGGCCGCGGGCCCAACCTGGCAGCCCTGATGCATGTGGGCAAGCCGAGCTGCCCTGGAAGGTCCCCTGCCTTTCAGCCTGGCCCTCTGAGCAGGGGAGGCCTCTCCAGAATCACCCTGCCAGCGCACCCACCCCAGGGACCACGACACCCAGCACGGCCTGGGGGCAGGGCCGCAGCTGTGTGGTTTGCCTTGCTGCCATTTTCCGCCTGACCCAGCAGAATAGGAGGGACCACACTGGTGGAGACGTGGAGGACGGGGAGCGGGGGCCGCAGCCTTGAGGGAGACCACCGGGCCCTTGTTCCCGCCCCTCCTTATTCCTATCAGCCCAAACCAGAAACTAAAAATCACAGAATGAACCAGAATAAACGCCTCAAAGAAGAGAAAAAGAGGAGTGGGAGAGAAGAGGGAAAAAAAGGAAGAAAACCCAAAGCCTGAATACAGGGGAAGAAAGCAAAAGGTGAGCACATGAATTATGTATTTTATACATATCCATAAAACGTAATAAATTTACATAAAGTGTATATGTTTTAAATATTTTAATAATTTATAAAATATATAATAAATTTTACACATATACTTAAAAGTCATAGTTTCACCCAATTGGAGGTACAAAATTTAGAAAGTAATAAATTATATATATGAAACTGTACTAACAAAAACACCATAGAATTTATCTAACAAAAAGATTTAAAATGCGCCAGTTAGCTTTTGTGCTGCTATAATCCAGTATTCTTGCCTGGGAAATCCCACGGACAGAGGCGCCTGGCGGGCTATAGCCCACAGGGTCACAGAGTCGGACATGACGTAAGGACTAAGCACGCATGCACGATTCTATTACACATGTTCTAAATTGCTGGAGTGGGTGGCCATTCCCTTCTCCAGGGGATCTTCCCAACCCAGGGGTCGAACTCACGCGTTCGGCACTGCAGGCAGATTCTTTACTGTCTGAGCCACCGTGGAAGCCCAAGAATACTGGAGTGGGTAGCCCATCCCTTCTCTAGCAGATCTTCCTGACCCAGGAACTGAACCTGGGTCTCCTGTACTGCAGGCAGATTCTTTGCCAGCTGAGCTACCAGAGAGGCCCCAGGTTCTAAATTAGCTTAGTATTTGCTATTAATAACATCACCCCCTGACGAAACTTCATGGGACTTACTACTAGGGCTCAAAAGATTGTCATACCTGGGGATCCCACCAGCTCTGAGCACTGTGACCCCTATAATCTTAGGGAAGAAACTGAATATAAAATAGAGAGGAGATAGATATAATTCACTTTAACACTTGCCTTATGTAAATTTCCCATGGTCATAGTACTCTTTGCCCTAAAATATCCCATATTGGGCAAAGATGCTCTAACATTATGAATAATAAAATAAAATTAAAATAAGTCTTTTGCATCTACAAACTGATTTGATAAAATGGGAACCCACAGACCTTCAATTAAAATAGTTAATATGACCCAGTGCTAGTTAGAGCAGACTTTATTTTTTCAGTTCAGTTCAGTTCAGTCCCTCAGTCATGTCTGACTCTTTTCGACCCCATGAACTGCAGCACGCCAAGCCTCCCTGTCCATCACCAACTCCGGGAGTCCACCCAAACTCATGTCCATTGAGTCGGTGATGCCATCCAACTATCTTATCCTCTGTTGTCTCCTTCTCCTCCTGCCTTCAGTCTTTCCCAGCATTAGGGTCTCTTCCAATGAGTCAGCTCTTTGCACCAGGTGGCCAAAGTATTGGAGTTTCAGCTTCAACCTCAGTCTTTTCAATGAACACCCAGGACTGATCTCCTTTAGAATGGACTGGTTGGATCTCCTTGCAGTCCAAGGGACTCTCAAGAGTCTTCTCCAACACCACAGTCCAAAAGCATCAATTCTTCGGTGCTCAGCTTTCTTTATAGTCCAACTCTCAAATCCATACATGACCACTGGAAAAACCATAGCCTTGACCAGATGGACCTTTGTTGACAAAGTAATGTCTCTGCTTTTTAATATGCTGTCTAGGTTGGTCATAACTTTCCTTCCAAGGAGTAAGCATCTTTTAATTTTCATGGCCGCAATCACCATCTGCAGTGATTTTGGAGCCCAGAAAAATAAAGTCAGCCACTGTTTCCACTGTTTCCCCATCTATTTGCTATGAAGTGATGGGACCGGTTGCCATGATCTTAGTTTTCTGAATGTTGAGCTTTCAGCCAACTTTTCACTTTCCTCTTTCACTTTCATCAAGAGGCTCTTTAGTCCTTCCTCACTTTCTGCCATAAGGGTGGTGTCATCTGCATATCTGATATCTCATGTACTAAGCAAGTCATGGACAAGTGTCAGCTCATAATTATGATAAATGAGCACAAATTAAATTACCTCTTTTATTTATGGTGCATATAAAATATTCCTAACAGCCTTTTAAACTGAACTTTGTTTGACAAAAATTTAAATTAATGAGAAGGTAGACAGGCAATCATTAAAGCTTATGCTTCCTCCAGCCCAGCGTTTCTCATGATGTACTCTGCATATAAGTTAAATAAGCAGGGTGACAATATACAGCCTTGATGTACTCCTTTTCCTATTTGGAACAAGTCTGTTTTTCCATGTCCAGTTCTAACTGTTGCTTCCTGACCTGCATATAGGTTTCTCAAGACGCAGCTCCAAAATCACTGCAGATGGTGACTGCAGCCATGAAATTAAAAGACGCTTGCTCCTTGGAAGAAAACCTATGACCAACCTATACAGCATATTAAAAAACAGAGACATTACTTGGCCAACAAAGGTCCATCTAGTCAAAGCTATGGTTTTTCCAGTAGTCTTGTACGAATATGAGAGTTGGACCATAAAGAAAGCTGAGCACTGAAGAACTGATGCTTCTGAACTGTGGTGTTGGAGAAGACTCTTGAGAGTCCCTTGGACTGCAAAGAGATCCAGCCAGATAAATAAACAAATGTTAAAAAAGAAAGAAAGAGTTCCAGCATGGAGTCAGAACGGGGTTCCCCCGCAACACTTCTACACCCTCAGCTGCCGAGCAGGACCATGACGACTGCCTCTTCCTCTCGACACACACCAGTCCCGCTCACCTCCTTCACACAAACTTCGTCTGACCGTCAGCTCGGGCCCCTAGTAACGTGACTGCCCCCCAAGACACACCGAGATTGTATCTTTAAAAAACAGACAACAACAGCAGCAAAAACACATGCATCTCTCGTATTTTTAACACACTCTAGAATTCCACGGAGATACCGTTAGAGACGCTGGAAATTTCAGATCTGTTTTATTGGGCGTTATTGCTGTTCAGTTGCCAAGTCGTGTCCGACTCTTTGTGACCCCATGGACTGCAGCCCGCCAGACTCCCCTGTCCACGGGAATCTCCAGGCAAGACTACTGGAGTGGGCTGCCAGGCCCTCCTCCAGGAGATCTTCCTGACCCAGTGATGGAACCCGAGTCTCCCGCATTGGCAGGCGGGTTCTTTCTCACTAGCACCTCCTGGGAAGTCCATGCTATCCCCTCCCCTTCCCCAAAGTAGCTGGAATATTCCCTCCTCTCATTAGCCTAAGGAACTACCCACCCCTATTAAAAACTGACCCCATATCCCAGGGCTGTTCTCACCTTCTGAAATGGCCCACACTGTGCCTGTGGAGTGTGTTTCTCTCTACATAAATCCACTTTTTACCTATCACTTTGCCTTTCACTGGATTCTTTCTGCGATGAGATGTCAAGAACCTGAACTTCATTAAGTACTAAGGCCAAGTGTATGACCTCAGTTAAAAGACCATGTTCAAGTTGAAGTCCCAGTCAGGATTACACGGTTTCAGGACACCTAATACTTACTACCTGTGCCCCTTCCTTCCTATTCTCACAATAAAATGCTTTCCATGCTATTTAGGGAAATGTATGCCCTGCTCTGAAAGCCTCCTCTATCATCACCCCCAAGGAGTCCTTAAAATGACATCACAACATCATGGGGCCAGCTGTATTATTCACAGCTATTTGTTTTCCATACTTCTGATGCTCTGACGTCTTGGGGTCCTGTTGACATTGAAGAGACTACCCCTGCCTCGGTAGCCAGTTCCTGTGCTGAGTTGCTTCAGTCGTGTCCGACTCGTTGCAACCCCATGGACTGTAGCCCACCAGGCTCCTGTGTCCATGGGATTCTCCAGGCAGGAATACTGGAGCGGGTTGCCATGCCCTCCTCCAGGGGATCTTCCCGACCCAGGGATTGAACCAGCATCTCTCACGTCTCCTCATTAGCAGATGAGTTCTTTACCACTAGTGCTACCTGGGAAGCCAGTTCCTGGAGATAATAAACTGGGCAAGGATGTGGGGCAACAGANGCAGGAATACTGGAGCGGGTTGCCATGCCCTCCTCCAGGGGATCTTCCCGACCCAGGGATTGAACCAGCATCTCTCACGTCTCCTCATTAGCAGATGAGTTCTTTACCACTAGTGCTACCTGGGAAGCCAGTTCCTGGAGATAATAAACTGGGCAAGGATGTGGGGCAACAGAAACTGCTACATCCACGCAGTTCAGTTCAGTCGCTCCGTCGTGTCCGACCCTCTGTGACCCCATGGACTGCAGCCCGCCAGGCCTCCCTGTCCATCACCAACTCCCGGAGCCTACCCAGACTCATGTCATCTGTCAGCGTCCTATCTTTTTGCCTTTCCACACTCTCCATGGGGTTTTCAAGGCAAGAATACTAAAGTGGTCTGCCATTCCGTTCTGCAGTGGACCACATTCTGTCAGACCTCTCCACCGTGACCCGTCCATCTTGGGTGGCCCCACACGGCATGGTCTAATTTCATTGAGTTAGACAAGGCTGTGGAGGAGGCGGGTTCGATCCCAGGTCGGGTACTAGGATCCCACACTTCCCGGGACTACTCAGCCCACAAGCCACAATGGCTGAGCCTGCGACACAACTAGAGAGAAGCCCCCAGACCACAAGGAAAGATCTTGCAAACCACAACGAAGATCCCAAATGCTGAAACTAGACCCAATGCAGCCAAAAATAAGATTAAAAAAAAAAAGAACTGCGGTCTAGTTAATAGTTTCCCACGGGGACAGGTGTCAACAGTTCTAGAACCACCCTAGAGGTATCCCGCAATTGAACAATTAAGAAAATAGGTGGCCAATGGTGAGAGCCAGGTTTCTTGCTCTTGGGGTGGGAGGTTGAGATAAGCAAGGGCAAGAGGCTGAAACATTCCATGCAGTAACTGATTTTGATCAGGCTAAACTTAACGTTTAGCTTAACATATGCACAAATAGATCAGCTTGCTTTGTTAGCTGAGAACACCTAGTATTAACAAGGACCTGGCAGTAACTATGATCACAGTTGATTTTTATTTCTAATATCCTTCTTCAGTAAAAATAATTGGTGCTCTTTGGAGAAATGGCAGATGGTAAGACTAGGGTGCAGAGAAGGCAATGGCAACCCACTCCAGTGCTCTTGCCTGGAAAATCCCATGGACGGAGGAGCCTGGTGGGCTAAAGTCCATGGGGTCGCAAAGAGTCAGACACGACTGAGCGACTTCACTTTCCCTTTTCACTATTGTGGGCTGGAGAAGGAAATGGCAACCCACTCCAGTGTTCTTGCCTGGAGAATCCCAGGGATGGCGGAGCCTGGTGGGCTGCCTTTTCTGGGGTTGCACAGAGTCAGACACAACTGAAGCGACTTAGCAGCAGCAGCAGCAAGACTAGGGTAAGAACTATACAATATGAACTGGGAGCATCCTGAAGTTACAGAAAGTCAGGAAGTGCTCAACACACACACAGAACTCAGTGATGGGGCATGGCAGGGACCCAGGAGCGAACTGCAAGAGTTCCCAATGGCCAAAGCGCAGACGATTTGAGCAACAAAATAAAGTGGCACTGAATATTAGAGAAATGCAAATCAAAACTGCGGTGAGGTATCACCTCACACTGTTCAGAACGGCCATCATCAGAAAGTCCACAAATAACAAATGCTGGAGAGGGTGTGGAGGAAACGGAACCCCCCTACACTGTTAGTGGGAGTGTAAATTGGTGCAGCCCCTGTGGAAAATGGTATGGGAGCTCCTTAAAAAATTAAACTTGGAGTTACCATATGACCCAGCAATCCCACTCCGGGGCATAGAGCCAGAAAAGATGAAAATTCTAATTGCACCCCAGTATTCATAGCCTCACCGTTTACAGTTGCCAGGACATGGGGGCAACCTAACTGTCCATTGACAGATGAATGGATAAAGATGTGGCATACATTAATACGCACAATGGAACATCACTCTGTCATAAAACAGAAAAAAACAAGGCTATTTGCAGCCACATGCATGGACCAAGAGAAAGACAAACTACATATGGTACCACTTACACGTGGAATCTGAAATATGAGATAAATGGACTTATTTACAAGACAGAAACGGACCCAGAGACATCGAAAATATTATGGTTACCGAAGGGGGAAGGCAGTGAGGGAGAGAGAAGGTAGGAGTTTGGGATTAGCAGATACAAACTACTATACATAAAACGAGGAACAATGTCCTATTGTATAGCACCGGGCACTTTATTCAATATCCCGGAATAAACTATTATGGAAGAGAATCTTAAAAAGAATACATATACATTTTTTTTTCTCTGTGCTATACACCAGAAACTAACACTGTAAATCAACTATATTTCAGAAGAAGAAAGAAAAACAAAACGGCCCACAGCATTAAATAAATATCCATGCATCCATATTGGTATGAATAAATGATTCAGGAAGTAACTAAATGGAGGAGAAGAGACAAATCCCCCATGCAGAAGAATTCCAAGGAGTTTAGAATTCCTTGAGGATGCCCCACCCTCAGGGACAACACCACACTCCTCAAGTGTGGGCTGTTCCATGACTTCCTTCCAAAGAGGACAGTATGGAGGGGAGGGGAAGAGTCACTTCACAGAGGAGATACCCGACAGACACACCCCAGCCAGGTGATCGAGGTCAAGTCAGCAGCGATGAACCTCGCTGATTATATGTGCCCTTGATGTGAGCAAATGACATTTCACCTCTGTGGTCTTCCTCCCAAACCTATAACTTGAGTCTAATCATGAGGAAAATGTCGGATAAACCCCAGCTGAGAAATATGATATAAACACAAAATGCCTGACTTTACTTAAAACTGCCGAGGGGACTTGCCTGGTGGCCCAGTAGTTAAGACTTTGCCTTCCGATACAGAGGGCGCAGGTTCAATCCCTGGTTGGAGAGGTAAGAGATCACATGCCCCACAGCCAAAAAATCACACACAAATCACACATAAAACTGAAACAATATTGTGACAATCTTAATAAAGACTTTAAAAATGGTCCACATTTTAAAAAAAATTGCCGAGACCATCAAAAACAAGGAAAGTCTAAGGAGCTCTCACGGCCACGAGGAGCCTGAAGAGACACGACAGCTGAATGTAACGTGGTGTCCTGGGAAGAGTTCTGGAACAGAAGAAATGACGTCGGGGGACTTCCCTGGTGGGCCACCGGCTAAGACTCCAGGCTCCCGATGCAGGGGGCCTGGTTCCAGCCCTGGTCAGGGAACTCGATCCCAGATGCAGCAACTGAGAGGTCCCCTGCTGTAACTAAGACCCAGTGCAGCCAAATAAATAAATTTAAAAAAAAAAATGACATCAGGGAAAAATAGAGGAAATCCACATAAGGTATGCATTGTAGTTAGTAACAAAATTTCGCTGTGTGATCACTAAATGTGACGAATCTACCGCATTAATCAGCATGACTACAGGAGAACTCTCTGGGCTCTCTTCCCAGTAACTGTAAATCTAAAATTGTTCTAAAATTTTTAAAGTTTATTTAGAAGAAAATACACAAAAGCATATAGACTATATGTCTCCAATGACGCGACGCTCAATAGGCAGAACCGAGCTTCCCAGGTGGTCCAGTGAAGCAGACACGGGTTTGACCCCCGCCGTATGCTGTGGGGCAACTAAGCCCATGCGCCAGAACCATTGAGCCTGAGGGCCCTCGAGCCCACGCTCCCCGACAAGAGGAGCCCCGGAAACGAGAAGCTCATGCACCGCAATGAAGAGCAGCCCCCATTCGCCGCAGCTAGAGAAAGCCTGTGCACCGCAGCAAAGACCCAGCACAGCCAAAAACAAATAAATAAAATCATAACTGAAAAAAAAAGAATAGGCAAAAACCATCAGTGGGGTTGGTGCTCAGAACTGCGGCTTCCTTTGGGGGTGCTCAGAAGCCCAGTAGAGGCCGGAAGTGAGTGGTCAGCATTTGGACCAGGTGGGGGTTACACAGGTGTAGATGAATGTGAAAATTCCTGGAGCTGTACTCCGAAAATGTTTGCATTTAATATATGTCACATTTGAATTAAAAAGTGAACACAAGAGGAAATAGTTACAACAGAAAAGCCAGACATCACCATCTAGACATCACCATCAAGAAATTTCTGAACACTCACAATGAAGAGAAAAATGCCAAACGCGTCCAAGAAGAGACAGAAAAGATACTGGCTGTAAAAGAACCCGAGTCAGCCCGGCCACAGACTGCTCAGCAACGCCGTGCAGAGGAAGTCCTGGAGCGGCTGCCGTGCCCACCCCTTCGGGCCTCCCCCACCTCGGGGCATCCCCCACCCACCCAGCGCGCTCAGACCAGGCCAGCTCTGCCCACACAGCTAAGTCTGAGCCCCTCCTCCGGCTGCCCCGCAATGCCCGCCCCCAGCCGTATCCTCTCTCCAAACCCCTCAGGCCAAGCCCAAGCGTCACCTCCTGCAGAAGCTGCTGGATCTGTGAGCCTGAGCTGGAGGCTCACCTCTCTTGCCCCCTCCCCCGCGGCAGCGGGCACGATAGAGTAGAAAATAACTTCTCGGGTGGCGCTAGAGGTCAAGAACCCGCCTGCCAAGGCAGGAGATGTAACAGATGCAGCTTCAGTCCCTGCGTCAGGAAGATCCCCTGGAGGAGAAATTAGCAACCCACCCCAATATTCTTGTCGGGAAAATCCCATGGACAGAGGAGCCTGGTGGGTTACAGTCCATGGGGTCACAAAGAGTCGGGCTCGACTGAACTGACTTAGCACACACACGTGCACAAGTTAACCACAAAAGGGACGGTACCTGTCAGCTTAAACGACTCACGACGGCCCATCTCTGGGAACCCTGCTTCCCAGGTAATGCGAGTTAAGCTAAAAGACTTCTGCTCAGCTCACAGGAAACCTCCTGACCAGGCCCACCAGTGAATGGCTGCGGGAAGGAAGAAAGCGACGCGTCCCCTCCAGCCTCTGGCGGAAACCAGGACTTTACCCCTCCCGTCTCAGTTTCAGAGAAGCCTGAAGGGACCTCCCTGGTGGTCCAGGGGTTAAGGATCCACCTTGCGATGCAGGGGACGTGGGTGTGATCCCTGGTCAGGAAATTAAGATTGCACGTGATGCGGAACAACCGAGCGCTTGTGCCTGAACTAGGGAGTCCGTGCGCCTCAGTGAAAGATCTGCAGGACGCAACGAGAATCCGATATGCCGCACCTCAGACCCAACACAGCCAGAAAGTAAAAAGGAAGGAAAAGAAGCCTGAACTCCAGCCCAGGGAAGATGGCTCTCTAGGACACAAATCCGCCACTTTCTCGGTGTGCTGGCTGTCCAAAGAAACTGCTAATCTCTGCCCCAAGAGCTCGTCTCCCATTGATTGGCCTGTCCTGCAACAAGCAGTAAGACTCAGCAACGGTGACCTGTGGGACCTCTGTCTTTCCCGCTCTGCGCAAGGGGCGGCACAGCCTCTGGACATGGGCAGACCCAGCTGGCAGGTGGCAGCTCTGCCTCTTACCTGCCGGGTGACCTGGGACAAGCCTCACCTCTCAGCCTCGGTTTCCCCATCTGTAAAGTGGGGATAGCTACTCCATGGCTATAGGTGGGAGCCGGTGTGGGAAGCACCCAAGACCTCACCTGGCACATCGTAGACCCTCCGTGGGCAGCACCCGTCAGCTGGGAGAGCCAGGCTGCTCACGGGGCTGGCAGAAGCCTCCTCCTGGGGCCCTCGGCATTCTGGGCAGGGAGCCAGGCTGCACTCCTGTAGAGATTTAATTTATAACACCTTCCTGATTCGGTGGTTTCAGACACATGCGGCTGAAGGATAAAAATAAAGCCCACTGGAGACGTCTGCCCTGATTCAGCACGGGGAGGGTTCCAACCACACACAAACGAGCCCTATCGGGGTGAATGGATGCTTGGGACTTGGGAGGGAGTGCCAGTCCCTCGGACCTGAGTCAACTCAGAACCAGAAGTCAGACTCTGCCCCAGGCCACGCGGTGCCTCCCAGGAGCCGAGAACAAACACCTCGCACCACGGGACAGCGGAGGAAACGGGTTCGGTGCGGCAGAGACATGAGCTCTGGCCCACGCCTGTACAGCTTGTGCACGCTCCACGGGGATGAGGCTTCTAATCGAAGCTCTGGAAGGTTCTTGGTCTCCAGGGCCGGATCCCCAGCCCAGACCCGGGTGTGACAGGTTGGCAGCCAGGCGCAGGGGCAGCCCAGGGAGTCCTCTCCCGTCTCCATCCATACCGCGTCCACACCGCGTCCACACCGCGTCCACACCTCGTCCTGTTCAGGTTTCTCTGCGGGGCTCACCTGCTCTCGGAGATGACAGCCTGCGGTGATGCCTTCTGCAGAGAAGAGAGAAGTCGCTCAGTCGTGTGCGTCGTGTCGGACTCTTTGTGACCCCATGGACTGTAGCCCACCAGGCTCCTCGGTCCATGGGATTTTCCAGGCATGAATACTGGAGTGGGTTGCCATTTCCTTCTCCAGGGAGTCTTCCCGACCCAGGGATCAAACCCGGGTCTCCTGCATTGTAGGCAGATGCTTTACCGTCCAAGCTACTAGGGAGGCGGGTAGCTCTGAAGCTCAGATCTTATTCAGGGCCTGAGGCCTCTAAATGCCTTTGAAATAGGAGAGAAGGGGGCAGGGCACAGCCTCTGAAACAATGACAGAGCCCTTGATGACACGACATGAACTGGTTAGAACCAACTGGGTCCAAGATGTTGGAAGATTCAACTTCCAGAGGACCTTGGGACTCCTTGTACGCTTATTGTGACTCGTATCTACACGGCATGGCCAGGGGCGTCGCGACGGTCCAGAAGCCAGGAGTAAAAGTCCAAAAGTGAGCAGTGGCCCGATTCCTAAAACTCCAAAACAGTTGGCATAAACCTCCCAGTCGTTGTTTAGTCACTAAGTTGTGTCCGACTCTTGCGACCCCATGGCCTGTTGCCCACCAGGCTCCTCTGTCCGTGAGATTTCCTAGACAAGGACACTGGAGTGGGTTGCCATTTCCTTCTCCAGGGGGTCTTCCTGACCCAGGGATCGAACCCGGGTCTCCTGCATTGACAGGTGGATTCTTTACCACTGAGCCACCTGGGAAGCCTCTCACTCATCATCCAGCTTATGAAAAACTAACCACCCCACTTTCCTCTTGCCTTCTGAGATGGCCCACNGGAGTGGGTTGCCATTTCCTTCTCCAGGGGGTCTTCCTGACCCAGGGATCGAACCCGGGTCTCCTGCATTGACAGGTGGATTCTTTACCACTGAGCCACCTGGGAAGCCTCTCACTCATCATCCAGCTTATGAAAAACTAACCACCCCACTTTCCTCTTGCCTTCTGAGATGGCCCACACTCTGTGCTTTGTGTTTCTCCCAAGGCCCATCTTGCTTTTTGAGATGGATCACATTCTGTCTATGGAATGTGTATCTCTCTAAATCCACTTATCACTTTGTCTCGCACTGAAGTCTTTCCGCGACAAAACATAAAGAACCTGGGCTTCATTAAGTCCTGAGACCAGGCATGCAATTTTAACTAAAGGACAGTGGGCTCCCTATCTGGGCTTTGGCTGGGTGCAAAGTCCATCTGAGCCGTGCGGTCCGCTGCCAGCGCCACCCAACGAGAACACCTTTCGAGCTGGGTCTGCAGCTGGGGGTCGCGATGCTTCCCCCCGACAACACACCCACCTGCAGACTGCAGAAGTCAGTGTCGACCACTCAGGCCCCCTCGGGCTCTGCTGAGGCTAGGACCACCCCCACTGGGGTAGAGTGGCTTTGAAGAGAACTCTCTAGCATTCAACAGAGTGGGGGTAACGGTGGAATTGGGGGCAGAGTGGCTGGGCCCCCATGCATACAGGTAGACCCCGAGTGTGGGAGAGCACTCTCCTGAGGGGTTTCTCCAGGGTTTATCTGCAGCTCAGCGTGATTGGATTTTTACAGGCCAATCAATGTTTGTGGCCCACACAAATCCAAAGAGTCCCCAAGGCCTCAGACAGGTCCCTAAAGAAGGTCAAGAGCTACAGGCCAGCCATTGGCCTCTGACATTGCCCTCACTCCCAGGGCATCCTCCTGAATCTGAACCCCATGCCCACACCCAGGGCACCCCATCACCACCACCCAACCAGCCCCGGCAATGTGTCATCAGCTGTGAAGAGTTTAGACGTGGGCCACCTTGCACCTAGCAGCTGGCCTCACCCACAGCATGGAAGATGGGCTGGAAACGTGAAATGCCTGTTGTCGGCGTGGCAGGAAGAGGACCGGAAAAGGAGGCGAGATTTCTTATGCAAAACCTGTAAAAATAAAACGTATTTAGATTCATCGCTAGAGATGTGTCTGCCTAAATACACCCACACCAGAGAGTATTCTGATCAACCTCTCTACGTGCTGCAAGAGCTCCCGTGTCGGCGTGTCCCTGTGTGTCCGGGTGAATGTGTGTCTCTGAGTGCATCTGGGAGCCTGGCATCTTGCTGGGTGTGTGCGTGTGTCTGTGTGTGTCTGTGTCTGTGTGTGTCTGTGTCCTTGCATAAGCGAATGCTCTAGAGAAGGGCTGGAAGGATGTTCCCGGGATCACTTCCGGGAGGAGGGGCTGTGGTTCCAGGATTGTTATTTTAATGCTTCTGCCCTGAGTTTTACAAACTCAGATCAAGTGAAACAATAAAAAATATCTATATGCCTTGGAGAAGGAAAGGGCAACCCATTCCAGTATTCTTGCCTGGGAAATCCCGTGGACAGAGGAGCCTGGTAGGCTACAAACCATGGGATCGAAGAACTGGACACAGCTTAGGGACTAAACAACAACATGCTATATATGAAAGTTGTTAAGAATAAATCCCAAGAGTTCTCATCACAAGGGAAAGATTTTTTTCTATTTCTTTAATTTTGTATCTTTATAAGAGGATAGATGTTTATTTCATGATGTAAGTCAAACCATTATACAATACTATATGTCAGTTATATCTTAATACAGTTGAAATGAAACATTTTAAAAAATCTATATGGGCAAAATGTTGCCAGCCTTTTCAGTAAACAAAGAATCTCAGTGCTCCGTCATGTCTGGCTCTTTCTATTCATGGGATTCTCTTGGAGTGGGTGGCCATTTCCTCTTCCAGGGGATCTTCCCGGCCCAGGGATTGAACCCATGGGTCTAAAGTCTCCTCTGTGGTCAGGTAGATTCTTTCCAACTAGTGCCAACTGAGAAGGCCCTGACGAGGGATGCTGCCCACTGTTAAGCGATCCACGCCGGCAGCCGCCCCATACAATGATGGCTCTTTCTATTCATGGGATTCTCTTGGAGTGGGTGGCCATTTCCTCTTCCAGGGGATCTTCCCGGCCCAGGGATTGAACCCATGGGTCTAAAGTCTCCTCTGTGGTCAGGTAGATTCTTTCCAACTAGTGCCAACTGAGAAGGCCCTGACGAGGGATGCTGCCCACTGTTAAGCGATCCACGCCGGCAGCCGCCCCATACAATGCGCCTTGAGGGGGTTCAACATAGAGAAAACTGGATACTGGCCTGAGGTAGTCAAGATGCATATCAAAGGAATAATCTCGTTGAGCCCAGACTGCCGCACCTTCCTATACGCAGAAAGGCACTAAAATCATTAACTTGGGATGCCTGGTTTTTGTTACTAGCAGTAATCTTTTGATGTTCGACTACATTTTTATTTTCACAAATAAAATCTGAAAATAAAATTTTCACATTTAAAAAATTTCATTTTTATTTCTTTTATTTCTATTTTATTTTAAAAACTCCTATATAGCCTGGCTTCTCCCTTACCCCTTTGGAACAGTTCCTCGGGGCTATCTGAGGCTATAATGCATAATTATATATATTACTTATATTCGTTATATTCATAATACATTTATTATATATAATTACATAATATAATTGAGAGGCCCTGAGTTATCTCCCATGCTATAAAGCATAATCCTCAGCCTTTAGGTTTTGCATTTTTTTCAGCTGTCATCTAATTGAATGTTTTAAAGCCAGGGCTGAGGCTCGCCCTTCTTCACCCCCACGGCCCGCCTGTGACCCTCGCTGGTCGGAAAGGCAGCTGGCCTCCCTTGCTGTCTCTGGGTCATCATGGACCCTGGCCTTTTGCCCCTGCACCGAGGCAACCCAGCCCAGCCCAGCCCCTGCCTGGAACCTTTGCCCTTTCCTCGCCGGGTCCTCACCTAGGGGCTTCCCTGCGGGGAGGGCCCCCCATTCTACCTTCCCACAAGCAAGCAGCCAGAGGTAAGAAGCCTCCAGAGGGCAGAATCCCTGGTCCGGTGCATAGCTGGGGAGTGGGGGAAGGGGTAGAGGGGTAAGGGGGAAGGGTGGGGGAGGAGGAAGAGAAGAAAATTTGCAGAAAGAGAGAAAATTTGCTTTGGGCGCCCCTCTCCCCATCTGCTTGACTGGGGCCTGGAGAGCTGAGAGCCTTGAGCATGTCCCAGGGAGGGGCCTCTGGTCCCCCTCCCCCAGATGAAGACAGATGGGCCGGCAGAAAAGGGGTTAAAACAGGAATGTCAAAAGAATGGCCGTGAGTTTGAGCAAACTCCAGGAGACAGTGAAGGACAGGGAACCCTGGTGTGCTGCAGTCCACGAGGTCCCAAAGAGTCGGGTACAGTTTAGCGACTGATCACAACAGGAGTCCATTCAAGAGTGAACTCCCCATCAGCATTTCTTCTTGGGCCCCTGCTCCTGGGCCAACTCCACAGGGGCTGAAACAGGGACCCCGCATTTCAGCAAGGAGCAAAGGGGGCGGCAGCTGAGGCCTTGAAGGAGACAAGGCACCCAGCAAGCCCGCATCAGGGGAGGTGGTCAAGCCTCCGGTGGCCCTGCCAGAGAAGCCGAGTTCGCCCCGTCCCCAGCGGGGCGCAGGAATGTCCTGCTTGAGGAGGAGAAAGCAGCAAGCGTGACTGGTGGAACCAAGACTAATCCTTGCGCTGAGTTTGTCAGCCCTGAGCCTAGGGCCCTGGCTCACTCAGCCCTCCCTGCCTCCATGGACTGCGGGTTTCAAACCCCATTTACGGATTCTCTGACCCTTGCTCTGCTCATCTCTCTGCCACAGGGAGAGACTTGGAGAGATTTACTCAGGAGTCAGCACAGGGTCTCGCTGTGGTGGACGGAGCTCACGTCCTGCACCTGCTCCAAAGGGTCTCCAGGGCCCATTAGCAGACTGCCTCTCTCA
>SJYX01009265.1:0-11607 GCA_006410675.1 Oreotragus oreotragus | reverse complement strand
AAGAGAAGAAAATTTGCAGAAAGAGAGAAAATTTGCTTTGGGCGCCCCTCTCCCCATCTGCTTGACTGGGGCCTGGAGAGCTGAGAGCCTTGAGCATGTCCCAGGGAGGGGCCTCTGGTCCCCCTCCCCCAGATGAAGACAGATGGGCCGGCAGAAAAGGGGTTAAAACAGGAATGTCAAAAGAATGGCCGTGAGTTTGAGCAAACTCCAGGAGACAGTGAAGGACAGGGAACCCTGGTGTGCTGCAGTCCACGAGGTCCCAAAGAGTCGGGTACAGTTTAGCGACTGATCACAACAGGAGTCCATTCAAGAGTGAACTCCCCATCAGCATTTCTTCTTGGGCCCCTGCTCCTGGGCCAACTCCACAGGGGCTGAAACAGGGACCCCGCATTTCAGCAAGGAGCAAAGGGGGCGGCAGCTGAGGCCTTGAAGGAGACAAGGCACCCAGCAAGCCCGCATCAGGGGAGGTGGTCAAGCCTCCGGTGGCCCTGCCAGAGAAGCCGAGTTCGCCCCGTCCCCAGCGGGGCGCAGGAATGTCCTGCTTGAGGAGGAGAAAGCAGCAAGCGTGACTGGTGGAACCAAGACTAATCCTTGCGCTGAGTTTGTCAGCCCTGAGCCTAGGGCCCTGGCTCACTCAGCCCTCCCTGCCTCCATGGACTGCGGGTTTCAAACCCCATTTACGGATTCTCTGACCCTTGCTCTGCTCATCTCTCTGCCACAGGGAGAGACTTGGAGAGATTTACTCAGGAGTCAGCACAGGGTCTCGCTGTGGTGGACGGAGCTCACGTCCTGCACCTGCTCCAAAGGGTCTCCAGGGCCCATTAGCAGACTGCCTCTCTCACCCAGCCGCCGCCCACGGCGGGCCCTGAACACCCTCCAACGCTAAGCCTTTGCGCCGGCGGTTCCCTCTGCCTGGAATACACTCACTTAGACCTGGTCAAAGTCCCCTTGACCTGTCTAAGGCCAATCCCTTGGTGAAGCTTCCCTAGACCCCTACCTGGAGCTGGGCTCTCCTTGGCCTGTCCTGAGTGCCTACTTGGGGTATACAGCAGTTGCCTAGTAGGTGCTGGCTGAGCGCGTTTCTCATCCACTACCTGAATGAAGACTTGGCCTGCACTTGGAGCCTCGGTCTGCCATCTGTGGAAGGGATCTTGGGAAAAAGAGGCATGGTCTGTTCCTCCAGGAGAGACTTCAGGAGGGAAGTTTCCCCCCACCGAGAACCCGCCCCCTGGGAGTCCGGGGGCTGAGACACCAGCCCAGAGATTTCGACGTGGGGGCCCTGGAGTAGAACAGGGGAATGTTTCCCCACATCAGAACGGAGCCCGGGGCTGCCCTGGTGGCTCAGAGGTAAAGAGTCCACCTGCCAGTGCAGGAGGCACGGGTTCGATCCCTGGTCCGGGAAGATCCCACGTGCTGAGGGGCAACTGAGCCTGAGAGTCACCACGACCGAGCCCGTGCCCCGCCGTTACCTAGAGCCCGCGCTCCGCAACAAAAAGGGGCCACCGCAACGAGAAGCCCACACACTACAGTGAGAGAGGGGCTCCCGCTCGCCGCAACCAGAGAAAAGCCCACGCAGCGTGGAGGCCCGGCATGGCCACAGATACATGAATAAAATTATTATTATTACTTTTTAAAAATAAGGCCAAGCTCAGGGACTCCTTGTATGTTTTACCACCTGAGTATCTACCCCAGACTGCAGGGGAGGAGAGCGGAGTCCTGGACACCAAGGCCAGGCAAGGAGCAGGCCTGTCAGTGACCTGGGCGGAACAGGAGTGGGTGTGGCAGGGCAGGGCCCCGGGACTCCAAGAGGCAACAGAAGGCACCGGTCTGGGGTGAGCCGAGGATGCTGCTAGGGGCATTTATAAACAGCCAAGCCAAACCGCAGACACCAGAGACCAGTGAAATGAACTCCCTGACGTTCTCTGCTGTCCTGATTTCCACATTCAGAGCAGCTGCCACCAATGGAGTTGAGTCAGGTCACCTTCTCCTACAAAAAATAAAAATAAAAACAAACCCAGAATGGGTCAAATTCCCTCAACCAAGACTCCCTAATAACTAATCACAGGCCACGTGCCAGGCCCAGGGGAGGGGGTACAATCCTTATTGTTGTTGTTTTAAAAAATATATATTTTTTGGCTGCTTTGAGTCTTAGTTGTAGCCTGTGAGCTCTAGTTCCCCGACCAGGGATTGGCCCTGGGCCCCCTGCATTGGGAGCTCTAGAGTCCTCTAGCCTCTGGACCACCAGGGAAGTCCCCCTGTTGTTGTTATTGTTATTAGTACAATAACATAAGTGTGAAAGTGTGAGTCGCTCAGTCGTGTCCGACTCTTTGGGACCCCATGGACTGTAGCCTGCCAGGCTCCTCTGTCTATGGGATTCTCCAGGCAAGAATACTGAAGTGGGTTGCCATTCCCTTCTCCAGGGGATCTTCCTGACCCAGGGATCGTACCTGGGCCTCCTGTATTGCGGGCAGATTCTTTACCGTCTGAGTCACCAGGGAAGCCCCATAATAACATATGGATAACATAATAATGTTGAGCGAAAGAAGCCCGACCCGAGAGAGCACTGACTGTGTGATTCCATTGATATAAAGTGCAAAAAGCAGGGGAATTAATCTATGGTGGTAAAAGTCAGAATAGCGTTTGCTCTTGGTGGACTTTTGGGGCTGAAATGTACTTTAACTCGACTGGCGTGGAATCACAGTGTGGACATGTGGAAGAATTCATCTGACTGCTCACTTAAGATTTTACACTTTAATCTAAATACATCAAAAAGCTAATATAATAGCAGTATAGAAAACACTGATGCTCGTTCCCCGTTTTTGAGCCCCTTCCAGGGCTGGCAGGCAGGACTGTCTCCACCAACGACTCCTCGCCACCCAGCACAGGGGAGCTGCCTGGCAACGACTCTCCGTTCGTCTTCGCAACTTCTCCAGCTGTGGAGACTGCAGTTGGGTGAACGTGGGCCTTGTCTGAGTCCAGCGCTCTTCTCAGGAAGCTCTGTGGTCACTGCTGCCCTAGGAAGGGTGGCAGAGACCCGGGTCCGAGGATGGAGTCTGGGCTTCCAGTGGCCTGGTACCCCCGCCTGCCCAGTCAGGCTGTGGGGGGCCAGAGGAGAGGAGGACTCATGCTTCCAGGAGGAGGTGATGTTCAGGCTGAGCGCTTAGACCAGTGGTGAGGCTGTCTCTTATACACATCTAGATGTGTATAAGAGACAGGTTTGGGGCCCACTGCCCTACTGTCTCAGAAACCTGGGGGCCGCGCACTGTTATGAACACGGCAACTGATCTGGCAGGACTCACTCTTCTCATTCAGAGCCCAGAACAGGATTCGGGAGCCTCCCCACACCAACAGTGCTTGGGCCCTTGAGGCAGACCACTGTGTAAGGGGCTCTCGCTTGTCAATCTACCTTCCACCCACCACCAGCTCACCCCTACCTTCTTTCAGAGATAAAGGCTCTTCAGAGAAAGAGGCTTTTGTGGTCCCTCTCCTCCACCACGCAGGTGCTTTGTACATTCAGGTATGAACCNCACAGGGAGAGACTTGGAGAGATTTACTCAGGAGTCAGCACAGGGTCTCGCTGTGGTGGACGGAGCTCACCTCCTGCACCTGCTCCAAAGGGTCTCCAGGGCCCATTAGCAGACTGCCTCTCTCATCCAGCTGCCGCCCACGGCGGGCCCCGAACACCCTCCAACGCCAAGCCTTTGCGCCGGCGGTTCCCTCTGCCTGGAATACACCCACTTAGACCTGGTCAAAGTCCCCTTGACCTGTCTAAGGCCAATCCCTTGGTGAAGCTTCCCTAGACCCCTACCTGGNCCCCGAACACCCTCCAACGCCAAGCCTTTGCGCCGGCGGTTCCCTCTGCCTGGAATACACCCACTTAGACCTGGTCAAAGTCCCCTTGACCTGTCTAAGGCCAATCCCTTGGTGAAGCTTCCCTAGACCCCTACCTGGAGCCGGGCTCTCCTTGGCCTGTCCTGAGTGCCTACATGGGGTATACAGCAGTTGCCTAGTAGGTGCTGGCTGAGCGCGTTTCTCATCCACTACCTGAATGAAGACTTGGCCTGCACTTGGAGCCTCGGTCTGCCATCTGTGGAAGGGATCTTCGGAAAAAGAGGCATGGTCTGTCCCTCCAGGAGAGAGTTCAGGAGGGAAGTTTCCCCCCACCGAGAACCCGCCCCCTGGGAGCCCGGGGGCTGAGACACCAGCCCGGAGATTTCGACGTCGGGGCCCTGGAGTAGAACGGGGGAATGTTTCCCCACATCAGAACGGAGCCCGGGGCTGCCCTGGTGGCTCAGAGGTAAAGAGTCCACCTGCCAGTGCAGGAGGCACGGGTTCGATCCCTGGTCCGGGAAGATCCCACGTGCTGAGGGGCAACTGAGCCTGAGAGTCACCACGACCGAGCCCGTGCCCTACCGTTACCTAGAGCCCGCGCTCCACAACAAAAAGGGGCCACCGCAACGAGAAGCCCACACACTACAGTGAGAGAGGGGCTCCCGCTCGCCGCAACCAGAGAAAAGCCCACGCAGCGTGGAGGCCCGGCATGGCCACAAATACATGAATAAAATTATTATTATTAGTTTTTTAAATAAGGCCAAGCTCAGGGGCTCCTTGCATGTCNAGGGGCCACCGCAACGAGAAGCCCACACACTACAGTGAGAGAGGGGCTCCCGCTCGCCGCAACCAGAGAAAAGCCCACGCAGCGTGGAGGCCCGGCATGGCCACAGATACATGAATAAAATTATTATTATTACTTTTTAAAAATAAGGCCAAGCTCAGGGACTCCTTGTATGTTTTACCACCTGAGTATCTACCCCAGACTGCAGGGGAGGAGAGCGGAGTCCTGGACACCAAGGCCAGGCAAGGAGCAGGCCTGTCAGTGACCTGGGCGGAACAGGAGTGGGTGTGGCAGGGCAGGGCCCCGGGACTCCAAGAGGCAACAGAAGGCACCGGTCTGGGGTGAGCCGAGGATGCTGCTAGGGGCATTTATAAACAGCCAAGGCAAACCGCAGACACCAGAGACCAGTGAAATGAACTCCCTGACGTTCTCTGCTGTCCTGATTTCCACATTCAGAGCAGCTGCCACCAATGGAGTTGAGTCAGGTCACCTTCTCCTACAAAAAATAAAAATAAAAACAAACCCAGAATGGGTCAAATTCCCTCAACCAAGACTCCCTAATAACTAATCACAGGCCACGTGCCAGGCCCAGGGGAGGGGGTACAATCCTTATTGTTGTTGTTTTAAAAAATATATATTTTTTGGCTGCTTTGAGTCTTAGTTGTAGCCTGTGAGCTCTAGTTCCCCGACCAGGGATTGGCCCTGGGCCCCCTGCATTGGGAGCTCTAGAGTCCTCTAGCCTCTGGACCACCAGGGAAGTCCCCCTGTTGTTGTTATTGTTATTAGTACAATAACATAAGTGTGAAAGTGTGAGTCGCTCAGTCGTGTCCGACTCTTTGGGACCCCATGGACTGTAGCCTGCCAGGCTCCTCTGTCTATGGGATTCTCCAGGCAAGAATACTGAAGTGGGTTGCCATTCCCTTCTCCAGGGGATCTTCCTGACCCAGGGATCGTACCTGGGCCTCCTGTATTGCGGGCAGATTCTTTACCGTCTGAGTCACCAGGGAAGCCCCATAATAACATATGGATAACATAATAATGTTGAGCGAAAGAAGCCCGACCCGAGAGAGCACTGACTGTGTGATTCCATTGATATAAAGTGCAAAAAGCAGGGGAATTAATCTATGGTGGTAAAAGTCAGAATAGCGTTTGCTCTTGGTGGACTTTTGGGGCTGAAATGTACTTTAACTCGATTGGCGTGGAATCACAGTGTGGACATGTGGAAGAATTCATCTGACTGCTCACTTAAGATTTTACACTTTAATCTAAATACATCAAAAAGCTAATATAATAGCAGTATAGAAAACACTGATGCTCGTTCCCCGTTTTTGAGCCCCTTCCAGGGCTGGCAGGCAGGACTGTCTCCACCAACGACTCCTCGCCACCCAGCACAGGGGAGCTGCTTGGCAACGACTCTCCGTTTGTCTTCGCAACTTCTCCAGCTGTGGAGACTGCAGTTGGGTGAACGTGGGCCTTGTCTGAGTCCAGCGCTCTTCTCAGGAAGCTCTGTGGTCACTGCTGCCCTAGGAAGGGTGGCAGAGACCCGGGTCCGAGGATGGAGTCTGGGCTTCCAGTGGCCTGGTACCCCCGCCTGCCCAGTCAGGCTGTGGGGGGCCAGAGGAGAGGAGGACTCATGCTTCCAGGAGNCAAACCGCAGACACCAGAGACCAGTGAAATGAACTCCCTGCCGTTCTCTGCTGTCCTGATTTCCACATTCAGAGCAGCTGCCACCAATGGAGTTGAGTCAGGTCACCTTCTCCTACAAAAAATAAAAATAAAAACAAACCCAGAATGGGTCAAATTCCCTCAACCAAGACTCCCTAATAACTAATCACAGGCCACGTGCCAGGCCCAGGGGAGGGGGTACAATCCTTATTGTTGTTGTTTTAAAAAATATATATTTTTTGGCTGCTTTGAGTCTTAGTTGTACCCTGTGAGCTCTAGTTCCCCGACCAGGGATTGGCCCTGGGCCCCCTGCATTGGGAGCTCTAGAGTCCTCTAGCCTCTGGACCACCAGGGAAGTCCCCCTGTTGTTGTTATTGTTATTAGTACAATAACATAAGTGTGAAAGTGTGAGTCGCTCAGTCGTGTCCGACTCTTTGGGACCCCATGGACTGTAGCCTGCCAGGCTCCTCTGTCTATGGGATTCTCCAGGCAAGAATACTGAAGTGGGTTGCCATTCCCTTCTCCAGGGGATCTTCCTGACCCAGGGATCGTACCTGGGCCTCCTGTATTGCGGGCAAATTCTTTACCGTCTGAGTCACCAGGGAAGCCCCATAATAACATATGGATAACATAATAATGTTGAGCGAAAGAAGCCCGACCCGAGAGAGCACTGACTGTGTGATTCCATTGATATAAAGTGCAAAAAGCAGGGGAATTAATCTATGGTGGTAAAAGTCAGAATAGCGTTTGCTCTTGGTGGACTTTTGGGGCTGAAATGTACTTTAACTCGATTGGCGTGGAATCACAGTGTGGACATGTGGAAGAATTCATCTGACTGCTCACTTAAGATTTTACACTTTAATCTAAATACATCAAAAAGCTAATATAATAACAGTATAGAAAACACTGATGCTCGTTCCCCGTTTTTGAGCCCCTTCCAGGGCTGGCAGGCAGGACTGTCTCCACCAAGGACTCCTCGCCACCCAGCACAGGGGAGCTGCTTGGCAACGACTCTCCGTTTGTCTTCGCAACTTCTCCAGCTGTGGAGACTGCAGTTGGGTGAACGTGGGCCTTGTCTGAGTCCAGCGCTCTTCTCAGGAAGCTCTGTGGTCACTGCTGCCCTAGGAAGGGTGGCAGAGACCCGGGTCTGAGGATGGAGTCTGGGCTTCCAGTGGCCTGGTACCCCCGCCTGCCCAGTCAGGCTGTGGGGGGCCAGAGGAGAGGAGGACTCATGCTTCCAGGAGGAGGTGATGTTCAGGCTGAGCGTTTAGACCAGTGGTGAGGTTTATTTTCCATTTTTATTTTATGGTTAATATTTATTTTTATTTATTTACTTAGTTGGTGGCACAGGTCTTACTTGCTGCATGTGGGATCTAGGCCCCTGACCAAGGACGCTGACCAGGGATTGAACCCGGGGCCCCTGCATTGGGAACTTCTGGGAAATCCGGGGTCCTGAGAACCTTCCAGAAGGCCTTAATAAGATGTTATCAAACGGGATTTGTTTGGAGCTAGTGTTAGCCACGCCCAGATGCACAGAAGAGGTTGGAGAAAGAGGAGCACCAAGGCAGGATGATGTCACCCCCCCTCTCCACTACCCCCCGCCCCAGTCCCACACCGACACAGAGCTTTGTGTGCCTGGAATCCAGGCGACACACCGGAGCTGCTCCACCCAGGCGGCTCCTGCTGTGATCACTGGCGAGGACATGGGACACCTCCTCCAACAGGCCCCAGAGAGGACAGGGACTCTGTTGGCAGCCCCCGCAAGGACTTATGGTTCAGAGGGAAAATTTAAAAAAAATCAAGATGCCCTTCAAGTCCATCTGGGGCGTGACCACTGGGACTGTGGGATAGGAAAGAGTTTCGTTTTGATTTAAAAGCTGTTGCTACACTAGGGGAGCCTCTTAAAATCTGTGACACGTTAGACACAGTGTTGCTGCTATTGTGTTAGTCATTCAGTCATGTTCCCACTCTTTGTGATCCCATGGACTGTAGCCCGACAGGCTCCTCTGTCCATGGGATTCTCCAGGCAAGAATACTGGAGTGGCTTGCCATTTCCTTCTCTAGGAATTCTTCCCTACCCAAGGATCGAACCCTGGTCTCCTGCATTGCCAGCAGATTCTTTACCATCTGAGCCACCAGGGAAGCCCATTATATACATGTATATGATATTAATTGATGTGTTTATCCTGATATTTGTTTTCATTTAAAATTATATTGTGATAAGGATGGGGAGAGAAGGAAGGAGAAAGGAAAGACATAACAGTGTCATCACTGGGACTTTCCTGATGGTCCAGTGGCTAAGACTTCAAACTCCCAACAGGGTGCCTGGGTTTGATCCCTGGTCAGGGAAGGAGATCCCACATGCTGAAAGGAACAGCTTGCATGAGTGAAAGTCGCTCAGTCATGTTTGACTCTTTTCGACTCCAAGGACTATACAGTCCATTGAATTATCTAGGCCAGAATACCGGAGTGGGTAGCCTTTCCCTTCTCCAAGGGATCTTCCCAACCCAGGGATCGAACCCAGGTCTATTGCAGGCAGCTTCTTTACCAACTGAGCTATCAGGGAAGAGTTTGAAAGCTGCAACTAAAAAACCCTACATGCGGCAACTTAGACCTGGCGAAACCAAATAACTAACTAAATAAAAATTGTAAATGTCATCATTATTCACAGCTGGGAGTCAATAGATCTCCTTAGAGAAATAAAGGATTAATGTGTTATATACACTTCCAGAGGTAATCACAAGTGCACAGCTACAAAATTTCCAAAATATCAGAAGAAATTCGGCAACTTAGACCTGGCGAAACCAAATAACTAACTAAATAAAAATTGTAAATGTCATCATTATTCACAGCTGGGAGTCAATAGATCTCCTTAGAGAAATAAAGGATTAATGTGTTATATACACTTCCAGAGGTAATCACAAGTGCACAGCTACAAAATTTCCAAAATATCAGAAGAAATGCTTGCACTTAAATTAAGCAAATATTTTATAAACTACAAAAATAGAAAACATAAAATAAGATGACTTCATTGAATCTAAGATGTGTCACATCACTATATATAAACTCATTGGAAAGGGACATGGCTGTCAAGATAGTTCACATTCAACTCTAGGCTGGAGGTAAAAGTGACTCCCAAACCGGAAGACTCAGAAAGAATGCAAACAAAAGGAAGGTGCAAGGCATAACAAGCAAATGCAAACAAACAGAAAGCAAGGGTCAAGTTCAAGGCAAAACATTAAATGGGTCAAGAGTCCATCTTATAATGAGAAAGAGTGAGAGTCCCAGTGAAGATACCACATATCTAATGGGCACAAAACTGCATTCAGGAGTAATCCGGCATCAAGCAACACAGAGTCCACATTCACACAATAAAAGAAATACAAGGAGAAAGAGTAAAATGCACATCAGTAGTAGGAAATTTTAATTCATCTCACACAGATACATGTACAAAAAATTAAGATTAAAGAAGACAATAATATAATTATTAAGATAGACTTAATTTATATAAAACNGAGTAATCCGGCATCAAGCAACACAGAGTCCACATTCACACAATAAAAGAAATACAAGGAGAAAGAGTAAAATGCACATCAGTAGTAGGAAATTTTAATTCATCTCACACAGATACATGTACAAAAAATTAAGATTAAAGAAGACAATAATATAATTATTAAGATAGACTTAATTTATATAAAACTGTGCTTTAAAACCAGGCTGCTGCTTTGCAAATGGACATCTGAACATTCACAAAGACTGACCACATATTAGACCACATTTTTGAAAAAACTAATACGTTCCAAAAAGTAAATATAAAACAGACAACATTCTCCAATCACAATGTAAATAGAAGTAGAAATTATAACCAAACTACAAAACAAAAAGGTGTTACTACCTATAAATTTTAAAACCCTCAAATTGTTCTTACAAAAGAAAATCAGGTCAAAATTTAGGAATATCTAGAAAACAATTATAATTGAAACACTGCATATGAGACCCTAAGAACCTACAGCTAAATGAGTACTCAGAGGGAAACTCATAGCTTTAAATACTTCTTTTTTATTTTAAACTTATTTTTAATGGAAAAATAATTGCTTTACAATATTGTGTTGGTTTCTGCCATACAGCAACAGGAATCAGCCATAGGTATACGTATGTTTAAATATTTCTATTAATAAGGATGAATAGAAATTAATGAACTAAGCATCTAACCCATGCTAGACGTTAAAAAACACCACTACCAACAAAATCCCAATAGAAGGACAGAAATAAAGATAAAAGTGTAAAATGATTTTGAAGAAAAAAAACAAACCAGTAGAACTACTTCAAGCAAAATAAATCCAGTAGAAATAATTTATTTTTAATTGAAAATAGTAGGAATTCCCTGGCAGTCCAGGGGTTGGAAATGGAGGCTGTCACTGCAGAGGGCCCGAGGTTTAAGTCCTGATCAGGGAACTAAGATCCCACATGAGTGAAAACAGCTTACATCAGTAGTTGATCTAGTCAAGAAAAGACAGGAATAAAATGCAAAAGCGCTACAGAAAGTGATTAAGTGCAGATAAATTGTTCACTGCACACTTTCTGGTGCCTTTGTGTGTGCTCAAGTCCATCTCAGACTCTTTGCAACCCCATGGACTGTAGCCCGCCAGGCTCCTCTGTCCATGGGATTCTCCAGGCAAGAATACTGGCATGGGTTGCCACGCCCTCCTCCAGGGGATCTTCCCAACCCAGGGATGGAACCTGCATCTCTGATGTCTTATGTCTCCTGTATCTGCAGGTGGCCACCCTGGCGACTTCAGAGCTACCCTTTTGCCTGGAGATGGGCCACAGTGAGACGACTCAGTAACGATCAGTTTTTGTGTTGTGTTTGGCAAAGGCGTTGCTCCCACTGGGGTGAGTGCCCTCTTTAGCAGAACAAGCCAAGCTTTGCCTTGCGCTTTCCTTAGTTTTGATTCTCAAACGCTGCCTGCCGTTTTCATAGGATGAATACTGAGTTCAGAGAATCCTCCCTTGGATGCTTTCTAAGGAACATCTTCCTTACCCTGGGGCCGCCTGACAGGTTGAGGCCAGTCACTGGTCCCCCTGCGTCACCAGTCATTGGTCCAGATGGGGGTTCAGAGGGGTCAGAGGACACGGCCGTTTCCCCAGCCCTCACAAGGCACCACTCCCCTGGAAGAGGCTTCCCTGTCTGCATCTCCTCCCAGTCAGTTGCCAGTGGGCCAACTTCAGCCCTTGACTCTTGAGAGTCCCTTGGACTACAAGGAGATCCAACCTAAAGGAGATCAGTCCTGGGTGTTCATTGGAAGGACTGATGCTGAAGCTGAAAC
>SJYX01009262.1:0-21053 GCA_006410675.1 Oreotragus oreotragus | reverse complement strand
AATTTCAAAGTCCTAGTAAGATATGTCAGTATCACCTCAGATCTTTGCTATTTTTTAGCATTTTCTAATGTTTACAGGTTTCCCCTTCAGTGTCACGACTTGTATGAGAACTGTAATACTCCTACTAACCCTGAGTCTGACAAAGTACATGTGGGTGCTTTTTTCTCTGTATCACGTGTAAATCAGCTCTCTGGAGTATGTGAGCTCACATCCGGTTAGCTCTGTGGCGTTGTTTACTTTACCATACTTTCTTTCCTTTTCGGTAAACTTTATCTGGCACGTACACAGATGTCTGGGAGCTCAGTGCATCTTGCATCACACTAGCTCCCCTCTACTGCAGAGGGCCCCACTCAGAGCGCCTTCTAACCTCTTACTTTGCGGCAGTGGGTTCCTCTAGTGCGTGTCTTTGTCAGCATTTTCCTTTGTGAGAGTCTCCGTATTGCTCGCAGCAAAGCTTCAGGCATCTTCAGTGGTGGAGTCAGTGTCTTGCCACAGTTGGTGGCAGTCTGTTTATCGGTGCCTCTGGGTGGAGCAGCCTCGTAACACAAGTGCCCTAACAGTCTCTTCACCTGGAAAACTTTGGCCAGACAGCAGCAGCGGTGCTGCTCTAACCGTTCGGAACGGGCTCACCTGCTCCACCTGGTTTTGTTGTTTCCTAAATTCTGCTGTCTTTAGCTTTTCCTTGGTGTGTAGTTTCCGGCAATTTTATGTGGTCACCTTCACTTCCTGAATTGTGTCTTGATGGTTTTTATCAGAAAATTCTAGGCTGTTATCTGTGTATATTTTTCTTCCCCTCATTCCTCGGAACTTCAACCTAAGTGTATTTTAAACATAAATTTCTTACGACTTTTCTACTTTTTCCATCCTTTTCACTTTAGTTTTTAGTCTGAGATTTTCTACTGACCTGTTTTGTGATATACTAATCTTTCTGTGTTTTCAAACTGTTATAAGCCTTTATTGAATATTTGATATCTGTTATTTAAGGAATTTTATTTTATTTCATTTAAAAATTGATTCCAACCCTCAGGTGAAATTATGCATCTTGCCCTATATTTTTTTGACCAGTTCTGATCATAACTGTTTATTTGGTTGGCCAAAAAGTTTTAACAAACCTAGACAGCATATTAAAAAGCAGATATTACTTTACTGACAGAGGTCCATATAGTCAAAGCTGTGGGTTTTCCAGGAGTCATGTATGTATGTGGGACCATAAAGAAGCTGAGCGCCAAAGTATTGATGCTTTCAAACTGTGGTGCTGGAGAAGACTCTTGAGAGTCCCTTGGACTGCAAGGAGATCCAACCAGTTAATCCTAAAGGAAATCAACCCTGAACATTCATTGGAAGGACTGATGCTGAAGCTGAAACTCCAGTACTTTGGCCACCTGATGCCAAGAGCCAGTTCACTGGAGCAGAGCCTGATGCCGGGAAAGGTTGGGGTGCGAGGAGGAGGGGCGACAAAGGACAACGTGGTTGGCTGGTGTCGCTGCTTGAACGGACCTGAGTATGAGCGAGCTCTGGGAGGTAGTGAAGACAGGGTAGCCTGGCGTGCTGCAGTCCCTGGGGTCGCGAAGAGTCGGACACGATTGAGCAGCTGAACAACAACAGTAGGAGTTTGTCTGGAATTTTCCATAACATTCTGGAAAAACCCAAATGAGGTTTCTGGCCAACCCAATAAAGTAAGCTCCGATGACTGACACCTGGGTCCTCTGTGAATCTGCTTGACTGACACCTCGGTCCTCTATGAGTCTGCTCTCCTTCCGCTTTGTTCATTGCTTCCGTGCTGATTTGGATTAAATGCCGAGCATGATGCGTGATCCATGTGGACCCTCTGGGTTCAGGTCCTTCGCCGTCGGGGCTTCGCTTTTGTGGGAGGGTCTGGTTCAGAGCTGACTGGGAGCTCATCCTGCTTCACGGGGCCCTGGCCGTCCTGGCCGGCTCCTCTCGGGGGAACTGCGGAACCCCACCTGATCGGGGGCCCTGCTTCTGTCTGGAGGCTGAGTCCTGTTTCTCCCTCCCTGGGCCTGCAGCCGCCGGGCCCCTGTCCTCTCGGCTTCTTGCGCTGAGTCTGTTAGGAGCTCATCGGGTGCTCTGAGAGAGACCCCGAGGGGACCAGGCCCCCCTCTCTGGGGTCTCCCTCCTCCTCTGGCCGTCTTGCCACCCTTACCTCCCGCTTCTCCAGCTGGTGAGGGTGCTTCTGCCCCAGGCTTCTTGTGCCCGGGAGCCCGCATGGTTCTGCTCTCTTGATGCCAAGCACCCACTTTCCCCCCGTTGCGGTGACCACAGCGTCCTCAGATGCTGCTGGCAGCCCCTCCTGGGGGTCTAAAGCGTGATCCTCACAGTGGGGTCCAGGGACCCTCGGTCATGCGGCCAAAATGTGTGAGTGAGGGATCCATTCAAAGGGTCAGACTGAGCAGTTCACGTGGGCAGATCAGGAGAAGCTTGCTGATGTGGTTTTTCATATTCCGCATTGCAGGTAACCTGTGAGAAACCAGTGCTTAACTGAGCTTTGGTGTTAGATCAAAGAATATCCACAGTCATAGAATGGGTGTTAAAAGACTTCTTTTAAACTGTGTATTTGTGTGAGGCTGGGTTTGCATATTTCAGCCGATCAGATGCTGAAGCACACAGGATAACCACCTGTCTTGAATAAGCAGGTATTAAAGAGATTTGCAGGAATGTAAAACAGTGCAACTCTCCTCCTCCCTGTGTTTCAGTGTGTAAAATATAGCTGTTTTTCATTTACAAAAACGTTAAAATAACAAGTAATGAATTTTTATTATCTTAAGCAAATAGTTTATAACAGTTTTACTTTTAATAACTTTGGTAAATATTTTAAGAGTTAAAATGTTCTGCAACCAAAAATTTTAAGATCTTTCTTCCGACCTCAAGCCGAGGCGCAGGGTCAGCAAGTGCTCTGGGGGTGGACCAGGCTGCCGGCTGCCTCTGGCAGGCCAGCCTCTCAGGTAGCCAGGCTTGCCTGCAGCAGCAGAGTCCCCAGGTCTGCACGCTTGGCTCTGCACACGCACTTGGGATTTTGGCCTTTCTCAGCGTGGCCATCATGGGAGTGTGTTAGTTACTGTGCAGAAGTGTTCAGTTTTTATGGGCATGTTCTAGTTCTTTCTAGCAATAGGGTTGTTTTGTCACAGCTATTTCATTTATAGCTGCAAGTGGAAATCCTTTACCATGCATTCTTTATGTTAATTGTCAATTTGACAATTATTTTAACATCTTAACATTATGTAGCTACATGTAGCTGTCAGTTACTAAATTTTAGGATCTGCAGTCGCAGTCTTTGCAAAATTAAAAACAATGTTTAATCCCAGGACATTTTGAGACAGCTGACTTGGGGAAATAAGTTGTAATATTTGTTCTAATACATTTTGAAATAGTCTAGTACCTTGGGAATGTGAGCAAAATTTGATTCCAGTATTTTATTAATATAGTATACTGAAAACTAATGCAAATGCATAGTGAGAGCCAGAATTTCTTATTTTTAACAGAATAATGAGTATATTTATTGTTCTTTTGCAACACTGATTATAGTCGAGTATCACTTCTCTGCCTAACAGATGATCAGAATCTTCTTGTGGTATCACTGTACCACTGTATTTCGGAGTGCTTTTTTTAGTGATGAAGATGATCATTGAAACTGCATTCCTAGAAATTATTTCCACCTTTGATTTGGGGTCATGTTTTCCTTCCTCCCTTCCTACCATGTTTTTAGTTGACATATAGTTAACTTACAATGCTGTGTTAGTTTCAGGAGTACAGCAAAGTGATTCTATTATATATATATTCTTTTTCAGATTCTTTTCCCTTATAGGTTATTAAAATTGAATATAGTCACTCCTTTCTTATTGTCAGTATAAGAGTAAAAAATCATAAAATAATTTTTCATTTATATTTTAGCAGGCTTGTGTTTATAAATGTCAAAAAATGCAAAGTTTAGGTTAGAATTAGTAAAAGTGCTGAGTGGCACTCTCTTCTGTGTCATGTCCAAATCATAGATACTCAGTCAGAAGAAGGAAGATCCAGAGACTGCTGCTCATGCATTTCTCTCTTAGTTCTGGACACTGGAGTGGGCAGCCTTTCCCTCCTCCAGGGGATCTTCCCAACCCAGGGATCAAACCCAGGTCTCCCACATAGCAGGTGGATTCTTTACCAGTTGAGCCACAAGGGAAGTCCAAGAATACTGGAGTGGGTAGCCTGTCCCTTCCCCAGCGGATCTTCCCAACCCAGGAATCAAACGGGTCTCCTGCATTGCAGGCGGATTCTTTACCAACTGAGCTATGAGGGGAGCCCCCCAAAATGCCAAGGTTAGGTTGCTGCTGCTGCTAAGTCACTTCGGTCGTGTCCGACTCTGTGTGACCCCATAGACGGCAGCCCACCAGGCTCCCCCATCCCTGGGACTCTCCAGGCAAGAATACTGGAGTGGGTTGCCATTTCCTTCTCCAATGCATGAAAGAGAAAAGTGAAAGTGAAGTCGCTCAGTCTGTCCGACTGTTAGCAACCCCATGGACTGCAGCCCACCAGGCTCCGCCGTCCATTGGATTTTCCAGGCAAGAGTACTGGGGTGGGGTGCCATTGCCTTCCCCGAAGGTTAGGTTAGAATTAGTAAAAGTATTGAGCGGCACTCTCCTGTGTTACGTCCAAATTACACGAGTTCAGTCAGAAGAAAGACGGTCCAGACAGCGTCACTGCTGCGTTTCTGCCTTAGTCCGTCTTCCCTGACCCCTGCTTACACGTCATCTTCCTCTCCCCTCTTCTCTGCTTTATTTTCCCACGAGATACAGCCACTCCTGTGAGCTGCCCGCCCGGCATGGGCGAAGCCCCACAAGGACAGGGTCTGCCCTGCAGTGGGCGCCCGTCACTGGGGCTCAGAAAGAGTGCCTGGAGAGTGAAGAACAGCACTCACTTATGGAATGTGTAATAAGTCAGCTGTATCACACTTTGTTTCTAAGAAGTCTAGGAGGAAGTGTGAACTTTGCATCTTATGGTCACTCCAGGAAACCTTACAAAACTCTTAGAGAATTATTAATAGGTTAGCTCTGTTTTATCTTTAAAGTGCCCTAAATGACTTGACTTAATTAGTAGCAGATTCAAGTACAGCTTTTTTTTTTTTTTTTTAGGTTGTTTTCGGTCCTCTAGGCTTGATTGGGCTGAATGTAAACATTGTGTTTTGATTTCTCATTTGCTTTCAGGTAACCAAAGAAGACTTTGCCACTTTTGATTACATACTGTGTATGGATGAGAGCAATCTGAGGTAATCACACTTCTAGAGGGTGTTTCTCTTCAACTCGGCCAGGCAGTTTGTTGTCCAAATGATTTTTTTATTACCTTAAACTTTTAATGAATAGTGATGGTCATAATATGCAGAATTATTTATTTAGAAGAGTGAGAAATCCAGTCATTCAGAATTGGGCCTTATAGGTGTGTTTACATTGAGGCACGCCTTTTGATAAGTCTAATATGCAGGGTGACTCTCTGCTTTGCAGGAGACAGTTTGTTATTGCTGTGCTGACTCATGGACAGCACGTTGTTTCATTGTGTCTCATCTTACTCCCCTTTATTGTTGCCCCACCCTCACCCCGAAGGAAGGACTGACCGAAACAGACTTTACTCCATTTAAATTGTTGGCTGCCTTAATCAGTTTAAAAACAAAAGCTGTCAGATTAAGGTATTAGAGAAAAGTGGCTCTGCACACCAGAACACTAGCCCCGCTGGCCCCGTCCTGTCCCTGGGAGCTGGAGGCACAGGGGGCCCATCACGTGCCCGGGTTCACGGCTCGGGGGTGGACGTGGCGGACTTCAGGCCTCGGCTCTGCACGGCCTGAGCCACACCGCTGCTGTGCTGTAACCTCACATGGGTTGGACCCTCGAGACCCACATCTGGGTGAGAGGGGACTTGGTGGCATTTCTGCAGCGCTGTGTGCCTAGCACTGGTCATCGGGCCCTCTTGTGAAGTCTAGGGTGGGCCACGTGTGTGAAAATTAAACCCAACAAACAACATGATATAATGTGCCTATGATACAAGGACGAGTGGATACAGTGTATCTGATGGTTCAGAGGACTGCGTGGCCGTGTGCTGCTGTGAGACAGGCGCCAAGCTGCGTGTCACAGTCTGCCTGCAGGCCCCCGGTGTCTGCCCGCACCAAGGGGACAGGACCACCCTGGCTGCCTCCCTGCGAACCCGTAACTGCACGCGCTTTGTTAAGAGAAGCTCTTTCCTTGAGTCGCTCTTGTGGGGTGCACCAAGCTTACTAGGTTTTCATTAAGTTCATTAAAACGTGTAAGCTTTCTGTTATGTCTTTCACTTGCTTGGCCTCCTTTTTCTCGCTGAGTAGCTTCTCAGTACCAGCAATATCTCGCTGGAGAGCTCCGTGTGGCGTGTTTATGAGAGGAGTTCCCGGAGGCGGTCGGCATGCGGCGGTGCAGCCTTGCCACCCTAGCCCTGCCCGCCCTCCTCACTGCAGCCTCGTGGCTTCTCGGGGAGGCTAGGTGCTCTGAGGCCTGCAGGTTTCCTGCGAGCCGCTGGCCTCCCCTGCGGAGGTGGTTAATCAGGCCCCACAAAGCTGAGTGAGCAGGCTGAGGTGGGAGCAGGGGGCGTGGCCGTAGGGCCTGCTCAGGACACCTCCCCAGGGAGCCTGCCAGCCTCTGGGACCTGGTCTTCCTGGCTGTTTGAGTCCCGCCCTGTCCCTCCCTGTCTTCTTGCTCGGTTGCTGACCCTGGGTCTTTCTGAACATGTGCTTCAGAGGAGAGTGCTAGTTACTGTCCGGCCTGAGGGTGCATATCCTGTGGAAAGCTGCTGCCGTCGGAGCCCCCTTGCCTGGGAGAGAACCCGTGGGGGCAGCCACCCGGAGGCTGTGCCCGACTGCTGAGTGTTTGGTTTCCTTTTTAAATCAGGTCACCTTTGCTGGATTTTGATACGGATACTTCATAAAACCCTAGCAGATGTCCCAGTTTAACTGGAAGCCATAGATCAGAAAACTAAGTTCATGTTTCAATTTTACAGAGATTTGAATAGAAAAAGTAATCAAGTTAAAAACTGCAGAGCGAAAATCGAACTACTCGGGAGCTATGATCCACAAAAACAACTTATCATTGAAGATCCCTATTATGTAAGTGTGGTCTCACTTCCGTCCTGATGCTCACAGACAGGGGCGACGTACAGAGAGCCCGCGTGAGTGCCTGCCGTCGGGGGTCAGAGGCAGGTCCCTGAAGGCGAATCCCTGAGTGGCTTTGTTACCCTCGCTTCTCCCTGTCCTTCCAGGGCAACGAGGCTGACTTCGAGACCGTCTACCAGCAGTGCGTGCGGTGCTGCAGGGCCTTCCTGGAGAAGGCTCGCTGACCGGCCGCCCCCCCGGGGCCCAGGCTCGTCCCTCCAGGCCGTGTGTCCAGTGTCAGCCACGTCACCGTTCCCTAGCCAAGGCCGCAGCCCTCGCTTCAGCTGACTCAGTTTCTCACCTGAAAACGTAATTGTAGATGGAAATCAGTCTTTGTGTTTGGCGAAAGAGTAAATAAAAAACCTTTGATTCAGATAGTTTATGGGGTAAGAGTTCCTTAGACTAGCTAACCCTCCCACTATGCCCCAGCTACAAAAGCAGTGGGACGGTCGAAGTAGTGTAGCAGCACAGAGACCACGTGAGACCCCCTCGGGGGCCCCCTCCCTCTGTGGACGGGCCCTGCCTGCTCCGCCCCTTAGGGCCCTGGCGCCCAGCGGCCACTGCGCTCGCGCACTCTCAGGACAGGGAGGAGCGGGCTTCGTGAGACTCATCTTCAGCACCTTCATTCCTTCCTGGTTTGTGTCTGTGTGGTTCATTTCATAAGGAAGTCACCTTATGTGTTCCCACTTGAACTCCTTTGCCTCTGGAAATGCAGTCGCATCCAGGAGAAGGACATGTGTGCTGGTTTATCTTATCAGTTTAGAGACTGTGTCTGCTACATGCGTATAATTGCCTGAATATCAATTATAGATCACCTTGTGTGGGAAAAAGTATTAAGTTGGAAAAAGTCCTTTTATGTTGGAATGCCTAAATATTGATATATTAAGTATTCTTTTGTCAGCGCCTGGTTATAGGGAAATGTACATAATTTGTGCGCACTTTGGGATAACTGATCTAAAATTCATATGAATATATGTCAGAAAAAATTGTTCTCAAATAAACTGGGGAAATTACAAAGATACAACTGCGGTACAAGTCTGGTGGTGTCTGCCTGCTTTTTACCGAGAGTGAGGAAGAGTCNTGTTGGAATGCCTAAATATTGATATATTAAGTATTCTTTTGTCAGCGCCTGGTTATAGGGAAATGTACATAATTTGTGCGCACTTTGGGATAACTGATCTAAAATTCATATGAATATATGTCAGAAAAAATTGTTCTCAAATAAACTGGGGAAATTACAAAGATACAACTGCGGTACAAGTCTGGTGGTGTCTGCCTGCTTTTTACCGAGAGTGAGGAAGAGTCCGAACGCCTGGGCTCCCCTGTCCCTGCGTTCGGGGTGTGGTGTGCCTGTCTGCTCAGGGTCAGGCAGGAGCCTGAGGAGCGGGCCTGCTGAGCAAGCGCGTTGCTTCCACTGGACTCATCTGTTCATGGGAGAAGCGGGTGGCCCTCAGCCATAGCTGCCTTGCCTCCCCGCACCCTCAGCAGAGGGTGGCGCTGGGACCCCAAGAGAGACTGCGCGGAGGGCTCGATGAAGGACGGCGTTTCTCTGAGTCTTCACCCCGGTTCATAGCTGGTGACCTGAAGCCCTGGGAGGACTGAGTCTCAGGTCAGTCTGAGTGACAGTCACTCAGCAGCAGGGAGAGCGCAGAGGCGTGGTGTCCCGTCCTCAGTCTCATGAGGGACTCGGGGGCATTTGGTCCTAAACTAACTTGGGCCTGAGGGGCGAATAAGGTTGTCATCAGGGGTAGCAGAGGTGAAACGCCGGGGAGGATTGGCCAGAAGACTGTGCTACGTGAACCTCTTATCCTGAAGACTTGAGAGTTAGGTAGACTGAGGATTTGATGATGGTAGCTCTAAAAAGTAAAGAAGCAAGGGGAAAAGTTTAACTGCAGCTGGAAAACAGGAAAGTGAAGCGCTTCGGAAGCTGCCCCAGGCTCCTGGCCACGACAGTAAAGCGCTTCGGAAGCTGCCCCAGGCTCCTGGCCGTTTGGTAACTAAACGCTCAGGAGTCTCAGAGCAAGAGAAGGTTTTCCTCTTTGTTCTTTCACGTTCATAGTTTACTTTCCTTAATGTTTGTGTCTTACATGCGGATTATCACACAAATCCTAGGATTCTAGTTGACTTCGTCCCTAGTATATATCCAGGGTGTCCCTAGTGGCTCAGCAGTACAGAACCCACCTGCAATGCAGGAGCCTCAGGAGCCACAGATTAGATCCCTGGGTCAGGAAGATCCCCTGGAGGAGGGCATGGCAACCCCCTTCAGTATTCTTGCCTGGAGAAGCCCATGGGCAGAGGAGCCTGGCGGGCTGCAGTCCATGCGGCTGCAAAGAGGCACACCGGAAGCAACAGCACACTACGTGTTAGGCTGTGTTCAGATCAGGGATCATTTGAACAGAAAAACTCACTGCTGAATTCACTTGTCTTAAAAAATACTAGATCCAGTCAGATTTGTTCAAAATATCAGTTCAGTTCAGTTGCTCAGTCGTGTCCGACTCTTTGCGACCCCATGAATCGCAGCACGCCAGGCCTCCCTGTCCATCACCATCTCCCGGAGTTCACTCAGACTCACGTGCATCGAGTCCGTGATGCCATCCAGCCATCTCATCCTCGGTCGTCCCCTTCTCCTCCCGCCCCCAATCCCTCCCAGCATCAGAGTCTTTTCCAGTGAGTCAGCTCTTCACATGAGGTGGCCAAAGTTAAAATCTGGAGCTTCTTGGAAGTTCTAAGGTCCCTCTTAGTTTAACATTTCCATTACAAAGTCATATAGAAAATAGAGGCAAACTTATTTGAACTATTCACTACCAAATCACGTATCTTATGGAGTATGTCACCAATATAGTACCACTCTAGAAAATGCTGATTGTCCCTTACGAGAATTTGTAGCTTTCTCATTTTATTTATGCCTTTTATATTCTGTGACTTCTGCCAGTATTTCAGGCTCATAAAGGTTTGTAAATCACAAATTCCCCAGATAAACTTGTTCAGAAGTAAAGAGTCACTCTGAAGACTTCACTGTAACAAACACTTCATTTATTACTTGTGTTTTATTTACAGTATTTACATATTGCACAGTATCTGGATACCACTTTACATTTATTTTCAAAAAGACGAATGAGATTAGCCAGAGCATGTACACAGATGTCTCCACACTGAAGTTCATTTTTTTTTTTCATGCAGTTCCAAATAATACTCTGGGAATTTAATTGTAAAAATAATAAAATATTAATACCATATGCTATATGAAAATATATTTTTAGGTTCTGCTGACTGCTTATGTTTCTAAAGAAATATCTGTGTGATGTCACCTAATCAGGAAGAAGATCTCTCTCTGCCATTTCACAGCATGATTCGTCAAAGGCAGTCCTGTTGTCTAAAATAATGAGTGGCAAGCATAGCTGTCAGGCACACAGATTTACTGAATATCTGTCCACACGTGATGTCAACAACATACGAAACGCAAGGGAAAGGAATTACGGAAGAGTCTGTCTGCAAAAATAAATCTCTGTTCACGGAGTGTGTTCAGAAGGCAGTGGGCTCCGTCCTGTTGGTCTCCAAGGCACTTGACATGGGTCCTGGGCTGCTGCACAGCTCTGCTCACTGCAAAACAGACAGGCTTGGTTTTCTAGAATGACTCACACAGGAAGACCTATATGTTAAAGTACAGTAACATAATCTACATGTGATGCAGGAGACCCAGGTTCAATTCCTGGGTCAGGAAGATCCCCTGGAGAAGGAAATGACAGCCCACTACAGAATTCCTGCCTGGGAAATCCCGTGGACAGAGGAGCCTGGCGGGCTGCCGTCTGCGGGGTCGCAAAAGGTGGGGCGCGACGGGGGCGAGCGTGCTGAGTGTCCGACCCGAGGGGCCTCCGTCTGCGTGTGCTCTGTGTTCCTGTGTGTCTTGCTGTGAGAAGTGACTCCGCTCTGTCACCACAGGCCTGCTGTGCTGAAGGAGTGACATCGCCTCATGAAGGGGTGCCTGGCGGGGGCTGAAGCCTAGAGCTCGGTGTCGCTGCGTCTGCTCTGAGCTCTCGGCAGTGCAGCCTGCCTGACTGCGCCGATCCGGGGCTGCATGTTGTAGAATGAGGTGATGCTTGCTACTTGTTTCCTCTGAAAATATTCCAGGCCTGAGGCCGTGAAGTTGCCCGAGGGGAAGCCCAGGTCCAGGAGAGGCTGTGGGAAGGCCGTCTTGCCGTGTGGGAGAGGGGCTGGAAAGCTAAACTCCCCTGGCTGGAGATCAGGCCGTGAGGCTCAGAAAGAAGGAGAGGGCTCTGCTCCGAGGTCACGGAGCGGAGGGTCTCCCCGCTCAGGACCCCCTGAAGCCCGACTTCCTTCAGACCAGCCTTTGAGAGGCTGAGGCCATGGTCTGGCAAGGGAAGAAGCGTCTCCCTCTGCAGGTGCGTCCTGGCGTCTTCGTGGGTTAGGGTCGCAGAAGAGGCACTTGGGCACAGCTTATGGCTCGTGAGCAAAGTCGGATGTTGATGCAGGATGTGGGCTGTACCCTCCAGGGGGCCAGGGAGACCCTTGACTGTCTGCACTGTCACCAACCAGTTAAGCGTTTGCAATTGTGGCTTAAAGCTTCTGGAACTGGAAGAAATTAATCTTTTAAAGCACTATAAAGCTATTTTAGCATAAGAATCTATATTCTAAATGACACCTTTCTTGGCCAAAACGAACGCGGTTACTGACAGTGGTGACAAGCCTGCTGTGCCGGGCGAGCCCTTCCTGACACGGAGCAGAGCGGGACCACGCTTGGGAGCAGCTCCACGGCCGCGAGGGCTCCTGGAAGCCACTACTCCCGCCTTTGCGCTCGGGCGCGCTGTCTCTGCAGGAGGGCAGTTGGGGGACGTAGGGCTCAGCTCACAGGCAGGGAGGCAGGGAGCCTGCAGCCTGACCGGGTCTCCCCAGTTGTTTTCCAAGGATGTGCCTGGCTCATCTTTGGGAACAGTGAGGCTCTAACTATAAAGAAATGCTTAATAAAAGCATTCTCATCTCTCCTGGCAGGTTCTTTGGGAGACTCATAATAATCCATTCATCGCTTTAAAAATAAGTGTCCGTTTGCCACGTGGGCAGCATGCAGATGAGAGATGGAGGAGGAGGAGTTTCTCAGCTTTCACTTTAGAAAATGTGCTTTTACTCCCCCTGGATGGGAAGTGCAAGTTCTGTGAGCCTGTGGAGGGTGTGGGATCACAGCCTCCAGTAACCGCATGTTTCCCTGAACCCCTGTTGGCTGGACGGACTCCCGCTGGGGAGAAGCAGGGCTGTGGACGGAGCTCAGGGCAGCACCCACGCGGCTGCCCAGACACCCGCGCAGATCTTGGTCAGCGTGGCCTTCGCCACAAAAAGCACGTCTCCTCCACTCACGGGAGACGAAGGGGCAGCCACCAGACGCAGGTAGACCTGATCTCAGCTGCTCTTTCCAGCTTCATCAGTGCCTGACGTCCTGATAGACGTCCGCCTCAAACGGTATGTCTCTAGAATCTGCATGGATACAGTTAGTCATATCCTCATCTTTGAACGTCTGAATGAGAGCCTGTAGGTGGGTGAGCAGGACTTCACACATGCACCGAGCGCGTGCTGAAGTCGGCAGCCAGTGGGCTGTGTGCAGATTACCGTGCTCTCGGCCAGCACGTCCTCCTGGGACTGGGTCCCAGCGGCTGCCCGTGTGGCTGTGTTTCACTGCTGGCCAGTATTTAGAGACATTCGGAGTGTTCTGTCAGCCTGACCCACAAGAACTACTTTCGCGGAGAATGACTGTCTCTAAACCCCCGTGAATTCTTCAAGTCCCAGACACACCCCCTCTGTGGTGTGCAGGGCATGGTGACGGAGCCACCAACTTACCTTATCCCTCCATGCACATCGGGCTGACTGCCAGCCGAGTAAGAAGCCGGGCACACCTCTTGTAGTCTGCAAGTGGGGACAGATCACAGACCCTCATGAGATACCTCAGCAGCTTAGATGAACAGCATTCACTTTAAAAGCCACAGCAGCTGCTAAAGCCATTCATTCCTTTAAACACTCTACGTTCCCTGGAAGCAGCACGCAGACTGTCATCTGCAGTCATGGCCTGAAGCTGCTGGCTTAGCAATGTATGGCACCTCAGGGCCGTCAGTGTCACATGACAGAAGTTAGGTGATGTGACTAGGAGGCCGCGGGGGGCGGGGCCGCAGGCGTCCACACGCCTGCTCTGCCTGTCTGCTCTTCACAGTGGTTGCTGGGCTCACAAAATGGCTTCCGTTTGCTTCCTGGCAGACGGTCTTCCGTGCCCTGTATTATTTAACTTTTAGGTCACGTGCAGGCCGGGTCCCCTCTTGAGCTGATCATAACATAAAGCCTTCCGCACAAAAGTCCTGAAGACAGTGGGTCAGCAGCCAAGTGCCAGAGTGAAAACACCTGGCAGGACAATGGAGGGAAGCAAGAGCTGGCTTCTGAGCGCAGCCTGGCCTTCCTAGCGGCCGCATGTGGGCACCTGCTCCATTCGTCTCGTAGGTGCTGCCTCAGAGCACAGGCGGCTCAGCAGGCATGGCCATACAGGGATTCCTCGAGACAGAGTTTACTTCTCAAGAGCCACAAAATCCTACTTAAAGATGGAAGGGTTCATACTCTCGGCCAAATTCCGAGGGAATGAATAAATTAACAGCAATAAATATGCACCGCATGGTAGACAAGCAGCTAATTCTTCAAAATCACACCTGATAAATATTTAGAGGACATAGTTTAGAGTCAAAGCGTGATCTGACAGCTGGAAGCGGGGTCACTGGGACTCCAGGCTTTTCGGCTCTTCACCAGATGAAGCACATTTTTTAGGATGTGGTTTTCCTAAACAGGCCATATGTGATACAGTGGATTGTATGAGCTCAGAGAAGATACTGGCATTTGACACACCCCCTAAGATCCTGAGGTCAACCGTCTCCCTGCTGGACCAACACCTGGAGGGCTCCCCTCAAGGTGCAGACTTTGCTCAGCGGGTGTGATGGACTCAGAAGTCCTCCTCTTCAAAGGAGCTCACCCAAGACCACACCTTGAGGAAGAAGGTCCATTGTCCCTTCTGTCTGACCTGCCAGGACTCTGGGAACTCTTGTATTCAGCCTGGAACTGCACAGACGTGCCCAGATTTGGCTCCGCAGCGCATTATGAGCTGAGGGGTGGGAGCCGCGTGAGCAGTGGCGCAAGCAGGGCACTGACCTGTCTCCAGGTGCGGGTGCAGCTGTGGCGCGTCCTGGTCCTGCACCTCTCCTTCTGGGTGACCAGGAGAATCGCTGCCTCGCTGCCCAGGTACGTCAGCAGAGGAGGCAGCAAGTGTGTGTGTGGGGGGTGGGGGTGTCCTGGGGAGGGTCTGTGGATGAGCGTGTGGCGTCTGCAATCAGGCACCTGCAGCCCACAGACCGTGCTTGTGCCTCTGTCCCTGTGACCGCGCTGACCGAGGCCACCGCCCCCCCTCCAGGAGGAGCTGCCTGCCTTCCTGCCGTGTCTGGGGGTGGGAGAGCTCCACGAAGGGGCTCTGCTGCCTACACAGAGCAGTTTCCCCTTCACGGAAAGGGGCGTACTGTTTTGAGCAGGATAGGCAGGTCTGGACAGTCTAAGGGCAGTCCTGAAAACTGCTTCAGAGAGGCCTGACTTGTCTGCACAGCTGTCCCCCCGTGAGCCTCAAAGGGAAGGGAAGCTGTGGTCCCTACAACACACGAAAATTGGTCAAGGGCTCCAGCACATGTCACTCTAGCTACTGAGCTTCTTGTCATCATTGCACATTTTGTGAAGAGCACAAGGAGCCACTTTTGGGGGAAATGAAATACATTTTGTTGTAGACAACCCAGAACGTTACAGCTGAGAGCCACATGAAGAGGGGTGCCTGCATTTCTGAGCGAACGACGAAACCGAGCAGAAGAGCAGAGTTTTGAAATAGCAGTGAAACTCTGGGGTGATGAGGTCACAGTTACTGGTGGAAACAAGAAGTCTCTGGCCGGCGTGGTGGGAATGGTCCAGTTCGATCCCTCGATACTTTATACCCCACAGTAGTCATTTTAGCAACTCATTTTAAATGTTTGCTCCACTGTCAGAGTTGAGTGGATACAAGGACAGGCATGAGGCCAGAATCTGAGAAATGCACGGAAGAGTCCAGCCCATTCCAAGAGTTGATTAATTCCAGCAAATGTAAACTGTGTTCTGTTTGGCACTGGCATGTCATTATCCTCCTCAGTGGTCTCCTCAGCCCAGCCCCCGACTGCAGAGTCAACAGGGAGCAGATATCAGCAAGCCTGGCTGACTCAAGGCAGGCGCCTGCTCACCCAGGGGGAGGGCCCACACTCACGGCTGCCCTACGCAGCGACTCAGACGCGGCCACTTACATGCGGGGACGGTGCAGTCTCGGGTGTTGTGGTAAAGCCTGTGGAAGTGTTTGCTGCACTTTGGGCTGAAATACAGAGGGCCTGGAGCAAGCAAGGAGAGACATAGTGAGAGCTCCCGGGAGGCCAGTGTCTGGGGAGAGGCGAAGGAATGAGGGGCAAGCTTACCTGTAAGATGTTTTAGAAACTTGTCTTTCATCCTTAGATCTCGAGGGACAATTTCTGTTTAAGGGAAAAGAAATGAATTATTAACTTGACCATAAGAAGCATTTTCTCATGTGATCTGAAGTGGCTGTTTAAAATTACTGGATATTCTGCTATAAACAGCAATCAAAGCAGTCCCTTGATTGCTGTACACGGCGATATGAGGACGGGTGAGTGGGTACACTGTCCTCAAATCAGGTTCACAGCACTCCAAGCTCTGCTACTAACACCGATCTCCACCATCAGGAGAGAGGCAGGGACCATGAAGTGTATGTGTGTGTGTGTGTGTGTGTGTGTGTGTGTGTGTGACACTTATCTTCCAGTGAATAAACCTCTCTAGACACTTTCATCTTGAAGACCTAGAGAATCAAATTCAACAGTCTCTCAAAGTTCTAAGAGGAAAATCTGATATCATCCTTCAAACAAACAAACAAAAAATCTGCTATAGGCGTATTCTTCTGCGTATTTACTTAGAAAAAGGGTGAGATTCTGTCATTACCACCTGTTGTGAAGGTTGGTATGAATGCATGCCATCAGACATAACCGGGTAGACGAGCTAAAAGTACAGTTCCCAGGGAAAGCTGTGTCTGCACAGCCCCAGCTGGTGTTGGTGACTAGCCTGGCTGACATCCTTTCTGCTTTCAGCCTTGTTTCTGCTCTTTTTAACAGTCAGCTGGCCTCATTCTCACTCACCTGACCTGCACTAGTGATGTGATGGCATGTGGCCACACTAGCACCAATTCTCCTCATTCAAAGAGGGACATTTTCCATGAGAATCTTGCTTGCTTGCAAGGTTTAGACATCTCCTAAATGTCAGTCTTCATTTACAACTAAGTTTAGTCAGTCTATATAAAATTGACCTTATCATATTTGACCTGATTGTGTCATGAAAGCATTAAAAGCTTGCATGCTTTCCTTGTTGTGTGTGTGTGTGTGTGTGTGTGTGTGACACTTATCTTCCAGTGAATAAACCTCTCTAGACACTTTCATCTTGAAGACCTAGAGAATCAAATTCAACAGTCTCTCAAAGTTCTAAGAGGAAAATCTGATATCATCCTTCAAACAAACAAACAAAAAATCTGCTATAGGCGTATTCTTCTGCGTATTTACTTAGAAAAAGGGTGAGATTCTGTCATTACCACCTGTTGTGAAGGTTGGTATGAATGCATGCCATCAGACATAACCGGGTAGACGAGCTAAAAGTACAGTTCCCAGGGAAAGCTGTGTCTGCACAGCCCCAGCTGGTGTTGGTGACTAGCCTGGCTGACATCCTTTCTGCTTTCAGCCTTGTTTCTGCTCTTTTTAACAGTCAGCTGGCCTCATTCTCACTCACCTGACCTGCACTAGTGATGTGATGGCATGTGGCCACACTAGCACCAATTCTCCTCATTCAAAGAGGGACATTTTCCATGAGAATCTTGCTTGCTTGCAAGGTTTAGACATCTCCTAAATGTCAGTCTTCATTTACAACTAAGTTTAGTCAGTCTATATAAAATTGACCTTATCATATTTGACCTGATTGTGTCATGAAAGCATTAAAAGCTTGCATGCTTTCCTTGGAAGTTTCCCAGAGGGCAGCCACTCTGGGAAGGCTCTGCCGTGGGGATGGGGGTGGGGGGTTCTCAAACATTTCTGTCTCAGTTGAAGCCGCTTTGCTGAAAATATTTCCATTTCCAAAATAACATATGACAGTTCCATGCTGAAATCACCGACCAGGGTAACAACTCACACGCCTTAGACGTGGATGAGGGTTAGTTATGTTATCTGCCAGGCGTCATTCATGGAATTCCTATCTCCTTTTTTAAATAAAAATATTTCCCAGCTTTTTTTAAAAAACAGTAGAAATGCATTTATATTTTAAAACTACGTATGCCTTCTCAGAGTTCTATCTCCAAGCAAGTCCTGGTTCTTCTAGCGTCCCCTGATACAGGACCGGCAGACCCGGGGGGCCCGGCCAGCCGCACACGCAGGAGGCCTTTGCAGGCGCGCTCCACAGCGGGCGGGCGGGGACTCACCCACTCTCTGCTCCTCCGGGTAAGCGTAGTCCGCGACCTCCCTGCGGTCCAGGGTGTAGTCCTGCCGGCCCGAGAGCTGCAGCCTCTTGGACTCCCCCGAGTGGTACTTCCTGAGCTCCTGGACGATCTCCACGATGAGCCGCAGCAGCGTCTGTCGGTCCGCGGCCTCCCGGGGCTCCGCGCCGCCCCTGCCGGGCCCCGCCGCCCCCAGCACGAGCAGCAGCCCCAGCAGGAGGGGGCGCCCGGGTCCGCGCATTCTGCGCTCGGCCGGGCCGGGCGGGGTCGGTGCGCTCCCGGAGCCCGGCTCGCTGGAAGGACAGGGTGCGGGGAGACCCGGAGAGCCGGTCGGCAGGGAGGGCGGCGAGGCCACTCCCCTCGGACCGCGCGCCCCGGGGGACGCGCGCCACGCCGGCGGAGGGGCGCCCCGCGCCGTCCGGCCCGGGAAGGCTGCCGCGGGCCCGGGGCGGGAGGCTGGGCGGGGTCCCCACGCGGACGCCCCCTCCCCGGGGCCTGTCTCTTATACACATCTAGATGTGTATAAGAGACAGCAGTGGTTGCTGGGCTCACAAAATGGCTTCCGTTTGCTTCCTGGCAGACGGTCTTCCGTGCCCTGTATTATTTAACTTTTAGGTCACGTGCAGGCCGGGTCCCCTCTTGAGCTGATCATAACATAAAGCCTTCCGCACAAAAGTCCTGAAGACAGTGGGTCAGCAGCCAAGTGCCAGAGTGAAAACACCTGGCAGGACAATGGAGGGAAGCAAGAGCTGGCTTCTGAGCGCAGCCTGGCCTTCCTAGCGGCCGCATGTGGGCACCTGCTCCATTCGTCTCGTAGGTGCTGCCTCAGAGCACAGGCGGCTCAGCAGGCATGGCCATACAGGGATTCCTCGAGACAGAGTTTACTTCTCAAGAGCCACAAAATCCTACTTAAAGATGGAAGGGTTCATACTCTCGGCCAAATTCCGAGGGAATGAATAAATTAACAGCAATAAATATGCACCGCATGGTAGACAAGCAGCTAATTCTTCAAAATCACACCTGATAAATATTTAGAGGACATAGTTTAGAGTCAAAGCGTGATCTGACAGCTGGAAGCGGGGTCACTGGGACTCCAGGCTTTTCGGCTCTTCACCAGATGAAGCACATTTTTTAGGATGTGGTTTTCCTAAACAGGCCATATGTGATACAGTGGATTATATGAGCTCAGAGAAGATACTGGCATTTGACACACCCCCTAAGATCCTGAGGTCAACCGTCTCCCTGCTGGACCAACACCTGGAGGGCTCCCCTCAAGGTGCAGACTTTGCTCAGCGGGTGTGATGGACTCAGAAGTCCTCCTCTTCAAAGGAGCTCACCCAAGACCACACCTTGAGGAAGAAGGTCCATTGTCCCTTCTGTCTGACCTGCCAGGACTCTGGGAACTCTTGTATTCAGCCTGGAACTGCACAGACGTGCCCAGATTTGGCTCCGCAGCGCATTATGAGCTGAGGGGTGGGAGCCGCGTGAGCAGTGGCGCAAGCAGGGCACTGACCTGTCTCCAGGTGCGGGTGCAGCTGTGGCGCGTCCTGGTCCTGCACCTCTCCTTCTGGGTGACCAGGAGAATCGCTGCCTCGCTGCCCAGGTACGTCAGCAGAGGAGGCAGCAAGTGTGTGTGTGGGGGGTGGGGGTGTCCTGGGGAGGGTCTGTGGATGAGCGTGTGGCGTCTGCAATCAGGCACCTGCAGCCCACAGACCGTGCTTGTGCCTCTGTCCCTGTGACCGCGCTGACCGAGGCCACCGCCCCCCCTCCAGGAGGAGCTGCCTGCCTTCCTGCCGTGTCTGGGGGTGGGAGAGCTCCACGAAGGGGCTCTGCTGCCTACACAGAGCAGTTTCCCCTTCACGGAAAGGGGCGTACTGTTTTGAGCAGGATAGGCAGGTCTGGACAGTCTAAGGGCAGTCCTGAAAACTGCTTCAGAGAGGCCTGACTTGTCTGCACAGCTGTCCCCCCGTGAGCCTCAAAGGGAAGGGAAGCTGTGGTCCCTACAACACACGAAAATTGGTCAAGGGCTCCAGCACATGTCACTCTAGCTACTGAGCTGCTTGTCATCATTGCACATTTTGTGAAGAGCACAAGGAGCCACTTTTGGGGGAAATGAAATACATTTTGTTGTAGACAACCCAGAACGTTACAGCTGAGAGCCACATGAAGAGGGGTGCCTGCATTTCTGAGCGAACGACGAAACCGAGCAGAAGAGCAGAGTTTTGAAATAGCAGTGAAACTCTGGGGTGATGAGGTCACAGTTACTGGTGGAAACAAGAAGTCTCTGGCCGGCGTGGTGGGAATGGTCCAGTTCGATCCCTCGATACTTTATACCCCACAGTAGTCATTTTAGCAACTCATTTTAAATGTTTGCTCCACTGTCAGAGTTGAGTGGATACAAGGACAGGCATGAGGCCAGAATCTGAGAAATGCACGGAAGAGTCCAGCCCATTCCAAGAGTTGATTAATTCCAGCAAATGTAAACTGTGTTCTGTTTGGCACTGGCATGTCANCCACTCTCAGAGTTGAGTGGATACAAGGACAGGCATGAGGCCAGAATCTGAGAAATGCACGGAAGAGTCCAGCCCATTCCAAGAGTTGATTAATTCCAGCAAATGTAAACTGTGTTCTGTTTGGCACTGGCATGTCATTATCCTCCTCAGTGGTCTCCTCAGCCCAGCCCCCGACTGCAGAGTCAACAGGGAGCAGATATCAGCAAGCCTGGCTGACTCAAGGCAGGCGCCTGCTCACCCAGGGGGAGGGCCCACACTCACGGCTGCCCTACGCAGCGACTCAGACGCGGCCACTTACATGCGGGGACGGTGCAGTCTCGGGTGTTGTGGTAAAGCCTGTGGAAGTGTTTGCTGCACTTTGGGCTGAAATACAGAGGGCCTGGAGCAAGCAAGGAGAGACATAGTGAGAGCTCCCGGGAGGCCAGTGTCTGGGGAGAGGCGAAGGAATGAGGGGCAAGCTTACCTGTAAGATGTTTTAGAAACTTGTCTTTCATCCTTAGATCTCGAGGGACAATTTCTGTTTAAGGGAAAAGAAATGAATTATTAACTTGACCATAAGAAGCATTTTCTCATGTGATCTGAAGTGGCTGTTTAAAATTACTGGATATTCTGCTATAAACAGCAATCAAAGCAGTCCCTTGATTGCTGTACACGGCGATATGAGGACGGGTGAGTGGGTACACTGTCCTCAAATCAGGTTCACAGCACTCCAAGCTCTGCTACTAACACCGATCTCCACCATCAGGAGAGAGGCAGGGACCATGAAGTGTATGTGTGTGTGTGTGTGTGTGTGTGTGTG
>SJYX01009261.1:196234-240365 GCA_006410675.1 Oreotragus oreotragus | reverse complement strand
TCGGGAAGATCCTCTGGAGAAGGAAATGGCAATCCACTCCAGCACTCTTGCCTGGAAAATCCCATGGATTGAGGAGCCTGATAGGCTGCAGTCCATGGGGTCGCAAAGAGTCGGACAGGACTGAGCGACTTCACTATTCACTAAGGTTAAACTAAACCTCACCCAGACCCTTAATTCCTTGAGGGCGGGGACTGCATCTTACTCTCTGCTAAGTGCCTTAAATATTCATTTAATCCTCCCAACAAAGCCCCAGGTGGGTTATACAACCAAGGAACCTGAAGTTCAGAGGTTCGTTTGCTCTGGTCACACAGAAGCAGGGGTGAAATCTGAGTCATGTTCTTCTAATTCCAGAGACCTGCGCTCTTCGCAGCTACACAGCACCGTCTCCCCAGGGCCTGGGAATGGTTGGCCCTTGTGTATTTGAGATCCCATCCACGTGGAGGGGGTCTTCCCTGGTGGCTCAATAGTAAAGAATCCACCTGCAGAGCAAGAGATGCAGGACACATGTGTTCAATCCCTGAGTCGGAAATATCCCCTGGAGGAGAGCATGGCAACCCACTCCAATATTCCTTCCTAGAGAATCCTGTGGACAGAGGAGCCTGGAGATGCTACAGCCCTGGGGTTGCAAAGAGTCGACAAGACTGAAGCGACTTAGCATGCACACACGCACACCTGTCACATGGAGGGGGAGGTGGGAAGGAAGTTTGAAGGATGGAGAGGATGCTGAGACATGTGTAGGGGCCAGGGATTGGGCTTCAGCATGGGGTTATATGAGGGTGGTGCTACCTGGTGTAGGTGAACTGCTCCGTGAGAAACAGCCAGCCTTGGGCTGTAGATGTGGTTTCCGGATTCAGACAATTTGCGGAAACCGAGAAGGTAGATCTAAGCCCTGTGGGCTGATTCACACTGGCCAGTTTCCTCCACGGCAGTTGATATCTTGACAGTTTCCGTGGTGGTTATACACTCAGCGGGTGCCAGTTCCATATAAGGGGAGAGACTGGGATTTCCATGGGGGTAGATTAACAGGTGATAATTCTGCCTGGCTTGGTTAGTCTCTCCCAGCAGCACCAGTTGTTATGCTGGTCACTGATCATTGCTTCTAGGGTAACTCTGGAGTTTTCCTTAAGGCACTCGAAGGGCAGAGGTGCCAGTGAGGAATTTCCTTCCTGACTCCAATGAGTGAGCCACTAGGCCCTGAAGCAGGTGTTCAGATACAGAGCCAAGCTGGTCTGAGAGCCTGGGGGGTGATTGCAGGCTTGCTGTATGTGTCAGAGCTTTACGATGTCTGCAGGCTTTTCCTGGAGCCGCTGGCCTCTTGGGGTGCTTCCCTCTGAAGCCCAGATTGGTGTGGTGACTTGCCAAGGGTCAGTTGGTACCTCGTGTGAAGAGAGATGCTTTTCAGCATGGGAAGAGGTTAATGAACCCTTGTCCTGTGACTTTGGAGCCTGAGGAACCTTTTTTCCTTCAGAGGAGATGGTGAGGNCAAGGGTCAGTTGGTACCTCGTGTGAAGAGAGATGCTTTTCAGCATGGGAAGAGGTTAATGAACCCTTGTCCTGTGACTTTGGAGCCTGAGGAACCTTTTTTCCTTCAGAGGAGATGGTGAGGGTTCTCAGGGATGAAGGACACAGGGTGGAAAATGTAATGTGGAAGGAAGGCAGGATGGGAGAGGCTTCATGCTGGTGCACAGAGATGTCAGGCCTGGCCCACCCCCACCCCCACGCCATGCCACTTGGACATAGGGTGGATAGCTGCATGCCACTTCCTGGAAGAAGTCCTGGTGGCTCAGTGGTGAAGAATCTGCCTGCCCATCCAGGAGACATGGGTTCGATCCCAGGTCCAGGAAGATCCCACATGCCTCGGAGCAACTAAGCCTGGGCGCCACAACTCCCGAGCCTGTGCTCTGGAGTCCAGGAGCAGCACCTGCTGAAGCCCGAGTGCCCCAGAGCTCCTGCCCTGCAACTAAAGCCGCCGAGATGAGAAGCCCACGCACGGCAAGCCCCGCCCCTTCTTGTCGCAAAGAGAAAAGCCCACGCGCAGCTAAGACCTAGCACGGCCAAAAATAAATAGATGAATATTTTGGGGAAAAAAAAAAAAGTCCCAGTGTCAAATATTCTCCCCCGTTTTCAGACCCTGTGCCCAGATTTTCAATTCTGATAATCTGATCAAAATCATCACCAGGAAGATGCGGCTGTGCTTTCACTATGACCAGTGGTAAAGAGGAGAGGGGGGTGGAAACCCATGGCTTTTTCATTTGAGGCCCTGATACATCTTTTGGGTCAGATGGTTGTGAAGCGCTTTCTTCTGCGTCCTTTGCACAAACTCTAACTGGCTCTGGTTTTCCACCCTGATTTTGTAGATGAGATAAAGAAATCTGGTGATTAGGCACATATCAGTGGCAGATGTGGGTTACAGCCTGGAACTCAGGCCTCTGAGTTTAACCTCTAAAGTCTGGGCTACTTTCTATCTGTCACATCTCTGGAACTTCTTCCAGCCTGGTGCCTCCTTCCTCCATGGTCTGACCACAGAGATTTTTTGCTCTTTCTGTTTTTGGTTCACAGGTTTAGTCAGGAAATGAGGGGGCTGAGTGAAGGGACTGAAAAAAATAATCCACAACCTACTTGGTTTTTCCCTTTTCTTTTGCCACTATGCAGAAATAATTTGCCTTGGGGCCCCATTTGGGCAGGGGTGAGTGTGTTAACCCTTTATTGTTTGTTCCAGCAACTTGGGAAATACAGAATGACAGTGGACAGTTAGTTTAGCAATACATTTTTTAATCTAAGCATCTTACAGTTTGTTGTCTTAAAATGAATTTTTATATTATTAAAGTCAATGAGGGACTTTCCCGGTGGTCCAGTGGCTAAGAATCTGCCAACGCAGGAGGCACAGGTTCGAGCCCCAGTCCCGGAAGAGTCCACAAGCTGTGGGGCAGCTGTGCGCCACAACTGCTGAAGCCCACGTGCTCTAGAAATGAGCCACTGCAACGAGAAGCCCTCGCATTGCAACTAGAGAAAGCCCACGCACAGCAACGAAGACCCAGCACAACCAAAATTAAGTGAATAAAATAAAGGACTCAGCGAGGGACTTCCCTGGTCGTCCAGTGGTTAAGACTTCATGCTCCCAATGTATGGAGGAGCTAACATCCCACATGCCACATGGTTTGACCAAAAGATTGAAAGAAAAAGTCAGTGATGATTGTGTGTAGTCAAATAGCTAGTTAATATAAAACTTTTGGATAGTAGGGAAAAAGAAAAGAGCTCATCATTTTATTAATACTATGCCAAATCAACCAGTACTATTATGCTAGGTATATTATTTCCTAGTATTTTTTTCTCATTCATAGTTTCCTTTTTAAAATTTTATTTAATTGATTTATTTTATTTATCCTTGACTGTGCTGGGTCCTTGTTGTGGTACGTGGGCTCTTCACTGTGGCTCGTGTGCTCAGCTGCCCCAAGTCATGTGGGATCTTAGTTCCCCAACCAGGGATTGAACCCACATCTCCTGCATTGGAAGGTGGATTCCCAACCACTGGACCACCAGGGAATTCTCAGAGTTTCTTTTTAACTGAGAGACTTTTCTTTTTCACCAGCTCTTCTGTATCTGGTACCAGTGGAAGGTTAAGGGAGGACATAAACCCATAGGTCAAGGACAAGTAAGTCTGTGAAATAAGGAAAAAGAAGAATTTCTGAAGCATTGTTTCTGGAGGAGTCATCAGGATGAGATATTTCTCTGAATCGGGGGGATGTGAGCCCTCTCATCAAAAAGATGCTGTTTAATCTCATCCTCCTGTTCTGCATGACCCAGGCTTGGTGTGACTGCCAGTCTGCCCCCTCGGAGCAGTCTGCCTTGGTTTGGCAACCATTTGTTTCCCAGCTGGCTCATTATACTCCGGAGCTCTTCTTGACCTTTCTGTTGATTCTCAAGACTGGATGGAATGGCAATAATAAAGGTTACTCTGAACAGGGTGGAGCTTCTCCAGAGAACAGTTTGCCCTTAGCTTGGGTGATACCATGCCTTTTCTCTGTGTCTACAGTAAAGCACGTCTTCCTGACATGTGAAGATCCCATTAGAAAAAAAAAAAAAAAAAAAGATAGCCCCAGGAAGGAGGATTGTACCACCTCTTCTCTCTTGGTTAATTCTTTCTGTGTTTTCGAGCCCAAGATCTAACTGAAATCCTCCATGGTATAATTCAAACACGTTCTCTCTTGCTTTGTCCTCAGGGAAGGTGAGACTATCTGGTCAGTGTCCTTTGAGAATATTCTTTCAGAGACTTATTATTAGCAACTTGGGCTGTTGCTTCCAGATTCTAAGAGAAGCTTGGTTTGCAGTACCAGTGACTTGGTCCTCACTGGTTCTCTGGTGGGGGCTGTGGGACCCTGCAGGTGTAGTGGGGGGACTGGTGGCCACACGTGTTAGAAGACAGAGCCGGAATCAGATGGAACAAGGCAGGAAGTGGCCCACCCATTCAGAAAGTTCTTAGGAACACTGGACAATTCTCCGAAGTGCCTTCTCCATGCCTGAACTGCTTCCCAAAGTGCCTCTGTTTGTCAACACCAGAGAGTTCAGGCTGAAAATGTAGATAATTCAGGAGAAGTAATTCTCAAGTTCAACAAACACTTTTGGACACTTGCAGAGAATCAGTTGCTGTCCTGTATGCTTGGGACACAGAGATGGAGACAAGTGGCCCTTCCTTGAGGGGTTCATAGCCTTTGGGGGAGACCAGTGTGCAAAAAATAATTTCAGTAGCATATGGAATTCTGACTAAAACATAAAAAGTAGGTCTGTGGAAAAGATTTGCTGGGAGGGAGAAGGGAGGAGGGTCCTGGGACCTAGATTTCTCTCCTGCTTAGACTTTTCTTGCACTCAGCTGCCACCTGTTAGTACCTGCAGCTCTGGTTCTCCTTCTCTGTCAGAGAATCTAGTCTTCATGGTGGGTGGGATTTGTTCATTTATCTCTTTTTAAAAAATATTTATTTGCTTATATGGTTGCATCAGATCTTAGCTGTAACAGTTGGAATCTTTGTGGAGTCATGCAGGATATTTTGTTGCAGTGCACAGGCTCCGTAGTTGTGGCGCATGGACTCGAGAGTTCATGGGCTCAGTAGTTGCCTTGTGGCATGTGGGATCTTAGTTTCCTGACCAGGGATCGAACCCTTATCCTCTGCATTGCAAAGTGGATTCTTAACCACTGGACCACCAGGGAAGTCTCCAGTCATTTCAGCTTTGAGCAGACTGGGACGGTCCAAGGCCAGGAGGCTGGTCAGTGGCAGAGGCAGCTCTAGAAGAGATCTGCAGCCTTTCTCTGTGATCCCCTCATTCCGTGTCCCAAGGAGCTCATCATTGCCTAGGATGGATGCCATATTTTCATCAGTGAACCCAGGAAGCGCCAGCAGCCCTTGTCGTTAGGGGCAGGATGATGGTTTGTCCTAGACGAATGCCCTCGCTCACACTCACATCAGTCCAAGGGAGTATCTGAGGCACCATGGGGGTGGAGGCTCTGCTTTTATTTTAATTTTTTTTTACTATGTGAGCCTGGACAGATTACTTGGTCTCTCTGGGCCTCGGTGTCTTTTCTTGTTTGTAACATGGGGTTGTGAGACAGAACTAAGTACACGTGACTGAAGAATCATGCTGTTTTTGTCATTAGTTAATAACACCGATTTCTTTGGTGGTCGATGAGGGTTCTGCTCCTCTGGTTAGGTTAAGCGGGAATAGCGGTTTGTTGTTTCTTTGATGAGATGTCACTTTTCTGGTCTATTAATAGGTGCTGAAGATGAGTTTATAATTCTATGATTTGTGTCTGCTCTTGGCTGTCTCGTCTCTTCCGTGTTGGTCTGCTTAAGGTTTTGAATCTAGGTTTATTTCTCCTTCTCTATCTCCCCTCACTCTCCCACCTCTCTCCTCCTCCTAAATCTACATACTTTCCTTGGGCTATTTTATTTACTCCTTTGAATTTAGTTATTCCCTGATGATGAGCAGTCTCACATACACATCTCAGACCTCATTTCTTTCCTGAGCCTGAGGCTCAGCCCTTCGACTGGCTGATGGACATGTCCATGGAATGTTCTTCAAAGCAGTCTGTAACTGAACTCCTCATCTTTCCCTCCACACCAGTTCCCCTCTGTTCCTTGTGGTGGGAGTTGGTACCCTTCAGTCTTTCCAGGTTTCCTTCCCTGGAAGGCAGTCTGTCTTCTCACCTCTCCGCTGTTGGAGCTGTCTGGGTCACCACTGTCTCTCACATATATCATTCAGGCATCTGCAGCCAGAGTGGTCCTCATGACTTCACTTGCGCTCCCCTTCCTGCCTCCTTCATTGCCACTCCCAGTCCTCGGCCTCCAGCCAGAGTAACCATTCAGTGCCACGGGTGAGATCTTCCTTTTATTTCCTGTTTATTAACTAATTTATTTGGCTGCATCAGCTCTTAGCTGTGTCACACGGGATCTTTTGTTGAGGTGTGTGAACTTCCTGGTTGTGGTGCACGGCCTTAGTTGCTCCAGGGCGTGTGGGATCTTCGTTCCCTGACCAGGGATCGAACCCTTGTCCCCTGCATGGCTGGGCAGATTCTTAACCACTGGACCACCAGGGAAGTCCCAGGGATGCTTCCTTTTATTTCCAGGTCTTCACAGACATCGTTCCTCCACACGGAATTCCTCCTTTGTAACACTAACTTGCTTGGCTGTCTTGCTCTTCATCTCCTTTGTAGTTACCCTCTCCTCTAGCAAGTATTTCCTGACTGGGCTATTTATTACAAATCTGTGTTCTTAAGTTGTGACTGTTTGATCTCATTGTATCCTTCACTGGATCAGAAGCTATGAAGGTTGAGTTACTTTTGTTCAGTGCTTGTTTCATTCAGTGCCTGCTAAACTCTTTGCGTGGATCCTAGTAGGAGCCCAGTAAACATATACTTACAGAGTGAATAGTCAACTGGATGAAGAGCTGTAAGGAAATTGGATTTTCATGAAATTCTGTTGGAAATCGTGTTATAAAGCGAGAAGTCCTCTTGAAGTTGAATAATTATGCCCTTGTATGCCATTTATGTAAATCTGGATCACTGCGTGTGGTTGGTCTGTTTTAAGCCTGTTGATTTCTTTCACGGTTTTTCCTTTGTGCTGTGCCTTCCCTCAGACTGTGAGTGCTCACAGACCAGACACGGCTGCTGTTGTAAGGGTGGTCTCTATTCCAGGAGACAGGCTTGGCATCATGAGGCGGAGAGTGGTTGACCGGTCCCAAAATAAGGCTCCAGAGTGCAAAGGGCACTTTGGGAACAATGTTTTGGCTTGTGGTCAACCTGGGGCCCAGGTAGTGACTAGCCTTTTCTCCCTGAGGACCTGTGGCAGCTTTGAAGGCTATTTTTATTTTTGGATCTATGGTTGCCATGATAATACTCCTTTTCCTAGTTTTCTCTGAGTCTTCTGATTCCAGGTTGGGACAACAGTTGTTGCACTTGCAGGAGAGAAGGATTTTGTGATTGATGCACCCTTCCTGTTACCTCTTTTTTCCCCCTACTTAATCCAATCCGTGTTTATTGAACACATAAGACATGCCAAGTACTGTTCGAGACACCAGAAACAGTAGAGAAAAAAAAGTTTCTGCCCTAGCAGAGTATGCGTCCTAGGGAGGGGGGAGAGAGAGACGATAAGCATGTGTCTGCTAACAACATTGATCCCTGTTTATTATTGTTAGTTAATTATTTATTTATTTTAGGCTGTGCTGAGTTGGCGTTGCTGCCTCCAGGTTTTCCCCAGCTGCGGCGAGCAGAGTCTGTTCTGGTTGCATGGGCTTCTCATTGCTGTGGCATCTCTAGCTGCAGAGAACAGGCTCTTGGGTGCGCGGGATTCAGTGGCTGCAGCATGTGGGCTCGGTGGCTGCCACTTGAGAGGGGTCTAGAGCGTGGGCTCAGTAGTTGTGATGCATGGGCTTGCTTGCTCCACGGCAAGTGAAATCCTTCCGGACCAGGGATCAAACCCATGATGCCTGCGTCGGCAGGCGGATTCTTAACTACTGGACCACTGGGGAAGAATCCGTGTGTTTTCTAAAACTGGAAAATCAGGAGCTGTGAAAGGAATGTCTTCCACCCCACTCTGGAGAGAGAGATGATGGGGTTGAGCTGGGGCCCGACTCCCTTCCCCATGATAGCGCAACTTCATTCAGTTCTAGAACGCAGATGCACTCGCTGCTCTGACCTCTCCCAAGACCTCAGGAGACACGCTATGAAGCTGGGCCTCTCTCTGCAGCTGTCAGGGGCCAGAGCAGTTGTTCTCCGGGTGTTTTGCTTCTTTCTTCCTCTTAGCGTTAAGCCAAAGGGCTGCCAATACACATGGCCCTTCTGTTTAATTTTTTTATATCACAACATTGTTTATTATGTGAATTTTTTACATTACAAACAAAAAAATACAGAATTGCAATATGTGAATACAGCTAAATGCAGAATGGCGATGTGTTTTTCTTTTCAAGAGGCCATGATTCCCATTTCTAGTAAAATAAAAGAGACTGCACATAGATAGAAATAGGTTGGTTGGTAGCTTCACAGTTTTGCCTAGAAACGATCTATATATGCATTTTCCCCCCTGCTAAAAACTTACCATAAAGTGTAAAAAGGAAATTAAAGGAAAGTTTCCTTGTTGGTTCCTATCATACGAAAGATGCTATATTCTATTTTTTAGCAGGGCCAATATAACACATGGCCCTTCTTTATGCCAAGTCCTGACAGCCTTGAAAGCAGGTCGGGAATGCCGTTGATTGGGGCACCCTAGAGTGTGGATTCTTGAACGGGGAGCTGGGGAGGAGGGTGGTGCAGAGGAAAGAAGGGGTGCTGATGCCCGCTGTTGGGAGACTGTGGTCAGAGCGGCAGACAGTGGTGCCCACTTGGACATGAAGGAACACAGTGCTCGTCACAGTGATGTAACCATCTCTTAGAGCATTTGATCCTTTTCATTGTGATTTACAAGGCCCTGGGCTCTGGAAGGTGGCACAGGATATAATTATTCTTTGTATTTACTGCACCTGCTATGGTGCCTGACACACACCGAGCCTTTCAGTAATAGGCTTTTGGCATGACAACCTCCCACTTCATTTGTCCCCACGTCCTAAGGGATGGATGTAACGATTATGCCCACTTGGAAGGGAATTGAAGCTCTGGAACGTGCTCACGTCCGAACAATTGAGTAATGATGGAAATCTGACTCAGAACGGCAGTGTCCTGGCACCTTTAATTCAGGCCTTTTTCTGTATTGTACAAACAGAAGTGTATCTGGCACTGAACCCAGGCTGGTGTTCCTGTGCTGACAGTGTGGGTCAGCAGACACAACTGAGCGACTCACACACACATCAAACCTTCTTTAGGCTGGCACAGTGAGAAGACGCCAAATTCTACAAAAATCTGACAGCTTGGCTGCAGTAGCTCTGACTGGCCTCTGCCCTTGAAGGGGTCAGTCTCGTGTATTTATTATTCATTCCCTCATTTGTTCAATAGCAGGGTTTAATTGGGCATCTATTAGGCAGTCAATGCCAATCATAGAAATAAAGGTAAAATTTTAAAATGTGACTGGTGCCTCCACAGAGGGGACAGCAGAAGCTGTTCCATTGTTAGTCCTGGTTATTGGCCAGCCCTTGCTGTGAAGGACATCCTCTCTGTGGACAGTTCCCGAGGAAGTGGGGTTGGATGGACATTTTATTTTAGGAGAGCCTAGAAGCCGTTTCCTCTCAGCGAAGGACCTAGCTCATTCATCTCCGAGTAGGTGAAGGTGGCCCGTGTTTTGTTGGCTGGAGAATTCTGGCTATGGACATGGGGTAACCAGGGGTTTTTCTGCTCTTCGCTCTTTGTACTGGACGTGGAACCACTGACGCATGTGTCATCTCTTTGCAAAACACTGTCGCTGACTTCCCGGCCTATGCTGTTTCTCCCAGTGTCTACACAAATGGCTTTCCCTTTGACATTTACCCCAGTAGTGATTTCCAGCCTGCTTCCGTGGGGTAAAATTCCAGCCCACAGCAAGGTGTGTTCCCTCAGATTGCTCTGTGTCATGAGTTTCCTCCTCTATAAATGGAGGCTCCTGGTAATACCCACCTTGTAGGTTGGTTTGAGGATGAACTAAGAAAGGTAAAGCATCTCTCGGTGCGTAGTACATGCTCATTTTCTGATTATTTTCTCTTTATCTCCCTCCCCTTTCATTTCCAGGGAAAGAGGTGTGTTCCTATTGGTGTCCTTTGGGGCCAACTTTATCTGATATGAAGGACAGGCCCTGGAACTTGTGGTTGTTCGTCATTGCGGCATCTTTGCTGAGTCACTTGGGGTTGGTGGACCTGGAAAAAATAGTGAGTGGTCCAGAAGGTGATTAAGGCTGTTGTGTGATCAGTTCAGGCAGCCTGTCCTATGTCCGTACTTCCCAGTACACTTCTGAAACCTGATCCCCTTTCTCATAGGAGAGGGAGGGGACTGAGGAGCCAGCCCCGAAGGTATTGTGTGTGTTTTTCCCAGCACTGAATTTCCTGTGATGTGGCTTCGTGAACCTGTGATTTCAGCTTAATCAGTGCTGCCATAAGGCTCGGCTGGAGGACTCTAGATGATGGAGGGCAGGATTGTCTTCTGAGTTTGAGATGAGTGACGGTCTTTGATATGAAGTATAATAAGGAGAGAAGATGCTTTTGGTGCTAGGGAGACGATGCAGAGAGAAAACTCTTAGCAAAATGAGAAGAACTTGTAAGAAGGAGCCAAGGTAAGATTTAAAGACAGTTTTTAAAAGAAATTTGGAGGGAGTGGGAGGTACAGTATACGGGGCATAAGATAGGCGCAAGGATGGATTGTATAACACGGGACATGCAACCAATTTTTTGTGATAATTGTAAATGGAAGGTAACCTTTAAAAATTATATAAAAAGTAAAAAAAAAATTAATTAAAAAAGATACGAGGCGTTTGTGAGATTAGAATTGGTTTTGTGTGTACCCTGTGGTGCTTGTGCCGTCTTTCATAAGACTTATTTATGGAACTTGTATTTCGAGAAACACTGTCACTCGTTATATCTGAATGTTTTATGAACACTTAATCTTATATTAGTAGGAATATTGAGATCTGTTTTGTCCTCATCAACAGCAATGGTAAATACTGTTTGAATATGTACCGTGTAAGAGAGATGTTCAATATTTAGGAAAGTAGGAAAGCAAACGTTTAAGCCTGATCTGGTAAATTTTGTCACTTAATAGTGATGTGACCGGGACTTTTTTTTTTTTTTTCCTTTTTGAGACTTCTCACCACTCTGCTTTATTATCTTCATAATATTTTCACTTTTTAAATTGTCTCATTTTTAAAAATTTGTTTCTTTGTTGATGATCTGTATCCCATCTCAGCATCCCTGCTGCTGAACCATTAGAATCTAAGGTGTTTAGGAGCAGGGTTAGAACTGAACTGGTACTAAGAAAACACTCCACAGGAGCACACAGAGCCCACGTTTTATGGAACAAACAGCGGTTAGTAAGTTAATCCTCATTGTGAGTGAGAACACCAAAGAGTGAAGAAAAAGAGTAAAATACCTCCTGTTCACCCCAGGAATGCATATTCTCAGACTTGAGGGGCAGCTGTGGGCAGAGCTCTGCTCTTAGGCCAATTGGAGTGTTATTTTTTGCAATGCTATTAGATAGCTCTGTGGCTTTATGCTCGTCTCTTAACTTCTTTGGCCTTTGGTTTCCTGTTCTGAAGGGGAAAGGAGGCGGCAAGATCATCTTTTTGGCCTCTTTTTGCTGTAAGGATTGGCCCATGGTCTTATTAATAGCGTTATAGACAATGATAAAATGATAACCTGGAGACAGAGTGACAGTGAAAGGAAGCAGGGCTTAACAGACGTCCGCAGAAGTGAGTCAGGATGACAGGTTTCTCTCTCTGCCTGTGAATTGCCACTCAGGGTATCTGAGTGGCTCTGGTCCTCGGCTCCCTGCTGTACAGCCCAGGCTGCCTCGCCTCCTGAGTTCATGCAACACCCTTCTCTGCCACTCACTGAGCTTTCAAGTTGATTTCCCCTGCAGATTTCCTTCCTTCCTTAAACCTTAGCCTCCTCTAGGGGATCTTCCCAACCCAGAGATCGAACCCACGTCTCCCACATTGCAGGTGGATTCTTCACTATCTGAACCACCAGGGAAATCCAAGAATATTGGAGTGTGTAGCCTATCCCTTCTCCAGGGGATCTTCCCTATCCAAGAATCGAACCGGGATCTCCTGCATTGCAGGCAGATTCTTTGCCGGCTGAGCTACTAGGGAAGCCCAAACTTGGCTTCATTGCACATTTAAGGCCAGAAGGGGCCATGGCGGTCACCCAACACAGCCAGCAAACCGAGGTTCAGAGCAGTGATGCTCCTTGCTGTGTGTGCTGTCGAGTCAGGGAGCCAGAGCTGGACCCAGACTTCTGAGAACAGCTCCAGAGCTATTGCTCCACTCTGTTTGCAGTGTCTTCCATATGTTTTTATTTTTGATGGGTGAGTGTTTCTTTACACATGACTCCAAAATGAGTGTGTGTGGATGCTCTAGAGAACCCAGTCGGGTGCTCTGAAGTCTTTTCATAATCCACTTTAGCACATCCTGCTCTCACCCTTGCTGCAAGCATCACCAAAGATTTGCTACAGACTTACCTTACCTTCAGACTTCCCTGGTGGCTCGGGCGGTAAAGCATCTGTCTACAATGCGGGAGACCCAGGTTCGATCCCTGGATCAGGAAGATCCCCTGGAGAAGGAAATGGCAACCCACTCCAGTACTCTTGCCTGGAAAATCCCATGGACCGAGGAGCCGGGTAGGCTGCAATCCATGGGGTCACTACGAGTCGGACACGCCTGAGCGACTTCACTTTCACTTCACTTTACCTTACCTTTGGGCTTTCCTTGTGGCTCAGCTGGTAAAGAATCAGCCTGCCATGCAGGAGATCTGAGTTCGATCCCTAGGTTGGGAAGATTCCCCTGGAGAAGGGAAAGGCTACCCATTCCAGTATTCTGGTCTGGAGAGCTCCATGGACTGTATAGTCCATGGGATTGCAAAGAGTTGGAAACGACTGAGCGACTTGCACTTTGACTTTTCACTTTACCTTACCTTTAGTTGATGAAGGTGGTGGATGTGAACTAGTCAGCAGATATTTATTGCTTGCCTCACATTTGTTTTGCCCTGTGCTAAAGTGGTGGGAATGCCCAAGAAGAAGCTAGAAGTGCCCCCAAGGTCTGGCAAGCAGAGGAAGCAAGGCCTCCGAGATTTTTCCTACGCCTGCTCCCATCACCTGCAGTCAGGCACCTCCTGCATCTCTGCCTGCTCATCGATTCTCTCCATCATCATCTCATTAGCTTGAGCCTTCATCCCCTCATTTTTTTTTGAAGGAGCTTCCTTTTTAATTTTTTTCTTTTTCTTTTCCTGAGCTGTGCAGCATGTGGGATCTTACTTCCCCAACCAGGGATTGAACCCACACTCCTTGCATCGGAAGCATGGAGTCTTAACTGCTGTCCCTCCAAGAGGGCTTCTTTACAGGCCTGCCATGTAACCCTCTACTTTTCCTCAAATAAACAAATCACTGCCCTCTTCAGATTTCTTCAGTGCCTCTTTGTCACCTACAACAATGGTTCCCAACATTTTAGGCACCAGGGACCCATGGGGGCTTGCCATGTAGCTCAAACGGTAAAGAATCCACCTGCAATTCAGGAGACCCAGGTTTGATCCCTGAGTCAGGAAGATCTCCTGGAGAAGGAAATGGCAATCCACTGTAGTATTCTTGCCTGGAGAATCTCATGGACTGAGGAGCTTGGTGGTTACAGTCCATGGGTTCACAAAGAGTTGGACACGACCGAGTGACTAATACTTTCACTACCCAGGGGCTGGTTTTGTGGAAGACAATTTTTCCACAGATGGGGGTTAGAGAAGGATGATTTTGGAACGATTCAAGCACATTCCATTTATTGTGCATGCTATTTCTATGATTATTACATCAGCTCTTCTGCATATCTTTAGGCATTAGATCCTGGAGGTTGGGGACTCCAGACCTACAAGATGAAATTTCATCCTGTTTCTGGGACAGACAAGGCCCTTCATGATGCAGACCCCGCTTACTTGGTCATGTTCATCTCTGGCCATTCCCACCTCCTCCTCCATCTCCAGGAGTATGGAGCTCGTGATGAAGTCAAGGTCCTTGACTGAGCTTGCCTCTGTTTCTTGCCCGGTGCCAACTCTCCATTTGAAATATGGTCTCTCATAAAATTTTACTCGTCTTTCAAACGTCAGCTCAAACGCTTCCTTCTTTGTGAAGTGCTGTTCATGTTCCCATGCCACCCAGCTGTTCTTTGTCTGGTTGTGGGTCCTGAACCTTGAACACACACTTCCCCCACTCTGCCGGCTTGCAACAGTTATTTCACTGTGTGTGATCTCAGTATCCAATGGATTGTCTATTTCTCTATTAGGTGGTAAATTCCTTAAGGACGGACTGTATCTTTTTCCTTTTTAATTTTGGTGTTCTCCCTCAAAGGGAGCCTGGCACATAGTAAGTGCCCCAGAAATGCCACTTTGAATGCCCAACATTATTTCACTAAGTACTGAAATGAAGCCAAGAGTACTTTTTACCGCAAGAAGGAATAGTGATTCCAGATGTTGTAGAAATGTCAGAAAGAATTGAGATAGGAAAAAAGGCCAAGAGGCAGTCATCGGTGGTGACCTTTGATAAAAGAACAGTTTGTATCAAGTGGTAGAATTGAAAGCTTGATCTTGGGGTGAAGTGAATAGAGAGGAAGTGAATACAGCCGGTGGAGACCACCAATTAGAGGGGATAATCAAAGGGAAAATACGGTAACTTCAAGAAGTATGATGAAACCACAATAGTCTGACCCATTCGGGGTGAATATTGGTCCTCTTGAGGGCAACTGGATACCAACTTATCTCATGCAAATGAGACTTTCTCAGCTGAGTCAGATATACAGCCGGTGGAGACCACCAATTAGAGGGGATAATCAAAGGGAAAATACGGTAACTTCAAGAAGTATGATGAAACCACAATAGTCTGACCCATTCGGGGTGAATATTGGTCCTCTTGAGGGCAACTGGATACCAACTTATCTCATGCAAATGAGACTCTCTCAGCTGAGTCAGAAATGGAGCCTGCCCATGCAGCATCACTCATTACCTTCTTACTAAAATTGCCTGGAGAAGAAACTGGATGTAAAACAGAGTCTGGAGCAGATGGCCTTTTAACTAATTGATTGACTGATAGCTGTGCTGGGTCTTCATTGCTGCGCGCGGGTGGTCTCTAGGTGTGACTGCTCCCTAGTTGCCCTGCGCGGGCGGTCTCTAGGTGTGACTGCTCTCTAGTTGCTGCGCGCGGGCTTTCTCTAGTTGTGACTGCTCTCTAGTTGTGACTGCTCTCTAGTTGTGACTGCTCTAGTTGCTGTGCGCGGGCTTTCTCTAGTTGTGACTGCTCTCTAGTTGTTGCTGCACGCGGGCAGTCTCTAGTTGTGACTGTTCTCTAGGTATGACTGCTCTCTAGTTGCTGTGCGCGGGCTTTCTCTAGTTGTGACTGTTCTCTAGTTGTGACTCCTCTCTAGGTGTGACTGCTCTCTAGTTGCTGCGCGCGGGCGGTCTCTAGTTGTGACTGCTCTCTAGTTGCTGGGCGCGGGCAGTCTCTAGGTGTGACTGCTCTCTAGTTGCTGGGCGCAGGCTTTCTCTAGGTGTGACTGCTCTCTAGTTGCTGGGTGTGGGCTTTACCTAGTTGTGACTGCTCTCTAGTTGCTGTGCGCGGGCGGTCTCTAGTTGTGACTGCTCTCTAGTTGCTGGGCGCGGGCTTTCTCTAGGTGTGAGTGCTCCCTAGTTGCTGTACGTGGGCTTCTCACTGTGGTGGCCTCTCTCGTTGCAGNAAGATTAAAAATCTAGAGTAGAGATTGGATTTTCAAAAATACAATATTAAAGAAAAGAAGAAGAAGAAAAGGGGAAAAAAAAAAACCAAAGCCACAAGAATTATTAAAGAACAACAACAACAACCACAAAAAGACAGCATTTGCTTTAAAAATAGGGTCTTTTTTTTTTGGAAAAGTGATAGTAGGTTATAAAAATAAAAATTAGAGAAATAGAGGACTTAAATATTTATGAAAGTTAAAAAAAAAGAAGAAGAAAAAAGAAGAAAAAAACAATCACGCAACAACATCAACACAAAACAGAAGAAAAAAAAAGAATGATTGTAAAAATAGTAAAGATAGTTTGGGAGTTCGTGTAAAAAAATAAATACAAAAAAAAAAAAAGGAAAAAAAAATAGTAAAGATATATCTGGCCCTTTCTCTGGTGTTGTGGACAGTGTGGGGTCACTTCCAAGGTGGTTCCCTCTGTTTAACTTCTGTTTGATGGTCTCTTCAGTGTCTGATTTCCATCTTGATACAAAGAGGCTGGTGGTGAACACTTTTTTTTTTTTTAGGCTCACTTGTTCAATCGTGCCGTGGTGAGGGAGGGATGCTGCGAACAAATAATACTGGCGTGTACTTGCAGTGTCTCATCCACGCTGGGCCTGCCCCTGCTCACGGTGCACACCACTCAGGCTCTGCGTTGCTCTGCTGGGGAACTGTCTGAGGCTGGCCCTGAAGCTGGCCCTAGGCTTCATGCACCTCCCTGGTCTAAGCTACTCAGGCTCGGTGCTCAGGTAGCCCTCAGAGGCGCAGATTTGGTTGGGCCTGTGTTTTGTGCCCTTCCCAGGTCCAAGTAGCTCAGGAGTTTGGTGAGTGCAGTCGCTGTGACTTATCGCCTTTCCTTGCTGCTCAGTTTTCTGGGTGTACTGCTGGTGTTCCTTCTTAGGCAGATGATGACTGTACAGAACCCCCAGAAGTCTTAGTTAGCAAAGAAGCCTGCTTGCATTTTGGTAGGTAATGTCTCTCTTGGGCTGTGATTGCCCCCTTCCAGCCCTTAAGGCTCTGGCTGCCTGTCACTGGAGGGGGATGTTCTGCAGCCAGCTATTTCCATTCCATCCTTTGTTCTGTGCATGGTCCTGGCGGTGTCTTATGTTCGAGTGTTTCGTGTGGTAGCTAATCCCACAGCTTTGTTTGCTAGCCCAAGTTAGTTCGCTCTGGTTACATGCGGGTTGTTCCGGCCTGATTCTCAAAAAAAAAGCACTGGAGCCCGCGCCTCCTGAGGCCCAATTCTTAAAAAGCCCTGCAGCCTGCCCTTCCCATGCCTCCCTGCCCAGCCCCACTTGCTAGTGGCGGATGCAGGCGTCTGTGCTGCTTTTCCACTGGGAGAGTTACTGTTGGGCTCGTAATCTGTTGGTTTTAATTATTTATTTATTTTTCCTTCCTGTTATGTTGCCCTCTATGCTTCCAAGGCTCGGCACAGACTCAGCAGCGAGAATGTTTCCTGGTGTTTGGAAACCTCTCTTCTTAAGAGTCTCTTCCCGGGACGGGNTTTTCCACTAGGGGAGTTACTGTTGGGCTCGTAATCTGTTGGTTTTATTTATTTATTTATTTATTTTTCCTTCCTGTTATGTTGCCCTCTGTGCTTCCAAGGCTCAGCACAGACTTGGCAGCAAGAATGTTTCCTGATGTTTGGAAACCTCTCTTCTTAAGAGTCTCTTCCTGGAATGGGACTCCCTTCCTGGGACGGAGCTCCCTCCCTACCTCCTTTGTCTCTTTTTTTGTCTTTTATATTTTTTCCTACCTGTTTTTGAAGCCAATGATCTGCTTTTCTGGGTGCCTGATGTCTTCTGCCAGCATTCAGAAGTTGTTTTGTGGAATTTACTCAGCGTTGAAATGTTCTTTTGATGAATTTGTGAGGGAGAAAGTGGTCTCCCTGTCTTATTCCTCCACCATCTTAGGACCCCAGCCAAGATAATTTTAAAATATTTTAGCTACTCATCTGCAAGAAGGAAAATCTGGACCAAATGGCTTTTCAACATTTTTTTCTTCCAATTCTGGAATTTTAATTTATCCCTACATAGTACCTAACACCCTCAATATCTAATACAATGGTGTTTACAAATACTGTCACCTGAAATTGTATACATCCACACTTGGGTCATCTACAAATCTTAGGATGGCAGAAAGATTGTATGTGAGGATAGCAACAACTGTTACCTCATGAATGGGGAAAACAGTTTTATCTTTATGCTTTATCTTTTTTTGTTAAACAACAGGTCAGAGAAGGAAGAAGTGTATAATCTAGGAGCTGGTTTATTCCTTTTCAGAAGGAAACATGGCCTGTGGCCATAAAGACCTCCCCTGGAGACTCACAGTGCCCTAATGTGAGACTTGTTTATTCTGGGCACATTTTATCATTTTAGCCCTGGAGATATTTGAGCTTCTAAAAGCATGTAAGTAGTAAGTGGTTTGGGGTGCCAGGAAAGTAATTGGATTAATGCACTTCTATCTCAGATTACTGGCAAGTTAGCCTGTGGTATGTGGGCTTTTAATGTTATTTTGAACGTGGTATAACACAAACAGCTACTTCTGTGACGTTATCATGCTCCCACATGAAACTCTTCCACCAGATCCCCTTCCTTACCTTGTCACACCCCAGAAATACCCAGCAGTGTGTTCTGCATCCTTTTCTCCATCCAGGTTACTGGCTTCTGCTTCCAGCCACCCACTTCTTCCCAGAGTCTTGCTGCAATGAAACAAGCAAACAAACAAACAAACAAAAATATTTCCAGTTACACCGAAGCCTCATCAGTTGCAATTTCAGTCAATAGAAACACGACGTGGGGTTGCAAAGAGTCAGGCATGCCTGAGCGACTGAACTGAACTAAATAATTCAATCATGATTTGACAAGCAGGACATCTCTTCAGCCTCTGTAAAGAGATGTTAAGAAGAAGTATGGCGTAAGACAACATCTGACACATTTGCCCAACTCAAGAAAAGGAGGGGTCTTTGGCTTCCCTGGTGGCTCAGTTGATAAGGAACCTGCCTGCAATGCAGGAGACCCAAGTTCAATCCCTGGCTGANGAGTCTTAACTGCTGTCCCTCCAAGAGGGCTTCTTTACAGGCCTGCCATGTAACCCTCTACTTTTCCTCAAATAAACAAATCACTGCCCTCTTCAGATTTCTTCAGTGCCTCTTTGTCACCTACAGCAATGGTTCCCAACATTTTAGGCACCAGGGACCCATGGGGGCTTCCCATGTAGCTCAAACGGTAAAGAATCCACCTGCAATTCAGGAGACCCAGGTTTGATCCCTGAGTCAGGAAGATCTCCTGGAGAAGGAAATGGCAATCCACTGTAGTATTCTTGCCTGGAGAATCTCATGGACTGAGGAGCTTGGTGGTTACAGTCCATGGGTTCACAAAGAGTTGGACACGACCGAGTGACTAATACTTTCACTACCCAGGGGCTGGTTTTGTGGAAGACAATTTTTCCACAGATGGGGGTTAGAGAAGGATGATTTTGGAACGATTCAAGCACATTCCATTTATTGTGCATGCTATTTCTATGATTATTACATCAGCTCTTCTGCATATCTTTAGGCATTAGATCCTGGAGGTTGGGGACTCCAGACCTACAAGATGAAATTTCATCCTGTTTCTGGGACAGACAAGGCCCTTCATGATGCAGACCCCGCTTACTTGGTCGTGTTCATCTCTGGCCATTCCCACCTCCTCCTCCATCTCCAGGAGTATGGAGCTCGTGATGAAGTCAAGGTCCTTGACTGAGCTTGCCTCTGTTTCTTGCCCGGTGCCAACTCTCCATTTGGAATATGGTCTCTCATAAAATTTTACTCGTCTTTCAAACGTCAGCTCAAATGCTTCCTTCTTTGTGAAGCGCTGTTCATGTTCCCATGCCACCCAGCTGTTCTTTGTCTGGTTGTGGGTCCTGAACCTTGAACACACACTTCCCCCACTCTGCTGGCTTGCAACAGTTATTTCACTGTGTGTGATCTCAGTATCCAATGGACTGTCTGTTTCTCTATTAGGTGGTAAATTCCTTAAGGACGGACTGTATCTTTTTCCTTTTTAATTTTGGTGTTCTCCCTCAAATGGAGCCTGGCACATAGTAAGTGCCCCAGAAATGCCACTTTGAATGCCCAACGTTATTTCTCTAAGTACTGAAATGAAGCCAAGAGTACTTTTTACCGCAAGAAGGAACAGTGATTCCAGATGTTGTAGAAATGTCAGAAAGCATTGAGATAGGAAAAAAGGCCAAGAGGCAGTCATCGGTGACCTTTGATAAAAGAACAGTTTGTATCAAGTGGTAGAATTGAAAGCTTGATCGTGGGGTGAAGTGAATAGAGAGGAAGTGAATACAGCTGGTGGAGACCACCAATTAGGAGAGGGGATAATCAAAGGGAAAATGCGGTAACTTCAAGAAGTATGATGAAACCACAATAGTCTGACCCATTCGGGGTGAATATTGGCCCCCTTGAGGGCAACTGGATACCAACTTATCTCATGCAAATGAGACTCTCTCAGCTGAGTCAGGAATGGAGCCTGCCCATGCAGCATCACTCATTACCTTCTTACTAAAATTGCCTGGAGAAGAAACTGGATGTATTAGGTGGTAAATTCCTTAAGGACGGACTGTATCTTTTTCCTTTTTAATTTTGGTGTTCTCCCTCAAAGGGAGCCTGGCACATAGTAAGTGCCCCAGAAATGCCACTTTGAATGCCCAACATTATTTCACTAAGTACTGAAATGAAGCCAAGAGTACTTTTTACCGCAAGAAGGAATAGTGATTCCAGATGTTGTAGAAATGTCAGAAAGAATTGAGATAGGAAAAAAGGCCAAGAGGCAGTCATCGGTGGTGACCTTTGATAAAAGAACAGTTTGTATCAAGTGGTAGAATTGAAAGCTTGATCTTGGGGTGAAGTGAATAGAGAGGAAGTGAATACAGCCGGTGGAGACCACCAATTAGAGGGGATAATCAAAGGGAAAATACGGTAACTTCAAGAAGTATGATGAAACCACAATAGTCTGACCCATTCGGGGTGAATATTGGTCCTCTTGAGGGCAACTGGATACCAACTTATCTCATGCAAATGAGACTTTCTCAGCTGAGTCAGAAATGGAGCCTGCCCATGCAGCATCACTCATTACCTTCTTACTAAAATTGCCTGGAGAAGAAACTGGATGTAAAACAGAGTCTGGAGCAGATGGCCTTTTAACTAATTGATTGACTGATAGCTGTGCTGGGTCTTCATTGCTGCCCGCGGGCGGTCTCTAGGTGTGACAGCTCTCTAGTTGCTGTGCGTGGGCTTTCTCTAGGTGTGACAGCTCTCTAGTTGCTGCGTGCGGGCTTCTCTAGGTGTGACTGCTCTCTAGTTGCTGGGCGCGGGCTTTCTCTAGGTGTGACTGCTCTCTAGTTGCTGGGCACGGGTGGTGTCTAGGTGTGACAGCTCTCTAGTTGCTGTGCGCAGGCTTTACCTAGTTGTGACTGCTCTCTAGTTGCTGTGCCCGGGCGGTCTCTAGTTGTGACTGCTCTCTAGTTGCTATGAGTGGGCTGTCTCTAGGTGTGAGTGCTCCCTAGTTGCTGTACGTGGGCTTCTCACTGTGGTGGCCTCTCTCGTTGCAGAGCTCAGGCTGGAGGCATTCCGGCTTAAGTACTTGTGGCACGCTAGTTCGGTGGTTGTAGTGCACAGGTTAGTTATTCTGTGGCATGTGGGATCTTCCTGGACCAGGGATCAAACTTGTGTCCCTTGCATTGTCTCGTGGATTCGTAGCCACTGGACCACCACAGAAGTCCTTAGGTGGCTTTTTTGTTCTAAAGGAGCCTAGCTAATGAAACAAGGAAAGCCCCCCGACACTATTTATTGCTGAAATGTGGGTGATGAGCAGAAAAGACAGAAATGAATAGGAGCATTTTGAGTGATAAGTGTATAGGGGGTGTATGTACAGGTGGGATACTTTAAGGTGTCAGCTCTGCAGATGGATGATTACAGAATGAAAGCGGAGCTTCTGGACTAGTCCTGGGCTCCTGTAAGTTCGTCCCATTTCTGAGTCAGATCTCCTTAACTAGTGATGTGCATTGTTGGGGAAGGAAGAAAAATTTCCTGTATCCTTCTAGGTTCTTCTGACTGGCCTAAGAGTGAAACTGACATGAGGCAGAATAATAGGAGAAAATTAAGGGCTTCCTTGGTGGTCCAGTGGTTAAGACTTCATGCTTTCACTGTCATGGCCCAGGTTTGATGCCTGGTCGGGGAACTTTGGGTGATGAGCAGAAAAGACAGAAATGAATAGGAGCATTTTGAGTGATAAGTGTATAGGGGGTGTATGTACAGGTGGGATACTTTAAGGTGTCAGCTCTGCAGATGGATGATTACAGAATGAAAGCAGAGCTTCTGGACTAGTCCTCTGGGCTCCTGTAACTTCGTCCCATTTCTGAGTCAGATCTCCTTAACTAGTGATGTGCATTGTTGGGGAAGGAAGAAAAATTTCCTGTATCCTTCTAGGTTCTTCTGACTGGCCTAAGAGTGAAACTGACATGAGGCAGAATAATAGGAGAAAATTAAGGGCTTCCTTGGTGGTCCAGTGGTTAAGACTTCATGCTTTCACTGTCATGGCCCAGGTTTGATCCCTGGTCGGGGAACTGGGATTTCACAAGCTGTGTGGCACAGCCAGGAAAAAAAAAAAAAAGGCTAAACCAGGAGAAAAATCAAACAAAAGTTTAATAGCATGTACACATGGGAAAGATTCATGAAAACAGTAATTTGCCACAGTGGCCCCAAGGCCTCTCCATAAATACCATCCTCATCTAAAGACAGAAGGGGATGCTGAGGGTGGGAGGTCACAGGAAAAGCACAGTGAACAAGGGTGATGGTGGTGTAGATTTAAGTTGTTATCTTCTCCACTAGTAAGAGTTTCCAGAGATTTGTTCTCCTCCTCTTCCAGGTGATGACAGAGACAGCCTTGTAGATGGAGGATTCTCTTACAGATGTCAGTGTCTCTTTCAAAAGGGCAACTTCTAGTTGGTTTTGAGAGTCCTTCCCAGGTCTGCTGTTTCTCAGAAAAGAACCAGTTTAAAATATTTATGTGACAGTGTGCGTGCTTGCGTGCTAAGTGGCTTCAGTCGTGTCCAACTCTTTGTGACCCCATGGACTGTAGCCTGCCAGGCTCCTCTGTCCCTGGGATTCTCCAGGCAAGAATACTAGAGCGGATTGCTGTTTCCTCCTCCAGGGGATCTTCCCAACCCAGGGACTGAACCCATGTCTCCTGCGGCTCCTACACTACAGGTGGATTCCTTACTGTTGAGCTACCGGGGAATCACCCTTAAAAGAGATGTATTTTAGGATGCTGATTTCTGCTCCCATACAGTGTATAAGCATCTTAATGCTTTTAGCCCAGCAGAGTTACATAGAGGACTCAGCAGTCTTGTGAGCTTCTGGCATCATCAGTGCAATTGCCTGCCTAGCCCTGAGCTTGGAAAAGCATTTAGAGAAGTTTGTTCGGGGGTGCTGTGTTGGTCAGAAAGAATGTCATTGTGACTTCTGGTTTCCGGGGAGAAGAATGCTGGGGAGAGGGGGGGACAGATAGTGAGGAAGTTTGAGGTCAGACATGTTGTTGTTTAGTTACTAAGTCGTGTCTGACTCTCGGCGGCTGCATGGACTGTAGCCCGCCAGGCTCCTCTGTCCATTCGGTTCTCCAGGCAAGAATGCTGGAATGAGTTGCCATTTCCTTCTCCAAGGGACCCACCCAACCCAGGGATTGAACCCTTAGCTTCTCCAATAGTAGGTAGATTCTTTACCATCGTGCCACCTCTGCTATGTTTAAAATAGATAACCAACAAGGACCTACAGTATAGCACATGGAACTGTGTTCAGTATGTGGCAGCCTAGATGGGAGGGGAGTTTGGGGGAGAATAGATACATGTATATGTGTAGCTGAGTCCCTTGCTGTCCACCTGAAACTATTAGTACATTGTTAATCGGCTGCACTCCAATACATAAAAAGTTAAAGACGAAAATTCCCAGGAAATACAAATAGAATCTGGATAATAAAAAAAGTCATAGGTGAGTTATAGTTACAGTGGAATTAGGACAGATGCGGATACTTGGTAACATAAAATGGTGCACTTGTATTCTTGCTATAAATAAGATGAATAGATTAGAATTTGAATTAAAATACATTTTCTTCAAATACTGTCTTTTAAGTGAGATGATATGAAAAATGCATATAGTGGACACTCAGTACATGACAGTTTCCCCTTCCTCTATGAAACAAACTTTTGGTCTCATAAATAGTTATTAACTTTTCTGCTCCATTTCTCAGCAGACAGTAAGATTTTTGAGGGTAAGGTCTTACGGTACTTTGAGTCCCATACTTTTCAGCACAGTGCCCAGTCCATCTAAAGTCTGCTTTCTCATCTTTTCCCTGTTTATATGCTGCCATTTAAAGAGTTTTTAAAATAAATTTTGAGTGAATGAATTATCCACTTTGTAGATCATCAAACTCTGTTTTATGCCTTTGTCTATGTTTGTGAATCCTAGAGCAGAAGTAAAGAGGGTTAATTGAATATAGGATAGGATGTGATAGGCGGGGTGGGAGGTTGTTTCTTTAACATCCTTATACGAAAATGATTTATGATTTATTCAACTTCTGTTATTTTTTGTTCACTATTCTCATACCTATATAATTCTCATAATTATATTCTCATATAATATTGTTTATAATTCTCATATTCTCAAGGTATTCCAGTACCAGTTGCCTTCTTGCTAGTAAAAAGTGAGCAATGAGTGATGTATACCTTATCAGAAAGTTGTCAAGAGTGCTTAGCTGAAAAGAGAGGCATTACCTCCTGGGTGGAAAATCATTTGTGCAAACAGATCAGGTGTCCCCAGTCCACCCAAATGTCCCCAGTCCAGGTCCAGTCAGTGCTCTTTCTTTCCCAGGCCCCTGAGGGTCTCTGCTGCTGCTGCTAAGTCGCTTCAGTCGGTTGGTAAATGACCAGACTTCTTGGTTAGGACTGTTTTTTTTGTTGTTGTTTATTTGCTAATTTGTGTCCCGACTCTTTGCGACTCCATGAACTGCAACACACCAGGCTTCCCTGTCCTTTACTACTATCTCCTGGACTCATGTTCGTTGAGTCGGTGATGCCATCCAACCATCTCATCCTCTGTCACCCCCTTCTCTTGCTCTCAATCTTTCCCAGCCTCAGGGTCTTTTCCAATGAGTTGGCTCTTTGCATCAGGTGGTATTCTTGCCTGGAGAATTCCATGGACAGAGGAGCCTGGCAGGCTACAGTCCTTAGGTAGCAAAGAGTTGGACAGGACAGGACTGTTTTTATTTCTTTTAATTGGAAAACAAAACAGAACAAAATAAAAAACCACGGTAACAGTTATACCTTGAACCAGTTTTTCCTGGGGCTAAGGACAAATGAATTTGGGGATGGGAGTGGAGGTGGGTCAGGGAAGGGGAGACAAGGAGACTGGAAAGACTGATTCTGGAATAGAGCACACCCTCACTCTGTCCTAAAGGCCGTGGTCCCTACGTGGCATCTGACCGTGTGTTTGCAGTAGGGTTTCTGCCTAAACACCCCGCTCCCCCGTGTGTCCTTTGTCCTGAAAGACTCAAGAGTCTGACCTTCTTTCCAAATGCCTTGTCCTTTCTCCCCTTGGGTGCCTCTGTCCTCAGGCCCTGGGGCAGAACCCAAGGCTTCTTATCTTGCCTACTGTCACCCTTAGGACTCGAACACTTGCAGCTTTGGGGGTTTGAATTCTGTTAACTAGAGGGAAACAGGTGGTGACACAAGTAACTGCCAGCTGAGAAGCCACAGTAATCAAATGTGTTGAAAACGTTTATTTTGAATTCAGTTGGATCTTTAATCAGCTGTGAAATAAACTTGGGCCACCTTTTTCATTTTTGGGAGGGGGGAGAATCTGAAACATTCCTGTAGGATTTCACCAGTTGTTTCTGGAGCATCAGCTGCCCAGTCTACTCCACATTGGCTCCTAAATCAAGCTTCTCCTACCCTGGCTGGCAGTAGAATCAAGGCGGCACTGCCAAGTGTTTCCTGTGCTTATTTCTGTGCAGAGGCCCTCAGGGCACCTGAACTTCTGGTCTGCGGCTGACCTGCCCCTTCTGAGTCCTGCTCTCAGACCTAAATGGGATGGTCTTGGCCTTTCTGGTCCTACAAGCCTCCCCCTTGGGCTCAGGCCAACCTTCCGCTGGCCTCCTAGAAGTGTCTTTGGGCCAGGCTCTGTCTCTGGGAGGTCCTACTCTCTCTCCGGGCACGTTGCTCTGGCTTATTTGGCATGCCTGTGACTTTTTCACCAGCTGCTTGATGAAACAGCTAGGCTCTGAAGCATAAGTTGTATTTTTCAGGTATCATCAAACACTTGTTTATTTCTCTGGTTTCACTTGTGGCCTTGAGACCTTGTGGCAAATTGCATTATCTGTCCCATCTCACGTCAGTGCCCATTGACTGGTTAGGGCTAACTCTTGTCACTTCTTATTTCAAGGTTTTTGCGGCTTTGGACTTCCCAGATGGCCTTGCTTTCTGGCTGAGGGCTGCCTCCTGCAGAAGAGAAACAATGGACAATTTCAACAGAATGAACATTCAGGCCCTTCCCAGCAAACCCACCCCCAAGTTCATATCTTCCCCAGTTTCATCACTGAAGTCATTCCTGCCACCCACTCCTTCCCAGTTTTAAGTGAAAGCTATGGCCCAACTTAAGGTGAAATAATAAAGAGTTCAGGGTTAGAGAAGCTGGATTGAAATCCTCACTGTTTGACTTACCAATTGTTTACGCTTAGACGTGTCATATATTCCCTTGAGTCCTTATTTTCATCATCTTTATTTATTTTAAAAAAATACTTATTTTATTATTTATGTATTTGGCTGCATTTTCTAACTATTTATTTGTCTTAGTTGTGACATGCCAGCTCTTAGTTGCAGCATGTGGGATCTAGCTCCCTGACCAGGGATCAAACTAGGCCCCTTACACTGGGAGTGTGGAGTCTTGGCCACTGGACCACCAGGGAAGTCCCCTTCATCTTTAAAATGAGGATTGGAGTGTGTGTATGTATGTGTGTATATATATATACTTTATCTACTTTCTAAGGTTGGAAAGGTCAGATGGAAAAATGGACAAGAAAGCCCTTTGTAGACCAGAAAGCACTGTTTAAACGTTAAAAGCACGGATTACCATTAGTATTAAACACGACATGTTAGTGTGAAGTAGTTTGAATACACTGGAAAAAACAGTGTCTGTGCTAAAGAAGGGTTTCTCGGATGCAGCCAAAGGATTATCTCCAAGGCTAGGCCAGGGCCACCATTATCACTGGCAGTAACTGCTAAGGCTTGGACTTGTCGTAGCTCCGTGGCTCCAAGGGACCAGAGCTTTGGGTCAGGTAAGAAGAGAAAACCAACAAGCTAGACCCTGGAGAGACAGCAATATTATTGTTATTTTTTATTTGTTTTTATTTTTTTGGCCATGTCTCGGGGCATGTGGGATCATATTCAATCCCCAGCTGGGGATTGAAGCTACTCCCCTTGCATTGCAAGTGCAGAGTCCTAACCACTGGACCACCAGGGAAGTATTGGGAAATGCAGTTTTTGAGGTGGAGTCTGTGGGTTCGTGTGGAGAAGGAAATGGAAACCCACTCCAGTATTCTTGCCTGGAGAATTCCATGGATGGAGGAGCCTGGTGTGCTGTGGTCCATGGGGTCGCAAAGAGTTGGACATGACCGAGTGACTGACACACTGTGGGTTCATGTAGAACAGACATTTAGAGGACAATATGGACAAAGCTTGGAGGAGTGAGCGGACGTAGTGTATTTGGGGGGCACAACTGACTCAGTGTCAACAGAACTTTGGCGCTTAGGCAGAACTTCCTGTTGCATAAGTTGAGAAGAAGTTGGTTTCATCTTGTAAGACCTTGTTTGTGACAAAGATTTTTGGACTGTCATCTGTGACATTAGGGGAAACCTTCAAAAGACTTTAACCCGGGAAGAGGTTGTTTTAGAAGATAAAGGTGATGGTCTAGGTGCATTCTTTGCGGGATGAGCTTGCCTCTACCAACTGTGCACTTAGCTTCCCCATTGTGATTTTTTTTTTTTAGTGACATCACGTTGGTGCTTGAAATCAACCGCTGTGGGAGTATTTACAGCACAAAACTCAGCAGATGATACAAATTGGTCTCTTTTCCGATTGGTTGTTAAAAATATTTTTTTTCAGCACAGTTAAGAGACCATTTCAGTAGGGTAGGACTTAAGTGGTTTGCAGACTTAAGATGTGCCTTAGTCCTTCAAGCTCCACCCATACCCCCAGCATCAGAATCCTTGAAAGTGAGGGAGTAGGAACCTATTTTTTAAAATGTTTTCAGTCAGTTCTTATGCAACCAGTCTGGTATGACCAGGGCAAGGACAGGATAGGGAGGGAGGAGGGCATGGGTATAGTAGGTGTTTCAAAGGTAGGAGCAGCAGAACTCAGTGACAGCTTGGAGGTGGGGAGTGGAGGAGAGGGAACTGCCAGAACTATTTCTGAGTTTCTTCTTTGTACAACTAAGTGGATGGATCGTGGTACAGGTAGCTGAGTGAAGGAAGGCAGATGTGAGTTATTTGGTAGAAGAGGTGAGAGTGAGGAAAGGAGAAGATAGTTTTGGACATGCTGCTTGAGGAGTCCATGGAGGCAGGGTTTTGGTCATGTTCTGTAAAGAGCTGGATCCAGGGAACTGATGCTTGGTGGAATGATCCAAGCTGGTGGTACAGGTTTGGGAGTCAACTTGTGGGTTGCTGAGGCCATGGGCTTGCATGAGATCACTGAGAGAGAACTTGTAGAGATGAGAAGGGGACGGTACAAAGCTCCAGTATTTTGGCCACCTGATGTGAAGAGCTGACTCACTGGGAAAGACCCTGATGCTGGGAAAGATTGACAGTAGGAGGAGAAGGGGGTGACAGAGGATGAGATGGTTGAATGGCATCATCAACTTAATGGACATGAATTTGAGCAAACTCTGGGAGATTGGGAAGGACAGGGAAGCCTGGTGCTCTGCAGCCAATGGGGTCGCAAAGAGTCGGACACAACTGAATGACTGAATAACAACAGAAAAGAAGCCGGAGGAGATCCAGGAAACCCAGTTTATATATTGATTACCAAAGGCAGTGGTTCCTTGGAGTGTGGGATTCCTTTAGGCATCTACAAAATATCCAAAGGCTTAATAGAAACCACACATTGTCTGATTCAAATTCTATCAACCCAGGGTATTGAGGCATGTTATTGGATGCTGAGATGAATGACAATTGAGTGCCTTTCACTAAAAACACACATGCAAATTAACCAGGAGACAGATAGTCTCACATGCGTTATCTCTTTCAAAATGTGATAGTTGAGAATGTGGGTAAGGGTTCTTGGTGAGGAGGAAGTAGGGATATCTGCAGAACAAATCTCCTGACTTACCCCTCTGACATCAGAGAGGGAACTTTAGCTTCTCATTTTGAGCGCTTTAGATAAAAGGACCAGGATCAAGAGGATTGTCCAAGGGACTTCTTTGGTGGCCCAGTGGCCTAGATTTGATCCCTTGTTGGGGAACTAAGATCCCACAAGCTGTGTGGTGTGGCAAAAAAATTTTTTTGAAGATCGTATTTGGGGGTTATCTGTGGACGAAATGGCTTCTGGCTCTCCTGGGGTTTGAGAGCCCTCTGCAGTTTCCTGAACCTGGATTGGGAGCGAGGGGATTTTCTAAAGGCGGGAGGGGCCACAGGGGGCTAGCTGGCCTTTGAGACTCTGCTGCCCAAGGTCTTAGTGAATTCTCAGAGACTTCAAGACCTAGAAAGCAGCTCATCAGGCTTGTGACCTCCTGAGTTTACCAGTAGGAGACCTGGTGAAGTTGTGTTTACTTCACTGGACCTAAGATTTCACTGTGAAGCTAAGTAGTGATTGAAGCCAAAGATTCTACTAGGATGTGGGAAACTGGAAAAAGGCAGTATATTCCTTTAGTTGAGAGCAACTGAAGAGAGTTTAAGCTGACCCAAGTTCTCCTTGCCCCGTCTCTTCAGGCCCCATCCGAGGGATGTAATGGGGTGAGCGTAGTTCTTTTCATTATGTGAGACCAGAGGCCTAACATTCTATCATGGGTGAGGGATTCTTTACCCTTTGTGAAAACTGTCTCAGAACAGGGCTTTCAAGAGAAGAAACTTTTTTTTTTTCAATCCAAGCTTTCAAGAGAAGAAACTTTTTTTTTTTTTCAATCCAAGCTTTCAAGAGAAGAAACTTTTTTTTTTTTCAATCAAAGCTTGATTTTCTGTATACATGAGAGCTGGAGATAAGCATGAAAATTTAAAACTCATTGTTTGGGATTAGCAAGTACAAACTACTGTATATGAAATAGGTAAATAACACAGTCCTACTGTATAGCACACAGATTTTATACAATATCATGTAATAAACTATAATGGAAAAGAACATGTACTTTTGTACATATATGCATAATTGAAAAAAAATAATTACTTATATGCATATATGTAACTGAAAGCATATGTGTGCACATATATGTAATACATTTATATACATATGTGTAACTGAATCACTTTGCTGTATACCAGACACTAACACAACATTGTAAATCAACTATGCTTCAATAACAATTAAAAAAAAAAGGAGTACCAATGTCAGCCCCCCGAAAAGGTACTAATGTTCAGTTATAAATGAATAAGTCACAGGAGTATAATTTACAGCATGATGACTGTAGTTAACAACATTATATTGTGTATTTGCAAGTGCTGAGAGAGTAAATCATAAAAGTTCAGCTCTCATCACAGGAAAAAAATTGTAATTAAGGAGGTGATGGATATTAATTAGACTTACTATGTTGATTGTTTTGTAATACATACAAAACCGAATGTTGTATACCTGAAATTAATATAATGACTTATGTCAATTAAACCTCAGTAAAATATATAAAAATTTTTGAATTAAAAAAGAAAATTTAATACTCTTAATTTAATCTTAGAAAGAAACAAACAAAAATGTGGAGGCTTAGACTCCAAAATCTTTTCACACTGATGTTTACCTTGATGTCTACTTGGAGGGGCACGTTCTTTCCTGTTTGCCCTCTGATGGAGGCTCTGTCAAGCACGAAATACGGCTTCTTCACATCACATATCTGAGAGCTGGGTCGCAGCTTTGGCACAGAGGTGGGACTGGTGTTAGGAGGCCCATGCCAGCCCCTGTGGGCTTTCTTACAGGGGCGGCTTTATGTGGAAGGTTCGAATGCACCTAATTCAAATTGGCGTCTCCAGGGCACCAAAGCTTGAAGTGTGGTCTGCTGCAAGCATGAATGAATGAGCGAACCATGAGGAATTTGTACAGGCTGGTGGGCTTCTGGAGGTCACAGGCCGGACCTGACACATCCAGGAAGGCCTAGCAGGATACTTTGAACACAGGTGTTGAGGAAAGGTTGATGAACGTGTGGAAGCACCTTGTAATCTGGAGGAAGCGGGTAATACTGTACTCAGCAAAGTGTTTTCTGGGCTGGCTGGGGAGTATTCATCAGAAGTGGAGATGTCAAGAACGGACAAGCCTAGGTATTTGTGTGTGAGTTCTTTTTTGCTGTTTATGTTTGGCTGTGCTGGGTCTCCAGTGCTGTGCATGGGCTTGCTCTAGTTCGGTCACGTGGGAGATGCGCTACAGCTTTTCGGGCTTCTCATTGCAGTGGCTTCTCTTGTTTCGGCGCACAGGCTGTAGGCGATTGGGCTTCAGGAGTTGTGGCACATAGACTTAGTTGCTTTCCAGTGCTGTGCATGGGCTTGCTCTAGTTCGGTCACGTGGGAGATGCGCTACAGCTTTTCGCGGGCTTCTCATTGCAGTGGCTTCTCTTGTTTCGGCGCACAGGCTGTAGGCGACTGGGCTTCAGGAGTTGTGGCACACAGACTTAGTTGCTCCAAGGCATGTGGGATCTTCCTGGACCAGGGCTCAAATCTGTGTCTCCTGCACTAGCCAGTGGATTCCTATCCACTGTACCACCAGGGAAGCTCTTGTGTGTTAATTTATCAGACACATAGTGTACATCTTACATGTGCTAAGCACAGTTCCGGGCCCTGGGGATGAAAAGAAATGACACATGAAATAGGATCTTTGCTCTCAAGTAACTAACAGTGTGGTGGAAGGTATAGGGCACGGAGTCAGTAATTCCTGTATCCCCGGGAGGATGAGAAGTGTCGTGATAAAGGGAAGTACAGTGTGATACAGGACCACTGTGTAGGCGGTGGCCGTCAGGGAACATTTCCCTGAGAAGGTACTACTTTTGGAGGATGATAATAGCTTTAATGTTGAGTATTACTCAATGCCAGATACCTTTCTAAGTATTTTGTAGGTACTAATTTATTTAATTTTCACAACACCCAGGTGAAAAAGATATTTTTATCACCCCATTTTTTAAATTTATAACACCTTTTATTTAAGGAGTACAAAGTACTTCACAAACGAGTGAATGTGATGGGAGAGATGGAGAAGATAAATTACTTAGCCCAAACCACACGGCAAATTCAGGAACAGGATATGTAATGCCTGTATCATCCCCATTTTATAGAGGGTGAAATGAGTGGGTGGAAAAGTTGCAATTTGGATGTTGTTGTTCAGTTGCTAAATTGTGTCCGACTCTTTGCAACCCCATGGACTGCAATACACCAGGCTCCTCTTTCCGCTATTTCCCAGAGTCTGCTCAGATTCATGTCCATTGAGTCTCAGTGATGCCAGCTAAACATCTGATCCTCTACTGCCCCCTTCTCCTTTGGCCTTCAATCTTTCCCAGCCTCAGAGTGTTTTCCAATGAGTCGGCTCTTCGCATCAGAGCATAAGTATTGGAGCTTCAGCTTCAGCATCAGTCCTTCCAACGAATATTCAGGATTGATTTCCTTTAGGATTGACTGGTTTGATCTCCTTGCAGTCCACGGGACTCTTGAGTCTTCTCCATTACTATAATTCAAAAGCATCAATTCTTCAGCGCTCAGCCTTTATGGATCAACTCTCACATACGTACATTGACTGTCTAAAACTAGAGCCCTCAGTCTTAATTCCTGAAGATCCTGCCTCAGTGATAGGAATGAGTGAAGCAAAGAGGGGAGTGAAGGAAAGGATATATTGATACTAGGCCGGGGAAGAGCACAGGCAAAGCCAGACAACTGGAAGGACCAGAGTGGGGAGTGAAATTCTGGAGTGCATGCGGGAGATGTGGGCACTGGGAAGTAGATGGCAGTCAGCTTATTGGGCTTTTGTAACTTAGTTTTAAGTCTGAAGTAAGGAGTTTGAGCTTTGTTCTGAAATTAGGGGACGCCTGAAGGATTTTAAGCTGGGAAGAGCCATGATCAAATCTGCATTTCAAGAAGAACGCTGTTATATCAGTGTCAAGCACAGACTGTAGCAGGGCCGGGCTGGCAATGGGCAAAGCAGTTAGGAACCTATTAAGGTAATCCCCGCCAGGAATGATGAGAGCTTGACCTCAAGCAATGGCAGTCAGAGTGATGAATGGAGGATGGGATGCCCTGGAGGGATAGTGAAAGTCGCTCAGTCGTGTCCGACACTTTGCGACCCCATGGACTATACAGTCCATGGAATTCTCCAGACCAGAATACTGTAGTGGGTAGCCTTTCCCTTCTCCAGCGGATCTTCCCAACCTAGGGATTGAACTCAGGTCTCCTGCATTGCAAGCTGATTCTTTACCAGCTGAGCCACAAGGGAAGTCCAAGAATACTGGAGGGGTAGCCTATCCCTTCTCCAGGGGGTCTTCCCAACCCAAGAATCGAACCAGGGTCTCCTGAATTGCAGGCAGATTTTTTACCAACTGAGCTATGAGGGGAGCCCCTTTGAGGGATAGTAAGGTAGCATCTGCAGGACCTGGTGTGAAGTTGATGAGGACGTGCATTTCTAATTTGACTGCACCCTTAGTTGTAGAGTCAAAGGGAGAGGACAGAAAGGTGGTGAATTCATTTTTGGCCATGCTCAGTTTGAGATTCCTGTTGCACCCAAGAGAGTGCAGTACCACGGCAAATGTGCTGTGCTGTGCTTAGTTGCTCAGTTGTGTTCGACTCTTGGTGACCCCACAGACTGCAGCTTGCCAGACTCCTCTGACCATGGGATTCTCCAGGCAAGAATACTGGAGTGGGTTGCCATCCCCAGCTCTAGGGTATCTACCCAACCCAGGGATCGAACCCAAGTCTCCCACATTGCAGGTGGATTCTTTACCATCTGAGCCACCAGGGAAGTTCAATAAAACTGGAGTGGGTAGCCTATCTCTTCTCCAGGGGATCTTTCCCACCCAAGAATAGAACTGGGGTCTCCTGCATGCAGTGGATTCTTGACCAGCTGAGCTACCAGGGATGCTCCATGGCAAATGTTTGATAATAAAAATAAGTATTACTGAGGACTTCCCCTGTGGTCCAAGGCCAAGAGTCCACCCTCCCAATGCAGGGGCCTGGGTTCAATCCCTGATTAGGGAACTAGATCCCACATGCCACAGCTGAAAATCCCATAGGGCTACACTGAAGATCAGAGATCCCACGTGCTGGCCTAATATATAAACAAACAAATATATATATATATTTTAAAGTATTGTTAACATTTTTGTGGTCCTCATTACTTGCCAAGACTTCTATTAAGTGCTTTATATCATTAACTTGCATAGTCCTCCAAACAGGTCTGTGAAGTGACTTACATTTTAAAAGACAAGGGGGCAAGAGAGGTTAACAAGCTGCTCTGAGTTACTCAGAGTACAAGAGGCAGAGCTGGAACTCAAACCCTAGGTTTGATCTGGAAACCTCTAAGCTGTGTAATAAAGCTTTCTAGTTGTACTAATATGGAAGCTAGTAGTCACATGTAGTTATCAAGTTCTTGAAATGTAACTAGTACAACTAAAGAACTGAATTTACAAATATATTTCATTTATTGATTTATTTCTTTGGCTGCACTGGGTCTTGGTTGTGGCATGCGGGGTCTTCAGTTGCAGCACATGGAATCTAGCTTCCTGACCAGGAGTTGAACCTGGGCCTCCTGCCCTGGGAACGTGGACTCCCAGCCACTGAACCACCAGGGTAGTCCCAAGGAACTGAATTTTTACTGAATTGAAGTAACCACATGTGACTAGTGACTGCTCAGCTCTCTGCTATCTTTGGGTGTCATCAATGTGTCTCCCAGCCACTGAACCACCAGGGGAGTCCCAAAGAACTGAATTTTTACTGAATTGAAGTAACCACACATGACTAGTGCCTGCTCAGCTCTTTGCTATCTTTGGGCGTCATCAATGTGTCCATCGTGATTGAAGCTTTGCATGTGAATATGATTCCCCCAGAGATATATTGCAGTGGATTTTAATCTCCTGTGGATTTCATTCTCTATTTGAGAATCAGATGAGAGCTGTAAATCCTCTCCCATGAATGTGTAATATAACAATTTCATAGATCCACAAAACCTAGGCTCCCTGGGTATAAAGCTTGGAAGAGCAAGATGCCCAACAAAATGTGAACTCCTTGAGGTGTGGAGTTTCAGCTTCAGCATCAGCTGCTGAAGCTGAAACTCCAATACTTTGGCCACCTGATGTGGAGAACTGACTCATGGGAAAAGACCCTGATACTGGGAAAGATTGAAGGCGGGAGAAGAAGGGAACAATAGAGGATGAGATGGTTGAATGGCATCACTGACTCAATGGACATGAGTCTGAGTGAACTCCGGAAGTTGGTGATGGACAGGGAGGCCTGGCGTGCTGCAGTCCATGGGGTTGCAAAGAGTCGGACACGACTGGGTGGCTGAACTGAATTTAACTGAGGCGTAAAGGTTTCTTCAGTTTTGTTTACTACTCTGTATTTCGTGTCTAAATTCTAGAACAATGCCCGGTCTATAGTTGGTATTATGGACTTCTCTAGTGGCTCAGCTACTGCAATGCAGGAGACCCACATTCGATCCCTGGGTCAGGAAGATCCCCTGGAGAAGGGAGTGGCTATCCATTCCAGTATTGAGAATTCCATGGACAGAGGAAACTGCCACAAAGAGTCGGACACGACTGAGCCACTAACGCTTTCATGATGGGTATCAGATAATTTATTAAATGAGTGGGTTAATCAGTCCTCAGAAACATTTTAGGACCAAACAGAAGAGTCCACAAAGTTTGCTAAAAAAAAAAGAGAAACCCATAAACAGGATAAAATCCAAGAACCAGCAGATGGTTGTGTCATAGAAGGCAAGAAGGGTGAAGTTTAAAGAATGGGAATAACATCAGTGGCAGAACTGCCTGGGTGGTTAAATGAGGTTAGGATAGATAGAAAACTATTGTCACTGGCTGGCAGTAACAGAGGTCCTAGTTGATGGCAAGGCAGGGTAGGAGTGTGGTCCAGGTTGCAGCAACTAATTCACAAGTCAGTGGTGACGAAGTAGAGGCAGAGGTCTCAATCTTGGTTGCCCCCCAGAATCACTGGACACTTTTTAAAAAGATGTATTCTTGAGTAGGCTCAGACTCTGACTTTATAAATTGGAGGAAGAGGCCAAAGAATCTGCATAGTAAAGCTCCCAGCTTATCCTGATAGTTTTTTTTTTTTTTTTAAAGTAATTTAAAGTTTACTGATGGCCATAGATGGGGAAGGCAATGGCACCCCACCCCAGTACTTTTGCCTGGAAAATCCAATGGACGGAGGAGCCTGGTGGGCTGCAGTCCATGGGGTTGCTAACAGTCGGACAGACTGAGCGACTTCACTTTCACTTTTCTCTTTCATGCATTGGAGAAGGAAATGGCAACCCACTCCAGTATTCTTGCCTGGAGAATCCCAGGGATGGGGGAGCTTGGTGGGCTGCCGTCTATGGGGTCACACAGAGTCGGACACGACTGAAGTGACTTAGCAGCAGCAGCAGATGGCCATAGAAGCGTCCCACGTGGCTCAGTGGTAAAGAATCCACCTGCCAATGCAGGAGACGCAGGAGACACAGGTTTGATCCCAGAATCGGGAAGATCCCCTGGAGGAAGAAATGACAACCCATTCCAGTATTCTTGCCTAAAAATCCCATGGACAGAAGAGCTGGCAGGCTACGGTCCATAGACTCCCACGGAGTCGAACACAACTGAGCACGCACGCGCACACACAAAAGAGCGTTAGATGTGATAATATTTTAAATGTTTTAAGATGAAGAATTTTAAATTACCTAGAAAAATCAGAATAAATGAGATATGCTTGAAATAGGGAGATAAGTAACTTTTCTTTATTTTTAATAACCTTAATCATCACAACGCGTTAGATGTAAATCTGTGATACAGTTGTGATGAAGTTTGGCAATCACCAAATAATGTGTTCGTTCGATTAAAAAATGGCCCTGAAGGAAAGGAACGAAGCATAAAGGAGATAGGGAGAGATTTTTTTAAAAGTCAGAGACATGGGTATGTGTACAGGCAAAAAAAGCTATTAAATAGAGAAGTATCGGGAATTCCCTGGCTGTCCAGGGGTTAGACTGTGCTTTGACTGCCAAGGGTGTGGGTTCGATCCCTGGTTTGGTGGTTGTTCAGTTGCCCAATCATGTCCAATTCTTCGCGACCCCAGGCCCTGCAGCCTGCCATGGTTCCCTGTCCCTCTGCATCTCCCAGTTTGCTCAAGTTCATGTCCATTGCGTCAGTGATGCATCCTTTTTGCTCTCTTTTCCTTCTGCCTTCAATCTTTCCCAGCCTCGGTCTTTTTCCAATAAGTCAGCTATTTGCATCACGTGGCCAAAGTATTGCAGCTTCAACCTTAGCATCTGTCCTTACAATGAGTATTCAGTGTTGATTTCCTTTAAGATTGACTGATTTGATCTCCTTGCTGTCTAAGGGACTCTCAAGAGTCTTGGATCCCTGATTGGGAAATTAAAAATCTCATAAGCAGGGCAGCACAGCCAAAAGCAACAGCAAAAACTAAATAGAGGAGTATAGTGAGTCGTAGTGAGTTAAAAGTGGAGGAGGCAATCGCACCCCACTCCAGTACTCTTGCCTGGAAAATCCTGTGGATGAAGAAGCATGGTGGGCTGCAGTCCATGGGGTCGCTGAGGGTTGGACACGACTGAGAGACTTCACTTTCACTTTTCACTTTCGTGCATTAGAGAAGGAAATGGCAACCCACTCCAGTGTTCTTGCCTGAAGAATCCCAGGGACGGGGGAGCCTGGTGGGCTGCCGCCTAGGGGGTCGCACAGAGTTGGACACAACTGAAGTGACTTAGCAGCAGCAGCAGTGAGTTAAAAGACATTTAGCTGGATTCTGAATCCCTGAATCTTTGACCAGCTACCCACCTTGCTACTTGTTCCCAGGGGAGTCATTAAGCAGAAGCAGTCCGTGCTATCTTTGCAGACATATCATTAATTTTCATGCATAACATGTAATTTTCTAAGTAGTATTTGAGAATATTCAGGTATGTTGTGTAAAAAGCTGGCAGTCCTTGGCAGTGTCTCAAATCACATCTGTTTACTTTCTTTCTGTTATTAGACTTTCTTATAGCCGCTTGCCAGATAACAAAAAGAAACTATTCCCTTTTATCCTCTACTTATTTGCTACCTGCCTTTCTCCCCCCAGACACGCTTCTTACTTAAACTAAAATAGTAGATGCCAGAGTCATTTCGCAGGTGCATATAATCCAACATGAAAACTCAGTCTTTTGTCAGTGATGATGTGAGTCTACTTTTCAAGTCAGTGGCTCTCAACATTTTTACCATAAAGGTCTCTTCTGCTGTTTCCCTTCCATGTACTGGATGTTTCAAATTATTTATCTGCCGAAGTAACTGTGAATATTAAGTCCAATGAATGTCCAACATTTCAGGTACACCTGCCAAGGCCCCAACATGGACCTGTGTGTATGCTCAGTTGTGTCTGACTTGTTGCAACCCTGTGGGCTGTGGCCTCACTATGGAATTTTCCAGACAACAATACTGGAATGAATTGTCATTTCCTACTCCAGGGGATCCTCCCTACTTCCCCATCGAATCTGAGTCTTGAGTCTCCTGCATTGGCAGAGGAGTTCTTTACCGCTGAGCCACCTGAGAAGCCCAACATGGCCCTAGATGTTTACAAATGGTAGATGGTTTCTACCATTTCTAATCCTCATCACAATCTTTAAAGTCATGTAGAATATCCTTGTCTCTTGGGAAAATAATTTGCCCGATGTCACTGTGCTAAGTGGCAAAACTTGAATCTTCCAGACTCCGAATCCTGAAGTCAGATATTGTGATTAGATTACTCGCAACTTAAGCCTCAGTACAGTTCTATAAATGGTGTGTTATTGTTCTTATTTTCCAGGGAAATAGGCTGAGAGAGGGTAAATGACTTGTCAGACTTATAGGGCCAATAAGAAACAAAGCCGGGGGTAAATCTAGGTTTGTCTGTCTCCATACTAGAGACAGGCCTTCCTTGGTAGCTCAGGTGGCAGAGAATCTGCCTGCCACTGCGAGAGACCCAGGTTCAATCCCTGGATTGAGAAGATCCTCTGGAGAAGGGAATGACAACCCACTCCAGTATTCTTGCCTGGGAAATCCCATGGACAGTGGAGCCTGGCAGGCTACAGTCTGGGGTCGCAAAGAGTGAGACACTACTGAGTGACTAACACTTTCAGCGTAATTCTGTTACATCCACTGCTTCAAATAATTTCTTCCCCCACTTTTACTAATCAAAGACATACATCAATCAAAGCCACACTGAGCTTTTCAGAGCTTCTAATTAGCATAAGATAATTGGTATCAACACACTAAATTGCTCTGATTACAGCCCAAAACAAATGCGAAAAATGAGGCACAGCCTTAGTGTGGGTAAATGTACAGATTCCACCAGGCTCTGGAAATACTAAATGACAGCTCACACATCTCCATAACTGCTTGGAATCTCCAGAATTTCTCAGACCCCTTCTGGGTTTGGGAGTCACAGTAGTGTCATCTGGGTAAGAAAGAGTTGTTTCTACTTATGAAGCACCAGCTCAAAAAACGTGCCAAATTTAATTTCCCTCAGAGTGAAGTGGTACTTTATAGAGGACAAAAGGACACCTTCCCAGTAGCTTGTGTGTTTAGGCCGAACGTCCTTCCTTCCAGTGTCCAGGGATGAAGGTGGGTGGGGAAGGGAGACCAGTGGAATCATGGGAATTTACCATTGCATTGCAGAGCTTCCTGCTCTGGCCTGTGAATTTCTGCCTCTGGGGTGTACACTGCCTCAGATGGAATGGATTTTTTCCAGCCAGTGTTCCTGGTTTAGTGTGACCTTCTAGGATAAGCTCCCAGCACTAACTTGCTGGCAGAGAAACAAAACCAGGACTCTGGATTCGATTCAGCTAGTTTCCCTTAGGGACATTCCGGAATGTAAAGAAGCATTTCCCCCACCTTATTTGGTAACTCCGTCTGGTGTTTCAGAATTGAATTTCTATAGTGAATTTTATCAGCAGCTTGAATTTATAATAGGAGAGACTTTTAGTCTTCCTCCTGCCTTTTCTAGCTCTTCTGAGGAAAAAGGCAAAAAACAGTTGCTTATACAACTGCTTCCTTGCATTGTTAAGCTGACTTTGGGTCATCTGGTGCCCAGGCTAAGTCACCCCAAATCAGACTTTCTGACAAAATATTTTTATCTGTGAGTAACCTCTGCTGGCCTTCCTCTAAATTCTTCTTACCTTCCTTAAGCTGCAGAACCCACACTGGTCACCTGCCCCTCCAAGGCCTTGACTGGAATGGAGTCACTGTGGATGTAGCCCTTGACCTTCCAGCCTCCCACGTGCATGCATGCCTGCTAAGTCACCTCAGTAATTTTCTGACTCTTTGGACTGTAGCCCACCAGGCTCCTCTGTCCATGGGATTCTCCAGGCGAAAATGCTGGAGTGGGTTGCTGTTTCCTCCTCCAGGGGCTCTTCCCCACCCAGGGAGCAAACTCCGGTCTTTTGTATCTCCTGCATTGGCAGACCGGGGAAGGCAATGGCACCCCACCCCAGTACTCTTGCCTGGAAAATCCAATGGACGGAGGAGCCTGGTGGGCTGCAGTCCATGGGGTCGCTAACAGTCGGACAGACTGAGCGACTTCACTTTCACTCTTCTCTTTCATGCATTGGAGAAGGAAATGGCAACCCACTCCAGTATTCTTGCCTGGAGAATCCCAGGGACGGGGGAGCCTGGTGGGCTGCCGTCTATGGGGTCACACAGAGTCGGACACGACTGAAGTGACTTAGCAGCAGCAGCAGCAGCATTGGCAGACGGACCACTGAGCCGCCCGGGAAGCCCCAAGCCTCCCACACTCCTCTGTAAGCACCCTGCTGTGGCCGTGGCCTTTCTTCGTGACCTCAGAAGCCTGGCAGATTGATGTAGAGGGCAGGGCAAGCTGCCCAGTGTCCAGGTGGCCTGTGTCATTTGAAAAGGCTCATATAAGAGAGGAGCTGAGAGGTGTTTTGTTTTGTTTTGTTTTTTGAGAGAGAGGCAGTATCTGAATCTCTGGAAATTCTGTTCAGCAAAGATCATTTCATGGAGTTGAGTGGTGGATGGGAGTGGTTGGCCTCTATCTCACCTTTAAAGATGGTGGTGAAAAAAATGTTCTGAAAATGGGAGGAGAGAGGACCAGGTTCCTCCTGTTGGGGGGAGGAGCCTGTGCACTCTGCAGCGGTTGTTGCCATGGATTTACCTCGAGGCCTCCTCTGTTTCACGTTCACCTCTTCACTGTGTTGCCTCAAATCCCCCAGCAAATGTGTCTGCGACCTGTGTCCTTTCACCCTGTGGCCATTGCTGCATCGCAGTACTCAGTGAAGGTTAAGTAATTAATATGTGGTCCATGTTTGGTGAGTTGAACTGAACCAGAACCCTCTCTTCTGCGCATCCTGAATCTGTTTGAATTTCAAGTGTCAGCAAAAAACCCTTGCTGTTGAGTCAGTTTTCTCTTGCCAGCCCCGGAAGGAAATGATCTTTCTCTGGTCTTTGTTTCTGTAGCATTTAATATTGACTTCTAAGAGCTGTCATTTTCTACTTTTAAATGTAGTTTATATTGACTCTTACTTTCCAGATTGTAAACATGTTGAGAGATGTTTGAGATCAGACAGAGATCCTTGTCTGATTCATGTCTTTATTTTCCATGACCCACAAAATGATGCCTTACACATAATAATAGCATTTTTCACAGCAGTTAATGGCTTCCGGTGTTGCCCGACTGGTAAAGAACCTGGCTGCCAAAGCAAGAGAAACAAGAAACGAGGGTGTGATCCTTGGGTTGGGAAGATTCCCTGGAGAAGGAAATGGCAACCCACTCCAGTCTTCTTGCCTGGAAAAGCCCATGGACAGAGGAGCCTGGTGGGCTACAGTCCATGGGGTCACAAGGAGTTGGACACGACTGAGCGCGCGCACACACACACAGCCGTTTAACATGTGCCAAACACTGTTCTTGATATTTCTTTAATTCCTAGAATACCTTTGTATTCTTTAATCCTTATGACTGTTAAGAACTGTCATAACATCTGTCTTCATTTTGTAGGTAAGGAAAACACTGTTCAGTAAGTTGCTCAGAGTCGTGATAGTAGGAAGTGAAAGATACTCAGAGGCAGAATATTCTAAGGTCTAATGATGTTGGCAATTTGATCTCTGGTTCCTCTGCCTTTTCTAATACCAGTTTGAACATCAGGAAGTTCACGGATCATGTATTGCTGAAGCCTGGCTTGGAGAATTTTGAGCATTACTTTACTAGCGTGTGAGATGAGTGCAACTGTGCGGTAGTTTGAGCATTCTTTGGCATTGCCTTTCTTTGGAATTGGAATGAAAACTGACCTTTTCCAGTGCTGTGGCCACTGCTGAGTTTTCCAAATTTAAGTGCAGCACTTTCACAGCATCATCTTTCAGGATTCGAAAGAGCTCAACTGGAATTCCATCACCTCCACTAGCTTTGTTCGTAGTGATGCTTCCTAAGGCCCACTTGACTTCACATTCCAGGATGTCTGGTTCTAGATGAGTGATCAGACCATCATGATTATCCAGGTCGTGAAGATCTTTAAAAAAATTTTTTTTTTAATTCCCAACCGTTTAAAAAAGCAAGCACCATTCTTAGACTGCAGGTGCTCCAGATTTGGCCAGGGGGCTATGGCTTAAGGACTCTTGATTAGATACCTGGGGTACTGAATAATTAGCAGTTAATACAAATGACTGATCACCAGCTTTGGGTTCAGCTAGTATCATAAAATGTCCAAACAGCCTTTCTTTCTCTTGAGTGAGGCCAATGCCTGTTGAATTCCACATAACTTTAACTGTCATGGTATGTGCACCGTTTGGAAGAGAACTTCCAGACAGAGGCAGAATGAGAGAATACAGTTTATTGCTCTTTGAACAGCTGACCAGCTCATGGGAGAACTGACCCCTTTCACAGGCTAGTAGCCAGTTGTTATAGCCTTGATGCTTTCGAATTCTGGTGGTGGAAAAGACTTCAGAGTCCCCTGGACAGCAAGGAGATCAAACCAGTCAATCCTAAAGGAAATCAACCCTGAACAGTCATTGGAAGGACTGATGCTGAAGCTGAAGTTCCAGGACTTTCCCGACCTGATGTAAAGAGCCAACTTATTGGAAAAGACCCTGAAGCTGGGAAAGATTGAGGGCAGGAGAAGGGGGCTGCAGAGGATGAGATGGTTAGATAGCATCACCAACTCAATGGACGTGAATTTGAGCAAACTCTGGGACATAGTGAAGGACGGGGGAGGCCTGGCGTGCTGCAGGTCACAGGATTGCAGAGTCAGACACAGCTTAGCAACTGAATAGCAACAAGGCAGAGAATACTCCTACTGGAAGGGTGGATAGTAGGGTGGGTATTTTACCTAACACAGGGTCAAGGACCTAGCAGGTTTAGATCTGGAGGCTCCTGGCAACAGTTGCAATGGGGCTTGGGTAATTCTGGAGATTTTTATCTTGTGACCTTAGTATATAAGGCAGAGAATACTCCTACTGGAAGGGTGGATAGTAGGGTGGGTATTTTACCTAACACAGGGTCAAGGACCTAGCGGGTTTAGATCTGGAGGCTCCTGGCAACAGTTGCAATGGGGCTTGGGTAATTCTGGAGATTTTTATCTTGTGACCTTAGTATAGGGCTCCACGGTATGCACTTTAAGAACTCTGTGAACTGAAGCTCCTTAATCATCGTGCCTCCAGGGCTTTAAGGAGTGGAGAGACTCCACCTTCTAACCCCTCTGCTTACCCTCCTTGCTCCCCCTCTCAGGAGGCAAAGAATCCTGCCAGGTGGCCCCAGGCCCCAATCAGGTCTCAAGTCTTTATCCTGCTGGAATTCCCCCCCCCCCGCCGCCAC